>JACDOX010000032.1:3271426-3627582 GCA_014549065.1 Cardinalis cardinalis
CACTGTGTCACACACGCAGTGACTGCCAGGCACTGAGTGTCACACACAGAAATGACCTCCAGGCACTGAGTGTCACACACATGATGACTGCCACACGCTGTGTGTCACACACACAGGGACTGTCACTGAGCCTCAGCCGTGCCAGCAAAGCCACACTGGCAGAGTGCAGGAAGCTGTTCCCAATCTCCAGCTTTCAGCACAGCCCTGCTGTCATGGCTTCAGACAAAGCCAAACTCCTCTGGTAACTGAATATCCACTGCCCACTGAATGACTGTGCACACCACTGACCATTTACACAGCAAAGGTGTTGGACAGTAGTGAGGTTCTCCCAAGGCGACAGCAAACCAGCACTTTATTAAAATGAGAGGGAGGCTTTGGTTAATTTTAGCATCAATATCTCTAATTATTGATTTCTAATAGCTGCAAAATACGCTATGGCTAACACAGACAGCTTTGAAATACCAGTATTTTAAACATTAGCTKTACCAGATTCAAATTAGTGTTCCAATAATTCTTCTAGGTTTGCAAAGATTAATTCTGCAACAAACTTGTTTTGGTAATGTCTTGCCTCTTCTGCTTTTGTTGACAGAAGTATTTTAATTGGCATGAATGTTCATAGAAATTTAACACCAAAAGGTATTATAACAAAAAACTTGTGAGCAATTAATTTTACATTCACAATCAAAGTTGTTGACAACAGAAGTCTTTTGAGCATTCTTTCACCCTGAAATCAGGAGCAACAATGCCTAACCAATAAYGTAGCTAAAACTACAGCCTTGACCATGTCTGTGCAAATGAAATGTTTGCATAAACAATTTGCCATTAATACATGAATTTAGAAACACATTCTAAGACAACAAAATAAATGTTTCTGAATAACTGGCGTGGTTTAGCAAAACAACCTACATGTGCACATCGTACAGCACTGYAAGAAGAGTAAAAGCATGGGATATGTTCAGGTTGCTGCAAATGATTGCTTCTCCAGAGTCACAGAACTCTGAAATAAACTTCTTATTATTATTATTTTTATTTTTATTTTTGCAAAAAACAAGGGAAATCATGAAGCAATGTGCCAGATTTTTCAAGGGAAAAATAAATCTTTCAGTKTAGATGCTTGTTTTTAATCCTTAAGCCTAAAGTTTCAGTAACAGCTATTGCTGCTGCCTTCCGGAACACCAGAGCACTTCTGTGCTGAGTTTCTGTGCAAATGGAAATGCATTTTGGTACATATCAAAGGAAATGCAGATGCATCTCTAACTATTTCAGCACAGAAGGGAATTTTTTAATGCAGTTATAATCAGCTTAGCCATGAGTTAAGGGATACTTAAAGTGTATGAATAACAAAGCTCATTAAGCCTGCATCTCATAGCCATGGTTATCTATCAAAGATCATCCCGAATTTTCTTTCAGTTGCTGAAAGAACAAATATTTGAATTCATAAGAAATGTGCCCCTAAAGTCTTAAATAGATATTCAAATACAGTTTTTTAGCCCTTACCCACTTTCATTAGCATTTCATTTTATTTCTTTCACTCATTCCTTAAGCAGTAGGTTCCTATTTAGGAGCATGGAGTGCATTGTATGCTCTGTAACAATTACACAGAATTACAGAATGGTTTGGGCTGACATGAACCTTAAACTCATTTAATTCCAAGCTCATTCCACAGGCAGGGACACCTTCCACTAKCCCAGGTTGTTCCAAGCCCCATTCAAGCTGGCCTTGGACWCTTGAATGGATGGGGCAGCCACAGCTCTTCTGGGCACCCTGTGCCAGGGCCTYTCCACCCTCACAGGGAACAAATTCTTACTAATGTCCCATCTGACACTGCCCTTGATGAGTGTGAAGCTATTCYCCTCTTGTCACCCTTATCCAAAGTCCCTCTCCAGCTCTCTTGCAGCCTCTTCAAGCACTGGAAGGGGCTGTGAGGTCTCCCCAGAGCCTTCTCTTTATCCAGGCTGAACAGCCCCAGCTCTCTCAGCCTGGCTCCAAAGCAAAAGTGCTCCAGCCCATAAACATCTCCCTGGCCCTCCTGCAGACTCTCTCCCAGASAGAGTCCCAGAGTCGGACACTGTTCTCCAGAACCCTGAACATCCAGATCCTGACCACAAGTATCCAAATGTCTTTGGAGGAAAGAACTTGGAGRAAACCTTTCTTCAATAATTAAACTAGTCTTGCACACTTCAGTGCTCTCCAAAAGCAAAGAGGGACAGTATCAATACTCCTCCTGACAGGAAACCTGGGACAGACCGTGTCCATAAAGCCCTTCCAGTCCTCATATGCAAAATCTTGCATAGAAATTTCAGTTATTTGGATGTGACTTTTGCAGTTCAGACAGGTGAAAGCTTCCCTAACAAGGGATATGTTTTGTGCCACTAGGTATCAAATTTGCTTAGCCTCAATAAAGCTGCAGAATCCCATAGGGTGCAGCTGTAATGATTTCCAGTGTGAGGACCACTATGCCCTAAGGTTCCTTCACATTTCCACTGCCTTGCCTCACACCTTGTCAAATTTTCTTAAGTCTTTCAAATTTTAACCAATAACCACAGGAGCAAGCAGAGGAGGGAAGGCAGGAAATCTTCTGACACTTTTAAACCGTGTTTGAGGCACATTTGTCAGCTGTGTTTCCTTTGTCCTCTGTGTGCTCAGGGTCTCAGCAGCTTGAGTGCAGGAACTGAGGTGCCACCCTTCAACTCTGTCAGTCACAAGTTCTCCTGGCATATTCATTGTCCATCCAAAGCCTGAATCAATACATCCATGGATAAGAACAAAGTCAGGTTGCACAAATACATGCTGCATATAGTAGTTTTCTAAGGTTTTGRCACCAGATATACCATACTAATGATTTCACAGTTCCTGTAGAGACTCTCAAAAGAGCCTGCATTTTCAGATTCAGTACCTGCCACATGCTTCTAGCTGGAGATTTAGAAGTTATTAGATTGTCTACAGAATTGATAAGAAACAATGATTTGATATTACTTGTCCTTAAAAAGCAGTCTTTAATGAAACACAACCATACAACTGTAAGCGAAAAGTCTAAAATGTTATTTATACTAAAGTTTGCTGTGATTTACCAAGTTTGCAATAGTTTTATGAAGTGGATGCTATGATAACTCTTCTTGACATCCTGTTTTGTTTTTTAAAAAAAAATTTGTATTAAGCAATTTTTCTCACCATCTCAGTTTAATTTAAAACTGTTTTTAATTTTACTGAAATTAAATCTTTGCATATGTAACAAACTTTTTCTCCCAGGTTTTAAACATTAAACTATCTTGAAATTTACTGTTTTTTGAAAAATGAAGACTTTTGAGCTGATAAGTTTTCATCCCTCCTGTAGCATTTTAAAATGCAGTAACAAGTCAACCACTCAGCACAATATCTTTGCCAGAATTTATGACCACAAAGCTGCACAACACCGGAGATTACTTCAGTCTAATCCAATAATTAAAGCATGATCCCTGTTATTTAAAATGCTAGACACACAGTATTTCTTACACGCATGGTATTGGCATTTAAAGAGGAGCTTCACAGCTGCACACAGATTTTAAATGCCCTCTGCTGCTCTTTCATGCAGTGTGTTTGCACTCCTGGGTTTGAGCAGAAGGAACTGTRTGGGGGTCCCAGTTGTGGGTTTCTCTGGGTCTGGATTGAGGGCACTTGAGACAGCAGTTCATGTTCAGACTCAGCTGTTTATTATCAGTAAAACAGTGTCACTGCTGTGAGTTTGGCAGCTTTTCATTAGAAGGCACAAAATGGCCAACAGTCTCTTGGTACAAGGTCTTTTAAGACTAAACTATCCAATTAAGAACCGACACCTGGATTATTTTCCCTTTTAACCCAATAACTGATCCCACAGAGCCCCCAGTGTGGAGTTTTCTGCCAAATTACAAAATGCCACCCAAACCCATGAAGAAGGAGGAAGAAGAAGCATGARGAAGAAACCCAGGACCACASCCTGTGCCCTCCATCTTGCTTCCATCCACAACATACTAAAAATCCCAAAATCTACATTTCTCACCAAGTGATACACCTACACTGCTCTCTATAATCTATTTCACACTTTTGTGGATTCCAGTCTATCTTGAAGTCTGGGAAACTTYCTCCATGGATGAGCATCAAAGTCAGYGYTCCCCTGGGGGTCAGGGCACCCCAGAGCAGAGAGAGAAATATTTGTGGTRCTCTGGGTTTCCACAGAGCTGGTCYTCCAYATGATGGTCCTRTGTCCTGGGCAGGCTCAGTTTCCCAGCTGAGGTCAGGCAGAATGTGGCCAATGAATGAAAGGGAAACAACCACACTTTGTTCCCGTACCTGCAATTAGCAGCTCACTGAGACAKTTGCATAGCCGTGCTAAGAGCAGTGATCCCATCACGTTTTCCCAGACCTGACACTTTCAGGCAGACTCTATTGACATGTTTGGCTCTGTGACCTTTCATGATTTGATTTTGAGGGCAAATTTCACCRCCCTCAAGAGAATTATATTCTGGAAGTCGCCAACTGTAGCTGAAAACTTCTGTCAGTGTGACTGTGCTAGAAACCACAAAGTGAAATATAATACCAGCTGGGTTCGAACACTTTAGAGAATGTTCCAATCTAGCATTTCATTCCTTTGCCCAAACAGGATACCCACAGTATGTCTAACAGCTTGGACTCAGTTTTCTTGGCCTGAAATAATTTTGCATCCTGGCAGGATACTTCATTCCCTCGGCAAATCTCTGTCTTTCACTTAATGCTTCCAGAACACATAATTTTTCACACCGCATTTTGCTCATTATTTAGGGGATCCTACATTTTCATCAGGGAGAGCAAAATTATTTGAAATAGTATTGCATTAAAGTGTGCCTGTGATTTTTAAAATCCACATAAAGTTGCTTTTGGGACAATTTCAGACTTCAGCTTCTACTAAACTTTTGATTCATTGYGAAATCTCCTTCCAGCATGAAGATTAAAAGTTGTTCTTTTAAGAAAAGATGTGGCAGATATTGCAGGGTTGATGTGGGGCACAGCTAAGATATAAAACATTATATCAAATACTAGACCTTTAATTTCTCTAGTTTCATTGCAATCGGAATTGAATCAAAATGCATTTGGATTCCCCACTGCAGAACATTCCTATAAGTAAGGTAATCTCATTTTCTCCTTATTTTATTCAATGGTGAAAATGCTCAACTCTCATTAAACAAAACTTTTGACTTGCACTGGTTCATTCTGCAATTTTGAGCAGAGGAAGCATACTGAAAATAAGTGGGAGGGGATGGAAATTATTTCCATTTTAAGTAGTTCAAAGGTAGTTAAAAATGTCAAACTTGGCATACTTTCAACCCAATAAAATAAAAAAGCATGAATCAGTACAGGGAAAAAATATAGCACGATAAATAAATAAATACTCCCACACACACTAATGACAGAGTGATTTCAAAATCTAATGCACTTTTCTAACCAAACTGTAGAAGCACTCCCCAGTTATTTTTGGCTAGATATGTTCCCTAGGATTGTGCCTGCTTCTTGAGTTGAGCAATCATTTTCCATTAACATTTTTACCAGTCCAAATTATTCGCTTAACTATRTTGAAGGATAATGCAAGAAGCTCAAAATCATGACTGACATAAATGTATTCCAGTCATTTGTAGGTTAGAGCTTCTTTCTGGTGATTTCCACAAGACAGAGATTGGTTCCAAAAAGACTGATTACCCATACCATATCCTTATGCATAAAGATACAATAATCACAGAATATGGGGAAAAGTGAGGTGGAAAGGGTATTAGACCATTTAATCCATTCATTGTAGCTTATGATTCAGAAAGAAATTTGCATAACCTGCTCTAAAAGACTTTCTGTATAACAATGCTTCTTCCTCAGTTTCCCAAAGCAATATTTCAATGCTTCAGATCTCTTACTGTTAGAAAAGGATTTTTTTAAAAGCAAATTTTCCTTCAGGATACATTCTTCACTTTTTCCAAATAAATGTGAGAATAAATCTTCCTTTCTCTTTGCAGTGGTTGACTACATATTTRAAGAGTTTTAATGAGTCTACTCAGTTTCCACTATTCTAACCCCAAAAATGCCAGCTCCTCTCCTCTCAGGAAATATTGARTTTGCTGTGTATTCTTTATTGTCTCCCAATCCTTCTCCAAACATTCAGTCTTTTTTTTCAGGTACAATGCCCAAAACTGAAGCAAGTGCTCTTTACTAAAGGGCTGTGGTTTATGTTTTAGATTTATGCTAAATCATATTCYTGAGTGTTGCTCATTGAAATAGAAGGCAATAAGTGAGATCTCAGGCTCAGACTCCAGGTGTACACACAGAGTACCTGTGCTCACTCAAAGAACAGCACTACTAATATGTGCAAAGCTGCAAAGAGCTTTCTACCACATAATACACCTGTATATCAAATTTAGCCTGGGCCATCATCAAAGAGAGCTTTTCCTGCTCAACTGTCTTAGGGTTGATCCTTTTGTTTAATTTAAGTGAGGAGATAAGATTTGTCAAATATTTTAGGTAAATTTTTTACTATATTTTTTAAAATATTGCTGTGATGTAGGCAGATTAATAAATTAACTTTCACTCCTGATTTATAGACTCCTATTAAGAAACCCCAAAAAATCGAAAAAGCAGAAAATCTCATGACCTTCAAGTGGTCAATTTTTCCAACCACACGTTTGAAAAGTATGGTGTGAACACCTTTTCTTACTTCTAACAGCAGGAATGCACTCTGTACTGCAAAAGTCAGAACAAGTTATTATGACTTGCTGGGGAAATAGAGGGATATTACAAAACAATCAACTTCCTTTATTGATTTTACACTTTGSTCATACTCCATATATGTAGTTCAACTAGCACAGTGAAAGGCAAAGTGCTTCTTTGACACTGCCACATGCTTATTTGTTGAAAGAACATTTCTAAATTAAAAATTTGAAAGCAAACATTCAATAAAACCTTGATACAGTTTGACACTATCATAAACCCCATTTTAATTTATATTTAATTTATATGCTTTCTTAAGCTCCTTTATCCAGCACTGTTGCAATAAATCAGTAGTTATTAACACTTTTGAGCAAGTAAGAGTTCATTCAGACTTACAGTTACAATGAAATTTTAAAGCTGGAATAATCCAGAAGCATTCAAGCTAATTCCCTGAATGCTAAGAGAAGTGATAGTGCTTCATCATGCATTTAGCAGKGGTGTTATACAGCCTTCACCAGAAATTCATGCAATTCAACACCTAAAGCATTACAAATGCTTAATGAAATCAATTCTCTAAAAGTCCACATCTATGTTTTATATGCAAGCAATACTTATTTTTAATCCTCTGTTTACTCACATCCCTCTCACATATAAAGAAATTGTTTACAACTTCTTAAACAAATTAAAATCAATCGTGCATGTCAAACAATCCAAAATAACAGTAGTTGTGCTGGTAACTGGCTGCACTTTGAGCATGGATGGTGTTTGRAAGCAGAGGAAGCCTTAAAGTCAAAAAAATTACCCCAGTTCTACTGGTTCAACTTCACAGGAGTCAGCTGACTGCCACAGAGGAAGATAATTTGTTCCAAATCATTTCAATGCCATAGAGGCACACTCAGTAATGCTATCTTGGGCAGAAAGGGCACCATGAAGTCTGTCTGAAAGCATCAAATAGCAYCTGCACTTAGTGTGAAAAACCTAAACCTACTCTTTTTTCACATTCCAAGCCCAGCCTCTTAAAGGAAATGCATTTTTAGCCTTATCTCAAAGAAGGGCAGCTGAGCAGTTTCCTACAGCAGCACCAAGTTTGCATAAAGATGATTCCATCTGAGTGCTCGTCAAATGCCAATGGCAAATGATCAGAGGACATTATGAAGGCTGACCTCTATTGAAACTGAGATCAGCTTTGTTATCTTTCATGAACATATATATTGTCCTATGTGCATGCTACAGTGACTGATGCACTCATTAATATGTCTCTTTTTATTCCATAAAAGGCCAGGAACTAAAAATACCCTGGGAAGGCCTCTTTCTCTATACAGTTCAGAAAAGTCATTTCACCTCTCATTCACATAGATCTGCAGTCACTGTACAGATCAGCAGCGTCCACAGAGCTTCCACATTGAAAAACAAAAGGATTTCCTAGCTCCTAAATATAAACCCAAATCCTGCACTTGTTTCACACACTGTGAGCATCAAGGCACAACTGTACTCTCTTGAGAAAGGTCTGGAAAGAGGATCTACAGCAATTCCTATGGACTCTCTTAAAAGGACTGGGGTTTGAGTAGGGCACAGAAACTGTTTCAGAGCAATCCTTTCTCATATGAATAGGGCAACAGGAAATTGTAGCAAAGCCAGAAATTGTGATCAAGTTTCTACTTTTGAAAATACCTCTMAAATCCATTACTGTATTTTAAAAATCCAGTCATAAAAATAGCTATTTTTCTGTGAATTCTGCTCTATCTGAATGAAGGGTATAAACAAGGAGTTTAAGGTTACTTGCTTTTCCTAATRCAAAGGTACCTATCTCTTCCTGTAGAGGCACAGCACAGAGAATTTAAGTAATGGACACTACTACTYTGAGTGGGCAAGCACTAAGGATTTTATCATTATGCAATTGCACTTTGTTGGATCTCAGTGTCCTGACATGACTTTTGCAGAACATCATAGCATGAACTCTGTGAAGTATCTTTTGTTGGCTGTTTAGGCTCTCATAAGTATTTACACAACATTGCTTCTGTCATTGATTTTCTCATACCTGCTACAGAATGTCAGATGACTTAACAAGCTGTAGAGTCAGATTCTACTTATTTCAGATAGAGCATAATGAAAGGAGTAGTACTTTTAGTCTGTCTTGCTCCCCTGCCCCCAAATTTTACATTCAGAGAACTACAGCTCAACCCAGTAACCTTAAGCTTAATATATGGAATACCATAAATATTTTAAAAAATATTGATATGCTCCAATTTACTGGAGCTCCATTTTATTTTATTACTAATTGGGACCCATGACCTTCATTCCAAGTAAAAACATTAAAAAAACATTCTGACCTTCAAGAGATACTAAATAAATCAGTTAATATATTTTTATCTTAAAACTGTCACAAGGACTTCACCTTCTAAAGTTAAGAGTTTTGAGGAACAGATTCAGATCACTTTTATTCTGGTTTTATACTGATATTGTTGCATTATGCTCAGAAGGGCTCATCTGGTCTCACAACACCATAAGATCAGAATCCACACCTCTGCAGTCTTCTGCAAAGGTGAGGAAAAACCAAAAGAGAACTTGCCTTGACTCTTTCCTCACATTTACCAAGGAATACCAGCCTGTATCCAAAGCACAGCACTGTCTGCACTTCATCCTAAGGAAAGGTTTCCACAGACAGCAGGGCCTTGCACACAACAGGCAGGATCAGGATCCCAGGGCAGGGCTGGCTTCTCTCAGCAGCACTTGATGTTGCCAAAGCAAAAAGTTTAACTGAGGTCAACTGGAGGCAGCCTGCACTGGACTCGAGGGTTGGACAGATAACTGTTTGGGATAGACTGCATGCAGACTCAGAGATAAGCATCAGCAGAGATCAATACAACAAAAGCAAAACCTCAAGAGTTAAGGAATCATACAGCAGCAGCTTAAAAAAAAAAAGAAAAATCAATTTTTTTTCTCCTACCCAGAAAGCTACTAGCAAGATTATATTTGGGTCAATGCCACTCAGACTTTTCAAATCACTATACCTTCATGGACCTTATATCATACCTACTGCTCCTACAGTCTCATCTCCTCCCTTTTTCTCTCAAAAATGAGGAAAGCTAACAAACCAGAACCAAGTGTAACTCAGATCTCCTCTCTGGTACTGCAGCTTTCCACCAACCTTCCCACAGGACTCTGACCATGTTTTGATGTGGAGGTCTGCCGTCCTACAGCCAGGACTGCAGGGCAAGATGTTTTACATTATTTTTTGTTTCTCTTTTGACCCTGTAATTCTGGTTGCTATTGAAATAGACTGGCCATTTTCATACTGTTGAATTAGGTAGATGTAATACAAACTGGAAGTGTTTGCAGTGTGTCCTAAGAGAGAACTTCCTTAGACAAGCAGTCTTCTGTTTTCAGAATTAGAAATATAATGTGGAATCCATTTCAAAAAATCCTCTTCTGCTTTCTTGTTTCCCCATTGGTGCTTCATCCACAAGATTTAGTGAAGCCAAAAAATGTAATTTAAAATTTATTGGAAAAAGTAGGTAAAAAACACTGTAGAAAATTAGGAGTCAAACAAGCTGGAAAAAAAAATGCTGGAATATTTTCTACACTCTGCACCTTTACAGCTTTAGAAAGAGAAGACAACATATGATCTCTGAAAAACATTTTCTTCTTTCCCTTTCCCTCATTCCTACCCAACAAAAAGAAGAGAAACAAAATATCAGCAACAAATCTAACACTGAGACATGGACTGGAATTTCCTCTCTATAAATTAAATTACCCACAGATTCAGCTGATATTTCCATCAGTGCCAAGGGAATGGAAGAGAATTCAGCCACACTTGGCTTGAGGAACATGCAGGGCCCTGAGTGCCCCGTGGGACAGCCAGAGGCACCAGGAGAGGCTCAGCACAGATTTCCAGCTTGGGCAGCCAGAGGGACACAGCCCTTSTGGGCAGGCTGCTGAGGTCTCAGCTGGGGCAAACCCACCATTTTTGGAGTTTTCCTACAATCCCAGACAGTTACAGCCCTGAACCAACCCAACAGGGAACACAAAACAACTTCCTCCAGAGCACTGATAAGCACACATCACTTAATGATTAGCTTAAGAAGATTGTAGATTCACAGACATCATCTGTTCAATCATCAGAAAAATTTAGCATGGAGAAAAACATTTCACTGTGTTCTGCTTTTCACCCAGATTAAATGACAAGTATTTTTAACTTGCCTCAGCTACAGTTTTCTCCTCTTAAGAGGAGTTTTTCCCCTATAAATAAAAAGCTTAAAAGAAAGTTTGCAGACATCAATTTGTGGTTAAAAATACAGAAAAAAAGCTGCTTCATATGCTGCTTACAAATAAAATTTTCTCTTTACCAGACTATTAATCTATCTCCTGTTTTCTTCCTATCCACTATCCAGGGCTCCTGACACATGATTTGTGGAATCACAATTATTCATCTGATAGCCCACACAACTGCATGCTCTCAGCTATTGCATTATATAAATTGTGCCTTTGTGTAAATTACACATCACCAAAAATCCTGTCTCATGCATTCAGACGGGCATCTCTATCTCTTGATTCACTGTTTCTTTGATTTGAGTGCTTCAATGATACCATGTTCTCTTCCATAACTAGAATTTTCTATTTTTTTTTCTCCTTCAAACTTATCCTGATTACAGTTTTATTTCTCTTTTCATATTATTTGAAATTTCCAGAGCAAGAAAGACTATGGGTTGGATGATTGAACAGTATAATGAAGAAAAAGGGAAGAGCAAAAAGCAGACAAGGTTTGGATGAGCTGAATTTTAAAAGCTAGAACTGCTGTGCTGTTGTGGTGGTGGTATGAGCAGAAACTTGCAACATTTCCTAAAGACATTTATTTCATCTTCACTGCTTTTTATGATCCAAAGTTGCAGCATCCCCAATCTARAACACACTTAAAAATATTAGCAGAGAAGTCATGGTCCTCTCATTCCTCCCCACTAGCCCTGCTCTGGGGCAAAGCCCAGCACACAAAGGGCCCCGGAACACCCCTGGAACAGGTGGGAATTGTACACGGCCGCCTGCCAGGCTGCCCTCTCTTGTCTGGATTTTGACATTATAGAAGCAGCTCTGCTACAAAAATATTCCATGGCAGAAAGGGCTAAACCAGCTTCACTGGCAGAGCTTGTTCTTCAGTGCATGCACCTAGTGAGATGGTTAGTGCTAGTAATAAACCTAAGAGAAAATGGCTTTTGGGGGGTTTTTCCCCCTATAAACCAGCACTTTACCCCATTAGTTTTGTCTACAAGGTAATCTCCTCCTGGTTAGTGTAAAAAGTTGCTATCCAGAGGGCCACAGCTTAAAATACCATGTATATATAGATTGTTAATCATTGTGAGAGGATAGAGGCAAAATAAGGTAATGTCATCAGCTCCTCAATGTCTTCACTCCTGCAATGTCTTCACTCTTTTTATAAAACTAAATAATTTTACAAYTTCCATAAAGCTGTACAACATGTAGAAGAACTATCCTTTGAACTTAGCACAAGTACTAATTGYCCCAATTATTTCTCCCTATGTGACRCAAGTGTTGGTAAATATGTCCTTACAAAGCATCTTTTCAGTGCTGTTCCCCTAAAAAAAGAAAATGGCAGCTTTATTTCTGGCTGAACATTACTACAGGTTGTTTTCCTAGACACTTAAACCAGACCTTYTGTAATCATGACTTTTCAAATGTCTTTTAGTTACATCTCTGACAAATGATTTATGGTACCTGGAGAGCTACTGCAGGTGACTCTCCTCCTCTGTTTGATATTTAATTATTAAAACAAGGTTGTGGTTTTTTCAACAAGTGCAGAGAAAGGGAACGAGMGACTTCTCATTTACTTACTCACTTTGAGGGAAATATTTCCTTCCCAGGATGGGCCATAAATTATAGTGATCTGAGGCATCCATATTTCCACYAGTAAAGGACAGAATTTAGAGCCATTGCTTAGCTGATAATATTAATAGCATTTGAGATTGAAGCTGAGGAAGGTGAAAATAACTTATCCTTCTGATGAAACAGTAGCTGTAAGAAGTAMAATACTGTAGGAACTTGTGCTGAAAAGGAGCAAGGAATGCTTTAGACAGGTGTGCAGAACATGTATTAAAAGGGCACTATTTTACATGCTATTTCCCTATTCATGATTTTCAAACAGTTGGCACTGAATCCTGCACAGAGAAAATGCATCAATTACTTTAAAGTTGACTTTTTCCYCCAGTACTCAGAAATCTTTCTCAGCATCTTTTTCATTACAAACTCTGTGATTAACCACCACAGGCTGAATATTGTGGTTGAGAACATAAGCTGGTTTAAATCAGCACCAGCCTTGTGAAGTTGTTCAATAATGTCAGTTTTAAGAGACAGCCCCCCTGTCATTAGGTGTGTAAAGCTGCATTATCCTTTTGGCATTTTATCACTAGGAATAATAATGTATAGGGCTGGCCAGCTAGGAAAATCCTTGCCTGCTTTTAATATAGGCCATATATTCTGGGAAGAAAAAAGGCATAAAAAACCATCAACATAGCTTGCTGCATTGAAAAAAAAAAAAAAAGGCAGAATAGAAAGAATAGAAGATTTCATTCCATGGMATAAAGCAGGCCTGCATCTCTGGCCACAACTGTTGATTTTGCTTTTCCATAGCAAACTGAGTGCCAGCACTTGGACTGCTAAGTGCCACTCCCGGGGGAAAGGGGACACAGTGACACAAACAGAACTGTGCTGCTCCACGYGAGTGGCACTGCAGCCTTTGGGCTGGGTGGGCATTTCAGGCTGGCACTGGCCACCTGTGAGASCTTCAGCTCAAAAAATGGAACTACATCGAATTTACCTTGGGATATATCTTGACRGCAAAGTGAAACATAAGTTAAATCCTTCACAGAAATATTATTGAGGTGGCATATTGATAGCTGGTTTGGGTGGGTTTTCATCACTGTAAAAGTGTCACAGATCCACAAACACAGAAATTGATGCAGGGCAAATCATCCTTTTTTCACCATAAAGTACACTTCCGTCTGAGAGCTATTTTTTSATAAAAATTGAAGCAGGCACAGGAATTTGCACCCCTCCCCAAGYACCAAAGAGAGCACCACTGGAGCAGGCACTGCCCCTGGCTGTACCCAGCTGCAAGGGGAAGTGTCACAGACATGTTTTATGGAAAATCCTTTCCTTAGGATTTTTYCTCCTGAGAAGCTGAGAGGCCTCAGGAACAAAATRTAAMCAATGGTTATCTGCTGCTGTGGRATGCAACAGGTGCATCTGGGATTGGTCTCATGTGGTTGTTYCTAATTAATGGCCAAYCACAGTCCAGTTGTCCGGACTGTCTTGGTCAATCACAGGATTTTTTGTTATTCTTTCTTTTTCTATTCCTAGCTAGCCTTTCTTCTATTCTTTYAGTATAKTTTTAATAKAATATATATCATAAAATAATAAATCAAGCCTTCTGAACATAGAGTCACCATTCTYGTCCCTTCCCTCATCCTAAGACCCCTGCAAACACCACCACAGGGAAGGAATTTCCTTTGGCATCACTTACAACAAGGAGAAGATCATCCCCACACCTGACTGCCAGGCTGGGAGGAAATGGCCTTGGCATGAGCTGGGGCAGCAGGGAAGGGAGCTCCCCTCATCTATCACAGGGACATTAATCATATCCTCTCCTGTAGCTCCAAATGGAGATAAGCAGAGACAATCTCATCATCTGACTCAAACTTTGCCTCTCAGAGGCAGAGTTTCGTGTTAGTAGACAGGAAATAAATATTGAAAATATCCTTTTACACTCACAGGCAAAGGCAAGAGTTACACAGTTCCTAAAGTGAAGCACCTAGTGTCAATATGAGTGGAAATGAATGAGCTATGCAGCCACCCCTGACCTCACAAGCCAAAGAAAAGTTTCTGACTTTGAGACTATTTCTTCTGGCTGCTCTGTAACACCTGCGTGGAGACTGAAATGTGAAGAAACCCAGACAAATCTTGATTCATAAAATGAAAGATGTCAGATTTTAAGACCTGATCAGATGATATTATTGTTTACAGAAACTGTAAACATTTAATAACTTATCTATCTTCAAATTTGATTAAATCCATGACTGTCCCTCTACAATGACCTTGTAGACAAATGCATAGATGGAAYATGACAATCACATGGGCAGGGTATGCCACCTTTTGCAGAGGATTCTCCAGTACAAGATGGAAAGGAATAGTTCATTTTTTTGGAGTTATTGTTTTTTTTGTTTTGTTTTTAAGCTAGAAGTAAAATATTATTCTCACTGAAAATACCTAAGGAGCAAGACATTTTGAAAAAAACTCCCCACTACAAGGAAAGGTTTCTTTGAGCATTTCAGATCATCTGAGCTGCCACAGGCTACCAACTCTGATGTTCATTCCAAATCTAATTTTTTTATAATACAGTTGTGCAAGTGTTTGCTATAGCAATCCTCAGAACAAAAGAGCACAAAAGATTTCTATTTACTTCTTTGGAATTGTAGCAAAAGCCAGGAAAACAAAGCACCCTAATGCATCCCTGTAATCTCAGGGAACAAAGGGAAGAGGATGCCATAGACAAGAGGTGCAAGCAATGTCAGGATGCCTGAGGTTAGCAACATTGTAAAATAAGCACTGGCATAAACAAGTCAAGGGAAGTGCCTCACATTTAAATTCCTTCAAGCATGTGGCCTTTTCTCCTTATACATGGGCACACGTGCCTGTAAAAATAGAGAGTTTTCCAAGGACAGCTGCTTCCACAAAACATTTTAATTCTAGAAATCTTTGGTCTTAGTCTACCTTTGAGCTCTTCTGAATCTGTGGCAAAACAAGWACATTAAATCAACTTTGAGAGAAAAAATGAAAAAACAAGCCAAACCAGTCTATTTTCAAGGAGATTCATATCTTTTCCAAAGCTGATTTAGTAATGCAAAAAAGACAATTAACCCTTATAGAAAAYAGTGATCAAGACAAAACTTGGCTCCAAGCTAGACATTGTAGGTCTGTTCGGACACAGAAAAAAAGATTCAGAGATAGCAATGTCTCAATGGTAAGCAAGATTTCATTAGCATTTCTCAGCATTCTATTCTTACATGTTTGCTATTTTTTTCTATATAAACACAATTAACGAATCTGGAGAACTTTCTAGAGAAGTTTCACAGAAACATAATTTTGCAGTCAGACAAAACCACCACACCTGAATAMAACATGACAAAAAAGAATGTCTAAGCTTTAAGAAGCACGGCCTGTGGAGTTACCAGAGATCTGATGGTGTAATCAAGCCTTGAAAACAATCCCATAATGAAGCAAAATGAAAATTAAAAAAAAGTACTTCAATAAAATTGCAAATGCTATTGATCATGAATTTGGAAAAAAAAAATATAGAGTCATCCTGCTTAGTCCAAAATAAGGGAAACCAAAAAAAGCCCAAAATTTCTTCATTATCTTTTCTGCACTCGCACCTCAAATGGGCACTGGAAAGAAGGAGCACCCCCAGAGCAGCCCCACCCCAAGTCAGAGCCCTGACAACCCTGACCTTGGGTCCCTCTCATGCCCAGTTTGGCTCTGGTAAGACACAAAAGCCACCATGATAAGAAGGAGAGAGAGCACATTTACGAATTTCTTTAATCTSTTTAAAGTTTTTCAGCAGTCCTAAATTAAATCCCTTTCACCCTTATCACTTTATCCGTCAGAAAATCCRGAGGATATTTGGATTCAGACGTCCATAGCACCAAAGATCTTTCATTACAACACACAAACAAGCACTTTTATTGAACAAGAACCCAATTACTTAACCCAGTTTCAGATTTCATTCTACCCTGCTGCTTCCACCTCGACATGGACCTACTAATCTCTTCTGACGGGCATTGCTACATAGCAGTTCTGATACACAGAGATGATTCCTAACCTCCCTTGCAGAGAGCTATTGATTAAATAAACTGAGATGCCCATCTCAGCTTCTTTGGACCAATGAATAACAATGAGGAAATAAAGTTGGGAGATAGAGACCTTTTTCCCTTTAATATGAACAGCATTCAGAAATAGACAGAAAATGAGGGAAAATAATTCAGTAAAAGAAGCAGGAATGGAAACAGCTAAGTGTTTACTGTGCCCTGTATAAATGATTCATTTATTGTATCAGCTAGAGGTTATGCCTCCTTCTTTTCATTTCTCTACTGCAAATTAGTAAACTGTTTCTTTGCTACTGTACTGGATAAATGATGGCATAACTTCAAATTTACCAAGCTGAGGGTTATGAATATTGGAACACAAAGACTTCAACCCACTCYGCAGAAGAACTCCACTACACTACATGAATTCCTGGTTTTCTTTCTGGCCCCAAATGGTGACAGAGCCACCACATGTTGCAAGCATCCATTATCCAGATCACAAGCATAGAGATGGAAGTTTGTTGCTAATGAACCCAGGAAACTAGACTAAGTACATGTAGAAAAAAAGAGGGAGATCAATTATATGAACAAACAACATCTCTCCAAATCAAATCAATTATTAGAAAAAGGCTGTTAGCGCCAGACTTCTATTAACTTCAATAACCCCTGGTCTCCAACTCCAATGTGTTAGATACAGCACTCCTGATAAAGGAATGTGCAGCTCACCTGCTTATATAAACAGCCTGCTCTCTAATTCAGCGGCCAGCAGGCAAAACCACAAGAACCAGAACAATGACAAAGAGCCATTGTAAAATATTACAGATAAGGACATGGATATAAACACGGAAAGTAAAATAGAAGAGCTGGATAGAACAGAATGAGAGAGGAGAGATCAAAGCAAAGCAAGCCAGAGAACTAAATCTGATCAGTGATAATGTAATTATACTGAAGTAGGAGAGCTCTAATACCACTTATGTCAATCCAGGGGGAGTTACCAAACACCAGTGATCAGGATCACAGAGCTTCTGTGATCAATTCCCTTCAATTACTTTAAGATTCATACTGCTATACTATTTCTTTTGAGACAAAAAAAAAAAAAGAAGATTCCACAGTTTGAACATGTGTTTCGGAAYGAAATTTTAAAACAATGTTAAGAATCAGAAAAAAAATGTGAACAGAGCCTAAACTATTTTATCTATGGAGGAACTTCTTTTGCTTCTATCAAAATATCTACTTATCTCTGCTACTACGATGCTTTTTTCATACAAATGTGTATTTCTAATAAAAGTATTATAAAAGAAATATAAAAATTTTGTGTTTTCTCTATGTTTGTTATATGTTGACAAATACCTTGTGTCCTGGCTTTTCCTGCCTCTGTCCCATTTATATCTCTGAACTAGGGAGAATTAATGACTTCCTATG
Organism: Cardinalis cardinalis; assembly: GCA_014549065.1. Lineage (NCBI taxonomy): Eukaryota > Metazoa > Chordata > Aves > Passeriformes > Cardinalidae > Cardinalis > Cardinalis cardinalis. The sequence continues at coordinate 3,289,396 of JACDOX010000032.1, forward strand.
TTTAGTTGAAGCTATAGATGAGTATTTTTCATGGAAAAAAAACTTAGTTCAACCATAAGCTGTATGGAGGTTTTTGTAAGGAAATATTTAAGTCTCATTATTATTTAGAATTTCTCTACAGAAGAAATCCCATCCTCTTACTTGTATTTCTACYCAAGATCTTTTCAGACAAAGAAAGCTACACAGAAAAAAAGTTTTGTGGACAACCCTTTTCTATGATAATGTCTATCTACAGATCATTTCAAAAGATRCCTGCTGTCTCTCACCACTATGCAATTTAGGTAATTATAGGTGCACTTGAGASAGTCTTCTGTTTACAGGAGCTTGACCCTTTGAGAAGCAGCTAACACAACTACAGCAATAAGATACTCACATCACTACTGCAGATTTTTCATGTATGTTAATTAGGATGTTGATGCAGACCTCTCTTTAGCCCGTATTCCTTACATTTTGTGTTACTTGAAGTCACATTTGTTTGCCCTCCTGCTCCCTCCATCTTTTTATCCACCATGCAATTGATAGCACAACCATTCTTTTATTTGCAGAGCAGTTACATTCTGCATTATTCTTCACATAATAACAGGGAAAAATTTATAGCAGTGGATAGAAAGGAAATGTCATGGGAATAACATTTTTGCTATAACTAAATTGCTAAAAATATGCCTTCCTACATGAAGAAAAAAAAAGAATTTATTTCCAATTTGACAAGTTTCAACCAGCACTTACCACCTTCCCAATGAAAATCTATAACCTGCCCCAATGAAAGCAGACKGCTGGTTTTGAATGTGCTGTGTTCTGCCTGCCATCTAAAGTAAAAAGAAGCACATCCAAATGTAAAAGAGTGGCTATTTTGTTCCAACTCTCTATTTTAGACCTCCACATAGTGTAGGCAAAGTTTCTGTTACAACATTCACATTGTGTTTCTTCCTTTTGTCATTGGACATAGAGTACTGTGTCTTTCATCTTATATGGAAACAAATTACAGCACTTGATTATATTAGTTAAATAGAGGTTGATTGATGTCATCAATGCAAATTAATTATGTCTAGTTAATGTTTCTGTGCCAGATTCCCTCAGATAATAAAGTGATAGGAAAATGAAGTGTCAGAAAGGACCATTATCTTTTATTTTCAAGGTCAAGTTGTCASTAAAGCTTTGACATGAACTCGCTGGGCAGGGACAAGGCTCAATGAAGGAGGCCTTTTAATCATGTTTATTATTTTTGCCAGCATTAATGTATTACCTAAACCTATGGTAATAATCCTCACAAGCAAACATTAAGCCAAAAACATCTGTTTGTTATCACTGCAGGTCAATGTGAGAAGCTGCAGATCTATTTGTGCATTTGCATCAGGGTTCTAAACCACTTCTGCTTGCCAGTGTCAAACAAGAGTCTGTAGAGGTGACCACAAGTGTGACTCCTGTTCCAGCTGTTTATGTGACYGAAATATCCTTCTTACCTATACCAAGTGCAGGCAATCTGCATGTAGGACAAACTCTTCCAGTGGGTTTGCAGTCAYTTTGTTATCTCTCTTTCAGAGGTTTTCCCTTTTGAAGACATAACTTTCAGAGTAGGCATAAATTTACTCAGAAAAAAAAAAAACACATCAAAATAACGTGGATGAACAGAGTTCATCCCAACTGGTTTTCTTATGTTTCTGTGTTGGAAGACATGCATGGCATCCCTTCCAAATATATGGCCATAAATTACAAGGGTAGAGCCATGCATCACAAAAAARATTTTTGGTTTCTCTCTACCAAGATTCAAGCAAAGTCACTAAATCATATGGACATTTTGAAATTTATTTTGCTGTCTCTCTACTGTGGCTMTATATTCACAGATTACACTAAGAGATCAAATGAGACGTCCTTTTATAATAAAACCTCCCCTTAGCAATGAACTAAAAACCTTGAAASAATTCTAGCTAATAAAGACATAAGATGTTCAAAGCAAACACCCTCCAGAAGGATCTCACTRGGCTGTACAGATGGGATGGAAACAACCCAGAGGAAGTCACAGATGAATTTTTCACCTGACTGCAGTCAGTGCATTACACACAACATGGAATAAGACCTCATAAATCTGAAGCTATGGTCAGATGTTCACTTCAGAAAGAGCCTTGTCAGCTAAAGATGCAAATTAATCTCTCCAGCTGACTGCCAGAGCAGCCCCTTCCTGAGAGCTGGAGCACTGCTCCTGTGAGCCCATGCCATCCATTTCAGGAGTGGAAAGCCATGGACATCTCAATGCTGCCTTGAGAGCACGGCCAGCCCAGACTGGGAATTCCAGCACCACATTCTCAAACCCACCTCAGCTGCAGAGCAAGTTCAATGGCACATCCCTTGCTTGAGAAACAATTGAAAAAATGCTGTGGATATTTTCTAGGAGGCAGCATCCTCCCTGCCCCTCATGACTGGAGAGAACAGAGACTGTGTGCAATCATAGAGGGCTTCATAACCACATTCTATGTTTTTCATAATAAAAATGTTAATACTCAGGATAATATTAGGCCCCTTTCTTTCTACCAAGAAAGTCACTATCCTCCTCTCTTTGACTTTGCTATTACTTTTTGATTAGAATTCAGTTGACAATACAGACTGAAATAGAAAGTACACTCAGATCCTGCAACACAGAGAAGTTAAAAGAGCAAAAAAGGAGAGAAAGAAAAAAGTGGAAAACCCCAAGCCTTTCAGGGCAGAACATGCACACATGCTACTCCTAAAAAYGGCAAAAATAACACAATACACTATAGTCTTTATGCCAACTAAGAGTTTTTCTCCCATTTAACCAGTCACTTTTCTGCCCGGTGCTGCACTTTTATTTTGAACCATCCCATTGAAAATATTCTCTGATATGACCCTTTTAGGAATTAATAATTCATGGAGGTTTCACTGCATGGTACAGTTCTAAGATTAGATAGCACTGAGAGAATCTATTACAGCATAATGTAATAGCCAGTAAAATACATTTTAAAAATTACACTATCTKGCTTACAAATGCATTATTTTCATAAATATTTTTATACATATACTGTTTGAAGAAAGTGTCAAGAAACAAAAAAGAGACTAGGAAGAAGGGCTTGCCCTACTTGAGCACATTATTCTGTGTACAGGTTCCCCAAACAAAAGCGTTTGTGTAGATGTATGAGGCAYGTCCTCATACACACGTGTATACACACACAACATATTAACATTTCATCCCCATCCTAGCCCTCTGGCTTGTTCAAACACAGCCCTGAAATGAATGCAAAATTTAGATGTGAAAAAAAAGGAAAAAAAAGGAAGAGAAATACTAAAGTATTTTCCCTTTTGCATTTCTGCTAACACTTTATAGTAATGCTACCTAGAGGGCTGCAACAACCAAAGGCAGTTTTGCCCAGAGGCTGACAAGCTGAATGTATATTTTTATTTTATTTATTTATGACTTGGAAGTGCTCAGCTGTTAATCAGAACAGCTCCAAGATCCTACTGATATCTCTCCCTGCCTAGTTTAATCTTATGGTGTATTTTCATTCTTAACAGGAAAACCATTGGAAGAGAAAATCAGATTTATATCACTGCATGTAGTTGGAAATCTGTGGATACCATGTTCATTGTAATATTATCACTAGGAAACTATGAAATATATTAGCATATTTTTCAATCCTCTTTATTATAATTAACTGCCTGCTAGAATAAACTTGTTGAAAGTAAACTGAAATGTCCCTACATAACAGCATGGGAACCCACATTACTCGCCCTCAGTGTTTCCAGCAAAGCAAGAATAAAACCCAGCCATATTTTTGCACTGGGTTGAAAAAAACAAGTACAAAACAAGATCCTGTGCACCTATGTCAGCCTCACAATGTTTACAGTTTTGCAAAAAGATAYAACAATGTCAATGGTGAATTACTACATGCCATAATCCCATCCTTCTCTCTACTTTTTTCAGTTGCTGACATCTCTAATAGCAGTGCCTTCAATTTAATAAAATTGAAAAGCCATTTTTCCTTCTTTGGAGACACTAATGCAAACCAAACCTTGAGAGAACAGCGAGTATTTCTCGGAGTCCACCTGCCAAAAGCCACAGTATCCAAATGAGCTCTATGCTCTGAGCCCATGAGAACCTGCACACTTCCTACCACACTGCAGGCTCTCACTGAGCTCCTGCCTCTCCCTTCYAAGCACTTCAGGGCAGGGATTTCCTCTGCTCTGCTGGGTCCCTCCACCACAKTGAGCAGCAGGCAGGAGCTGTGTGGCTGCTGTGGCTGCTGTTTCTCTAAACAGGGTGGGTGGGCACTCTGGAAGATTCCTTTTGTCTATTTTCTCTGTTGATTCACATGTTCACTACATCTGGGTTGTGGTTTTCTCTTTGAGATTAATTCTAACATTACAGACTGTAATTACCTGGATTCAAGTATCAAAGATGTGGTTCACCTACATCTTTGTTTACTRGCAAAACTGCCAGTCTGAAAGCACCCATGTGGTTGTGGCTGTTTTCTCTCAAAGAACCACGATATGAATGCAAAATTGTCATCCACTTTGATTTATCTACACCTATTTTGTCTWTGTACAGTGGCTTGAGTTCAGTGACAATCAAGCTAGGCTAAAGAGTAAGCACTCAGAAGCTTTTAGAGAAACCAAAAGACCTTGAACAAAATCTTACAAACTTAGCTTTTTTCTCTTTTCAAGTGCAAACATCAAAGTACAGCAATATCTTTCTTCTTTCATTAACTAGTTTGAAAGAAAAAAAAAACCACCAAAATTGTACAACAAGCTTCCGCCAAATATCAATTTTATTCAACTAGAAACAGACACAAGAGGTTTTAAGAGCCTACCTGCTCTACTGCCYGTTAATACGTGCTTCACCCCAGAGAAGGAGCTGCAGCAGCTTTCCCAGTTCTTGGAAATAATAAAACTGGAGGRACCAAGGCCCAGCACCAGCTGCTGCCATGCCCAGGTTGGTCCCAGCTGCAGGCAGGGGCTCCACAGGCTGGAGGCTCCTTCCTGGAGCAGGGACCAGCCCCAGCCTGAGGGGAAACCAGAAGGAAACCAGCCCCAGCCAAAGAGGTTCTATGGCAGGCAGGGGAAGGGGAAGAGCTGCTCAGTCTCCAGCTGCACTAACAGCATCTTGATCTGCAAAACTTCTCTGGAAAGCAAAGGAAGCACACACAACCAAACCAGCAGGAAAACCTTACAAGTTTGCTTCTTTATTCTGTGCTGCCTGTGAGCCCTTGAAAGAAAATGAATGATCTRACCATTTGAAAAGTATTTTAGAGTCAGAGTGTTTAAAATTGGATGCTTGGGTTACAGGATTTTAACTTGAAAGATTAATTAATATTTGGAGAGGGGAAGCTTTTTTTTTCTTTTAAGGTTCAGCGCTCAGCTGCTCATTAAGCACAAAATTGCATCTTCAGTAATTGCTTGCAAAAGCYGAGAAAAATGGTAAACATTTCTGTAGAACAAGCAGGAGTACACTGCAAAGCACAGCACGAGACTCCCTCATTTGGGAAAGGAAACAAGAAAAACAATAAACGGAGCAAGCCAATATTTTTGAACTCTTCTACAACTGAGTATCATCTTATCCTTATCTGCATGTTCCACAGCTGAGGGATRAAGCACTGTGCCCACAAAGTCCCACAGCTCCCGCAGGACTGAGGTTACAAGGGGGACCCCAATCCCTCCCCAGCCGTGTTGAAGCCCTGGATGCCAGCACAGGAGCTCTCCTGCCCTGCAGGTGCCACCAGCCCTGGGGCAGCTGCACGGAGCTCTGGCATCACAACCCAGGAGAGGATGGGAGGGCATTCCCAGGAGCRCCTGCAGGCCAGGGAAGGTGCTGCCTTTCCACCTGCCCAGGCTCACAGGTGGAAAGCCCATTTCCACATTTCCAACCAAGCTCCAGCTGCAGAGAGTKGGGAAGTATTTCTAACACAGCAGAAATATGGAATTATAGTTTTGGTACAGCCAGACAACATATTTCTCATGCAAATAGTGTGAATGAGAGCTGATGCTCATGCATATAAAATAATTTACATTTTTTCTATAAGACATTCTGAAAAAAAAACCCCTAATTCCTGTTTAACTATGAAATATTCTGCTCCAGAAGGATTTTTTGGCTATGAAAACCAAGTGACCTTTCATATTAACATTGATTCAAAATGATATTTTTATTTAATTTTGAAATGTCAATTTGTTTTTTTTAGCCACCAAATCAAAATGAAGTGACATTTTAACTTTAAATTCATTGAAAAAGAACTATTTGCATTCAAATGCCAAACTGAAATAATAATTTTCTTTATAAAATCATTTCTCATTAAATTCTCTTTTTCTAGAAGCTTTTGTTTCTTACATCAACTGAAAAATATTGTCCTGGACTTTTGTTTCAAAAAATACTGCTTTGTCCAAGCACCAGTTTTCGCTGCAATTTCAATTTATGGATCAAAAAGACAAGAACATTATTACCATTATTAGCTTCAATGTTCAATCCCCAAACAACCAAGCCTATTCTTTTTCACCTGCCCTGCAATTCACTAAAAAACAAATTCCAAATCTACTCCCCCATTACCACCCTGCCCCACCTTTAATTTGAAGATAAAGGGGAAATTCTAATAATTCCTTCTGCATTTTGAGAAAGTAAATTTTATTACTTTTGCTATTAAACWCATAATCCTATTAAGGTTTATCTCTCACATGAAATATTGCTCTCTCTTATGACTTTTTTTTTACGTTCAGTAGAAAATTAACAGATAATTCAAAGTTTAACAGTGAAGCAACATCTGTAATGGTATTTCTTTTAACAACTCATCTTTCCTTTTCTTTTTATTTCATTTTACAGGAGTACTTTTTTTTCTTTTCTCAGCTAATTGCTTAGGTATGAAAGATAATCCAGTGCATATGTGGATACAAAATGTAATTGATGCAGAAGTCAAAAAAAAGTTCTAAGATTTTAAAAAATAATATCCTAGTGGAGCAATCCCCAATAATGGGAGATCATCACAACATTCCACTATCAAGCTTGGACCAATATCAAAATTCCTGTACAATCTGAGCCCCTGTGCCTTGGAGCACCCAGCAGGCATTTTCCTGTTCGAGGTGCATCCCAAGTCCTGACCTTAAACTTCAGGTGTTGRATTTGTAAGATCATGAAGCCAAACAATGAAATTGTTCAATGACACAACTTTTTATTCTGAGAACAATGGCCTTGCCTCCTGTGGCTCCTGGCAACAGCTGAGGCATGAGAGGTTTAATGCAAACTGGGGGCTTTCCTCTTGTTTGGGGTTTTTAAAAATATTTTATAAATATCTGTACCACASGCCAACTGAATGACTGCTTCACTTCGGCCCATATTGCTTTCCCCTAAGGAGGAGCCACAAGCCACATGAATGTTCTTGGAGAAATAAAAAGCTCAGCAAGATGGGCTGCTCTGTGTGTGTGCATGATGCTATTATTTGGTGATGCTGCAAAGAGAGGATTACGAATTTAATCTCGTGGAGGAAACAAGAGAGAAAATGGCTTGTAAGGGTATCTGGGAAGGAAAGCACAGGGACAAAAACCTGAACCCARCCAACCAAACCACTCCTCTGGAATAAGCTTTCTTCTAAAGAAATGCTCTGAGTTTCACGAAGCTAAAGTAAAAGCTGGAGGGGAAGGGAGGATGGAGGAAATAAAAGCGGTATAATCATAAAAGCATTCTAATTTCTACACAAGAACAGCTATGGAAACAGGCCGGTTCTCAGGGCAAATGCCAGCAAACGTGTTGCCGATTTGGGCTGCAGTTCTTGTAGCTCAGTAATAGTGCAGTTAATTGAAGTGGAAACAAACAGCACCTGACTGATAATTGCTGGTGTTGGCCAGGGAAAGTGTGATCCAACCCATCCTGAGCCATTATCACATCTTTCTCAGCCCTCTTTTGTGTGGCTCWGACAGGACTCCGATGGTAAGTGGTGTTAGCTCATTTCCTTATTGTTTCTCAAGGATTAAAGCAAGTGGTCCTCACTCAGTAGAACTTCTTCCCACAATTTTAATTGTCCCTTTAAAGTTATTAGTATCTTTTATAAGGAAGCACTTGTATGAAAGTTAGTCATTAGTATAAATCCTGCATTTTACATAAAAACATGAAATCGTGTCAGTGTTTTCAGGATGAGATTTTCAAGAGATTGAATTCTAGAAATTCAAGCCCTATTYCATTACACCATCCTTCATGGTTTATAAACCTTTCCATGTGCTTGGCACAAAAAGATTCTTAAAAATGCTCAAAGTGTAAATGTGAATAGCATAAACCCAAAATTATTTCCATAACTATGACCTGGTTAAAGCACAGGACCCCAAATTGAGGGCAGTTGGGAAATTTTTGGCTCACAAAAATAAACAGACAAACATTGCAGCTGTGTTTTACTTCTAGCCTTATCCTAGAAGAACTGGGCTGCTGCCAGCTTTTCTGAAAGGAAGGAATTAAGATTTTTTTCCGTGTGATTAAAGCAACATAGAAAGTATTAAACAACACCTGAGCATCACATGGAGTAGTTTAAGAGAGAATCACCTATACCTTGACATAAATCATACTTAGAAATGACCTGTTTGTAAATGCCTGAACATTCTCTCATGACAGGGTTCTTCCCKTCTTCCTACTTTTAAAATGCAAATTCCTTACCAATAACGAGGAAAGGACTTCATAATCAGACCAGTGGGCAAAAYTGATGGGGAGAACTGGTGCAAGGCCTTCCCTGATCCTGCAGAGGGATGTGAGCTGCAGATACAGGAGGCAGCTGTGCCTTGGTATCCTGCAGGGAGCAGCTCCTCCTGCACAGAGCATGAAAGGCTCACCAGGGGAGGAACACTGGATTCTGAGGACATCTCCCAGCCTTTCCTGCTGATCTCACCCACATTCACAGCAGAGTTACATGACGGGGACCAAGGACATTGCCTGTCACACATCCTGCCCTAGCACACACCACTGCTGCCCCAGGAGCTGCAGAGCAGGCAGAACACCTCACATGCACTGCTGAACACATTTATTTATTTATTTATTACCCTGGACAAGGTATTCTGGGACCAGGAACCCACAGTGACTGTGTTTCTCAGGACTGGTTTAACTTTCCTTGAGGTTAACAGCAAAATTAATCCTACAAAACCAAGGAATTTCTGGAAAATTGACTGAACTGGAAATGTTATTTCATTAACAGATTTCAGTTGAATGGAATTGCACCAGTCCTGATGCTGTAAAATATTAGCTACTATTAAAATTATCTTTTTTTCTTAATTCTGCCMTTGGAATCTTTAAAGTTGATATATTTCAAATTTGGGAAATACTCATTTTAAGACTGTAAACACAATCATTAATTGTTTTATACAGTGACAGGGTAAACATATCTATTTAAACAAACATCTGGACAAACAGGTGTTTCCTCATTCAATATCCTATTAATAATTCCACTTACTTCTCTTTCCTGCTGATGCCAAACGATTTGTGAGGGATTTAAATCACAGTGGTATAAAGTGTCACCTGCTGATATCAACCTAACATATCTGAAATATCCAAGGCATCCAAGTTTATCGTGTGTCTTGAGCTCMAGTTCTGTCAAATACTGTGACCTAATTCCAGTCAATGTTGGAAAGACCTCAAATCAATACCTGAGTAATGCAGAGATGCATCCATCACTTAGCAGGGGACACTCTGTCATTTCAGTCATAGTYCAGTCTCCAAGTTTCACACAGTTTGCTTTGGATTGTTTCAAGGGGTGGGGTTGTTTTGAATTTTGTTTTGCTTAGTGATACTTTTATTCCAAGACACAAAACCATAACACTCGGGAATGACAAAACTTTCCCCACTTTTTTTTTTTTTTGGAGTATTATTTGACTAAGCATACTGGYCAAATACCAATTAAAATAAAATTAATTATTAAAATAATTACATTCCCYGAATCCTGAATGAGGCTTCACCCAAATGTACTGACCCTCTGAAAGCATATAGGTGAAATGTCCATTTCTTATTCCAGAGGTGACTGCACATTAGTGCAGTGGCAAGTGACCATTGTATATTTCTTACATATTTGAGTAAGAAATTGTTACATATTGAAGGAAGAAATTCCTACATATTTAAGTATTCTTGTATCTTGCAACTTAATTAATTGTTTGTAATGGGAGATCATGAGATCAATGATAGTGTGACTAACAACAAGGATAAAAACCTATTGCTAGATTAAATTTATAAATGTGAATGCAAATCCTGTTACTCAGGGCAGCAGAAAACACAAGTTTTCCTGGACTACTGACATCACACAAGATGAAACTTTATTTCAAGTTTTGTTGAAATAAATCACAAGAGATCTTTTGGAAGAGCAAAAAAAGTCAGTTTAAGTTCAATCAATCTGAATGTTGAACTATATTAATTAATTCTAGATTAATGAGTTCCTCTGCAGATTATTTAAAATTAAAAAAGATATATAAATACCTATTTTAAAAGCACTTCTTCTGCTATGAGAAAAGATGGTCATATTTGGGATACAATAGAAGTCAAAAAAAAAAAAGGACTACAGACAGCCCAGCTGAGAGTAGAAGGGTTGATGGCAAATCAATCATTGAAAATTAGTCTCACAGAACTGGACTTTGATATGAATCAGAGAATCAGRGAATAATTGAGATTGGAAGGACTTCAGGAGGTCATGCCCACAGACAACAGGACAGATTGCAGTACCAGTTATGACACGGTGGAATTGGTTTTTCTGAATAAAATGTCTGATTCTAATAGGAAGTRGGCATAAAAATAGCATTCAGCAACTCAAGTCATCACACACATTCATTGAAAATGTAAAAAATGAAAAGAAAATCCATTCTCCTAGACTGCCAAATTAAATAGAAATAGAACTTTTGTTATCACCAGCAAACAAAAGATGAAAAAGCTGGACCCTCCCACTTACACAGCTGAAGTGACTGGGTCTCTTTAGGGTCAGCATTCAATTTTTCTATTTCYTAACAGAGGAAAAGGGTTTCCATGGATCCAACAAACTAAAAAACCCTGCATTTTGACATGAAGCATTTTGTCTATTAATCCCCTTCATATATTTCTCTTGCAGCACTTTCAATTCAGTAGTAACATGCTATCTCTTACAAATATTTGCACTGTAACAGAATCACTGTCAAATCCCAAACTTTTCTATAGTTCAGAGTCAGTTTGAAGCAGGCAGTCAGTTTTCAAAMGCTTGTATTCATTTGGTTTTGTTATTTGTTTGGGGTTCCTTTAAACCTGAAATGAGTTCACACACTATGCACAAATATTTTACACCAAAATGTGAAGGCTTGCATTTAGGAAGGGACAGTCCACCTTGGCAAGCACAATTCTCTAAAGGTATAGATTTAAGAATTTCTTCCTTCCTGTAGAGTTGTACACATGCAATTCTTATGTCTGGGCCTCCAGATCCCCTGGGACTGCCACAAGTTCAGCACTCCATTCACAACCATAGAACAGTCCAAAGAAGAGATGATCTACAATATACTCCTTTATACTGTTTTAAACTACTCGAAGCAGAAGCTTCCCCCCCTCCTCAGTTCACTGGCAGGAAAAAAAATGCTGCAGCATCAGGACTAAGTGCAATAACAGGATTATACACCATGATATGAAGGTTATTATCCAAAATCACAGAAGGCAAAATAAGACAGAACTACATAAACAGTGCTCTCAAAACCATATCAAATAGAGCATAAAAAGAGAATAATTTTTATTTAAAAAGAACCAGTAAAAAAGAGTAAAGTTGGATGCAAAAAACCAGTGATCTAGAAACATAGCATGGTCCTCCAAAGAGAAAGGATGGGACATTGATGAAAAATCCCTGTGGTGTGTTCTTTAAAGGGCAAGACACAGTGGAGTCAGTTAAGTGTCTCCTGAGTATTCTCCTTTTCCACAGAAAAAAAATATTATTATATTTGTCTTTCTAGGGCAACACACTSAATTTTGGCATCACTAATGATGCCAAAAGCTTCACAAAATGAACAGAAACACAAGAGGACAAATAAAAGTAGATCTTAGAATGCCTGGATTTCACATACCACATGCTGACTCTGACTGTCTGAAATTCTGACTGCAGGAAGATTTACAGCATTGTTCATGAAGTTCCAGAATAAATTCAGAAAGCAGAGGAGACAGAGCAGAGGAGACAGTAACAAAGGAATAAAAAGAATTAAGGTGCTGCTGAAAGGAAGATGGAASTGTTAAATGCAGTTACTGAAAATGAAAAACAGCTGAATGTGTCAGATTCCAGAGAGCTGCATTTTATAATACAACTTAAATAATCAGATATTCTTACCAGAAGGAGTGTTGTATTTGATGTACTCTGATGMGAACCAGCTAAGTTTTCTCCTGAAAAACATAAAACGAAAATTATGTCAGGAAAAGGCAGCTTGAAAATTCCCCGTCAAAACAGAAATGTTTTAGATTGTTTATGCAGCATTAATATGGATTCATTCAGGAATAAGTATTCTTAGTTATAACAATATAACATAATATTCTTTTTAATAACAGTCTTATTCTGGAAAAGGTTTTTTCACCAAGCTCATGTTAAGACAGACATTTTTACWAGTGCAGAGCAGCTATTATACCTGCTTATTTACTATTTCTACAACAGAATCTCTAGGATTCCAGCTGTGGACAGAGAGGATTTTGTGATATTACCAGAGAGACATAAGAATGTATAAAAACATATTCTTTATGTTAGAGATTTTAGGTGAGTAGAACTRAGGGGGAAGTGGAAATCACTGGGCCTAAGTGAGCACGAAAGAATGTCTAACTTTCTAAACCCAAATGGTTAGCTTAAAACACTTAATTCCATGTCAATGCAGGTTAGAGTTTGTGACCCTGGTTCCAGCAGTTTGAGTGACTGTGCAATAAATGGGGGGGTTTAACACTTTTTCCATCCACCTGCAATGTAGCAGGCCCAGGCCTCCCTGGYGGTCAGCAGCCCAAGATAGGAAATGCCAGGATGACTGGACCCAAGCTCCTTCTTCTGTCTTCAGACCCTTGCTTATCTCTTTGTAAAAATATAGGTCACTTTCCTTTTGACCCTTACTATTGGACAATTCCTAAAACYCCTGCATCCTATAAAAACCCTACTCTTGCCCAGCTCGGCAGAAGAGCTGTCCCTGAAACCTTCATTTCAATAAASACATCCCTGTGGAACCTCACCCAGCTTTCTCCTCTCTCTCCCTGCATCTGCACCCAGCAAGCAAAGAGCTGAAATCACAACATGAGCTGATAGCCACTGGAGCTGATAACAGCCAAGCTTGCTAAGGTGGCCTGTGGCTGGGAGCTGCTTGGGAACTCAGGCTGTGCCGAGCAGGATGGGGCTATCTGGACCCACTGCAGCCCGCTGGGGATACCCCAAAACCCAGCAGGGGCCTCATTACTGCAATTAGGGAATCCTGCGGAACAAGCAAGGGATTGGCAAGGTGTGTTGGTGCGTGGTGGTGTTCACAGGGGTCCCAGGAAGAAGGAAGAGATGAGAATCTTGACTCCATGTTTCAGAAGGCAGATTTATTAWTTTATGACATGTATTATATTAAAACTATACTAAAAGAATAGAAGAAAGGATTTCATCAGAAGGCTAGCAAGCAAGAAGAAAAACGATAACAAAAGCTTGTGTCTGACCGAGAGTCCAAGGAAGCTGGCCTGTGATTGGCCATTARTTAGAAACAACCACATGAGACCAATCCCAGATGCACCTGTTGCATTCCACAGCAGCAGATAACCATTGTTTACGCTTTGTTCCTGAGGCCTCTCAGCTTCTCAGGAGAAAAAAATCCCAAGGAAAGGATTTTTCATAAAACATGTCTGTGACATCGGTGGGTTTGAGCACATAAATAATGGCACCCGAATTTGACTATGAATATGAATGACCTACCAGAATTTTCCCATATTTTGCCCAGTAGTTGCTCTAGGAGGACGCTGAGGCATGAGGCTATTTTACACCCATCAGAAATTGCCCTTTTGTCACTGTGTCCATCAGCAGGTAGCAGCTCTCATCGTGGGACGGCACATTTGTTTTGTCATGCCAACGTGTTTAATGAAGCAGTCACATGCATTAATGGAGCATTCTGGCAGGGTTCAAACGCTGCCCTCCTGATGCTGGGGCTGCTCTCTGCTCCCTCAGCTAAGGCAGGAACGAGCCCTTTGTGTCCACATTTCCTCYTGCAGCAGCAGCCAATGCTTCTCATGCCACAGCCCTTTCTCACGCGAGTGACTGCACTAACTCGATCAGGACACGTGGCTGCTGTCAGCTTGTGACAAGCCACACGTGAAAGCTTCTGCTTAATGGCAAGTGCTCGCTTTCTTCCACATAATAACAGCAGCGCAATTCTGATCTTTTCTATAGAGAAACGACTAACAGATGTCAGCTACATTTTTTTCAGTCAGTAACTGGGGATTCCTAAAGTCCATCTTCTATCACTAATTTGCCCCTTTTCACACCTTTGTGCAAGCCACTTGGATCTGTGCCAGGACTCWCAGGCTCTCACCCCAACCACCTGTTAGGCTTTCACATTGGATTTCTACTAATTCTCTTTCCTGATTCAAGCCGTCGTTACTGATTAAACAAAAGAAACACAGCCACTGGTCTCTCAAGAGTGCCTTTCTCCTGGATACAAAAAGATGAAATTTAGGATTAAGATAGATGGGGCTATTATAGTTGTTGACATTGCTTCTGTTGTGGAGCCTTTGCATGTCCCAGGGCTACATTACACTGCACTGAACAGAAACAGTGACACATTTACCACTTCACAATCACCTTATTTTCATATACAATGGTATTAAGCAACCAGTGGTGCTATCCATTAAATTGCATGATTATACAACAGGGAAGGTGTATGCAGTGAGGAAATGAAATGTCCTTTCAGCTTGTGAGAGCAGCTGGTGTTTGTTATCACTGCAGAAATCAAGACACCAGAGTACAGGAACTTACAGCACAAACCCTTCAGTGAAATTCAAAGTCAAAAAGGTCCCTGCCCTGGAAACAGTGTTTCTGAGCCCATAAAAGAAACTTCAAAGATAATAGTTTTTAGGCTCCCACGACTGACACAGGCTCAATTCATGCTCCTAAATGCAAACTGAGGAACCTCTGGCTCTACCTGTCCCATGTAGCCTCTGTAGAATTCAGAACAACTCTACATTTTATCACCATCTTACTGCAGGGGTTCCATACTGTTGTCTCYTTATCACAAARGTTCCATAYCTTCTTGGTGTTTCTCGTGGGCAGCTCCTCAGAGCTCTGACTCTTTCTCCTTCACAAAGCAGCCACTGACTCCAGTTCCCCTCTCMCCCAGCCACCCCACTCTCTTATAGCATCTTCGTCTCATTGCTTACAGCTGTGGCCTGTTAAAGCCAGGCCTGTTCCTAATCTCTGATAATTGGCCCAGCTGCAACTCCTTAGGGTAAGATTACTTTCTACACKATCTTTATTTTCTTATAGTCTATCCCCCTACAACCTGGTACCAGCAGGAAATGGTTTTTTAGCCAATTCTGGGAAAGKGGAAAAGCTGTGAAAGCTTCATGATATTCCATTTATTTGCAAACATTTGGTGTAACAAAGTTTTCGTAGCTTTTACAAATCTTCACAAATTAAGAAATATAAAGCCCTAGTTGAATCAGYTATGAAAATGCAGCCTTAGTGCACTGAGAGTACAAAAATTACAAAGGAGCTGTTACCTGATGTATCATTCACATCTCAATTTTCAGACAAAAATGCTCCCAAAAAGATAAGAATGTCTATACTTCACTAATTTACTGTTAAATTCAACATTGTTCTCATGGTCCCAGTATAAAGGCAAATAATTGGAATTATTCAAGGAGAAGATAACAAATCCTCCAGAAACTAATACATACATGCTTCAATCATAAGCATCCTACATTACCATCATGACTTAAGCAATATTAAGATAAGGATGGCAGTTCAAAAGATTAGGTTAAGTGTGGTATGTCTTTCCCTAAATGAGTACTCTATCTTTGAAAAAGGAATTCAGTCTCTAAAAAGCATTTTTCTTCTTTAAGATTCTTTTGGACACATGTCAGACATTTGGGTGGATGTGGATAACACAAAAGATCAGTACTTCTTTTGACACACTAGTTAAAAGAAATAGATTATTTTATTCAAGTGCAGTATAATTATTTTTTAAATCTGTTGAAGCAGAGAAATTACTTTTGTTTGTATTAGAGTTGAAAATGACAGGAAAGCTTCTGTGCAGCTTCAGTGGGGTGGAATGTGCTCAGAGAATTGAGAAAATCAGAAACACTTGGTAGCTTCAGATTTCTAATAGCTGCTTGTATACTGTAATTAGAATCTAAACTAAAAGTGATATACACATGAAAATAAAGCATGGCACACACCAAAAACGAAAAATGTGATATGATGAGTTTTACAGTCATTAATTTTTTCTAACAAAGGAGTACTAAAAGCCACACCATCTCTTCCAAAGGTGGCTGGCCTCTTCTAAGCTGGTTTACCTAATTCCAAACATCAACTCACTTCTCACAGGATCCATACAAATTTCCTGCCCCTCAGACAAGCCCTGCAGGAAGATGAACACTTTCCAATTTCCCTTGGACACAAGGCAGAGAAGSGGGGCTGGCACTGCCGACGGCTGTGGTTGGGCAGTGCAAGGAGCAGCAGTGGGAATGCAGCCCCACCTGGACCCCAGCACTGCCCCACTGCCTGCACCAGCCTGCAGCCCAAAACCCCACCCAGCTCATCCAAAGGGTGTTACAAAGCACCTGCAGAGGGGTCTGGTGCCACTGTGTCCCCCACTCCCCAGCTGCGAGGTGGGACAGGAGCCCACCATGCTGCTCACCCTGTGCAGAGCAGAAAGCTCTCAGGGCGCTGCATTTCACAGGAGCAGTGCAACCCCTGTGCATGTCCTGCTCTGCTGAGCCCTTCAGAGTATCCACCTTTCCCCAGCCTGACAGGAAGCTGGAATTCTGCAAGTCACTGCACATTGCTATGGGCACTCTCACTGTACCAGGCAGTACAACAAGAGCCAAGATAATCCCACTCTCTACGACAGTAAAATCTGACTGATTTAGATTTCAAAGGATTTCTAGGCGCCACCTCAAGTTTAAGCCAAGGCAAGACTACATTACTGTATATCCAGCAGAGTTCTGAACATGTCTGTGGAAGGAAATCACCCAAACTTTTATTCTTAGCTCAAGTGGCTGACTACCATCACTTTGGGATCTGCCTCTCTCCCCTCACATTCAAGTGCAATTTCTCTTGTTCTAGCTTATATCTGGTCTCCTCTGCCCTTTTGCTACACCCTTCTAGGAGTCTTATCTTTAAAAATCCTTTTTAGTAATTGAAAACAGCAATGGGATCCTCCCCAAAGTCTTTCCTTAGAAGAGACCTAGCTCTTCTTCCAGTGTCTCCCCATATATTGTGCTCCAAACCCCTAACAATTTTAACATCTTGAGTAATAGTAATTCACCACGCCATTCTTACTACCTGCTGCCTTTCTGTACTTACTGCTGCCACTGAGTCACTCATTTCTAGGACATTTTTAAAATTTATTACACAAATAGTTATTGCATGTCTACAGAAGACGTCCAGTTAAAATTGTGTTGAATTCTAAATTAGGCTTGGATTTGAGCTCCATTTCTCTACTAGGATATAATTTATTAGTCTTTTCTTCCTAATAACTAAAAGAATAAGTACAGCTAACAGTAGAACGGGACCAGGAAAAATGTGTGGAAATATGACTTCTACAGGAAGTTCCAAAAGCTCATTCAGTCTCATGACTGTACAACAAACTGCAATTATGAAGGGTGACAGCAAAACTCCTGGTATCTCCCCATCTGAGCTCAAACCTGCTCTGCAAGTAGCAGCATGTATTTCTTTCCCCCTCATTAAAAACAAAATGCCTATTACAGACACAAATACAAAACCTAGTAAAGTTAACCATCCAGTAATACTAGAAAATGAAATTTCAGCCAGCTAAACATGAGAAATCACAGCACTGGCCCAAGGTTCAGCAGTTTTACTGACACAGCATTACTCAATATTCTCCAGTGCCTGCTGGGTTTGAGGTAAGCAGTAGAAAATGGAAGGAAAATATTAAAAAGAAAAAAAAAAGAGAAAGGTCAAGTTTGAGATCAGTCATCAGCCTATATCTGAATGAGCTCTATTCTCAAAGAATGTGGTCCATGGGAATGTATCATAACTGCAGATGCCACTTAGCATTCTTCCAGCTGCTCATCACAGAGTGCCTCACCAACCAGGGCTGCACATGTTCACTTCTCCTGAATCCTCACAAAGAGCCACAGCAATATTTTGCCTTCTTCCTTACTTTTTGTTGCTTTTGCCTTCTCCTATCTTCTCCTGGCTGAAGTCTGCACACATTGATGGGTTGTAGATAGCTTTGACATCAGACTAACATTCTTCAAAGACAAAAATTGACAGTGCTCTTTGTTTCCTCTTTGTTTTCCATCTCTGACCCTCTCAATTAATTCAAAATCATCAACTTGTTTCCAGTTTCTTCCATGTCTGGACACAGCCAGTTCTAGCTGCCTCCTCCCCGAAGTTCTGAGTCCCATCAATCTTCTGTGCYCTCTTTTTGAAGTTGGGTGAGCTATTATGGACAATGAGGCAATGGAAGCCTCATTGGCAGGGGAGGATCAGATCTCACAAATACAGCTCTGCTTTGGGATGGCCATGCCTGAGAAAAGGGAATGGTTTTGACAGAAGAGAAGAACCTGACTATGTCTAAAGAAAATGACCTCATGAACGACACATGAAAACACATTCACCTCTGGAATACAATTAACAGGACGTTTTGTTTCAGGGTTGGTTTTGGCTTTTGTTTTTCCTTTGTTTTTTTTTTTAATCATGATAACTCTCTTTCTTCCTAATTCTCAATAAGATTAGGAGTCAGGAAAACTAACTACTGACCACAGGCAAACAGGATTAAATGTCTTTTGAATCATGGTCCCCAAAGTAAGGCCAAGTATTCTGTATTTTCATCAAGGCCAGGTAAGACAACTTTCCCTGATTTCAACAGGCATTTTGTCAATGCATCAGGCATGAGCACTCCAAGCACAAGGCAACAATAAAAGTTAACTTCAGAGCAGATTTGGTTGTCTTTTGGACAACACTCTGCAGACTGGTAAGAGAAGGAAGAGTAACTGCTTCCAGGACTGGAACAGGGATGCAGGTATCATTAATGGATCATCTGGATCATGACAATCCTTCCAAAAATTCCACCCAGTTCCTGGGCCCTAAATGCCCAGAGCTTCACAGGAAAGAATGTGAAAGTGATTTTACAAAAGTGGCATTTGAGTTCTGGCAAAGCTAAGAAGATCCTGGTGTGAGCATTCAGCAGATGATTTACAAATAAATGAAACCTGAACAATGCAAATTTTCAAAGACGCATTTTCATAGAATATGGATTTCAGCATGTTCCCTGGAGTCCTGCTTTCACTTCTAGCACTACAGTGGTATGCATACTATTTCCATAGAATTGGTTTATTCTATACTCACCTTTGCTAGAGATTTCTGGCATGAAAGTAAGGGTAGGCCACGTGGAGAGCTACTTTTCAATGTCAGACTGTCAGCACATCCAAGCAAAGACACAGAGACACTAAAGCTGTACTGAATGCAACTCAAAGGATTCATTCACAAGTATTTACCCTTTTCTTACTCTAGAAAAGAAATCATCACAAAGTCTTTATTACTTCTCAAAAATATGAAGATAGAGATACAATATTGTAAAAATTAATAAAATAGTACCAAACACATGAATGTATTACTGGATTGAAGGAAAATCCTTCAAAGTCACTRGTTTTGCCTCGGTACTATAAATGTTGAATATTTCTTAACTTAATAAAACTACAAAGGCTATTGCTGGTCACGTCTTGAGAAGTCTTAATAAATTCTCCAGAAAGAATTTCAATATTGTGAAGACTCAATGCTTCAATTATTAACTAGGTTATATWTTGGGTTTTTCTAGCCTGATTCAAGAAAATCCTTTCACAAAATCAAAATATTTTTGTGTCTCAGTGTCTTGATATATAAAAAAGATTGGGAATTATTTTGTTAAAAAATAGCTCTTTAAATAATAGATGAAGTCAGCAACATCAGGAAAAAGATTTTAGATTTCTTGGTTATGAAGACTAATGATAAAAATCAGACTCAAAATGTCAACACTTCAGTCTACACCAAAACCCAACAGTCCTAACTGCACTGGTGTCATTGAGGCAGACTAATAAGATGAGTATATGTGCATTTAGTGTGCACTGTTGTGTGTTTGTTGGGGAGTCATCACAGCAAAATAAATCCAATATAGCAATGGAAAAGGTTGTGTTATGACTCATAAATATTTATAAACCAGGAAAACAGTAAAGTTGGGTTTGATGTTCAGGAAAGAAAAGATTTATTTTTCATGAATCCAATTCTTTAAGAGCTTCAGTGTGAAACATTTTTAATCCTTATATAAATGACCTTGATAAAATGAATAAATTGAGCAAGGCTATCACCTAGTGGTCAATGGGAGCAATATTTTATTTTTTCCTGTGAACTCTTTATTTGCTGGGGAAGTGTTCTGGGGGCCTTTTTTCCTCTGTGGAGATCTGTCAAATACTGACTCTGCACAGCAATATTACATAAGTAGCAGATGAATACATTAAGAAACTCTGTTGTGCCAACGTTTTATTGCTTCTAATTTATTTTTTATGTCCAGGAGGTCTTTTAAATCAACACAAAAAGTCCTACTAAGTGCTTAATTTCACTTAGGGTTGTTTTTTGKTTTTTTTCCTGAAGCAAACCTAAAAGTCGATGTTAAAAGGCTATTCAGACATTTTCAAGAGTATGAGGCATAGAGTTTAGGCAACACTCTTTTGACCATGATAAAGGGAAGAAAACACCAAGAAGGTATTTCTAGCAGATAGAAAACCTAAACTGAAGGGAAAAACGAAATAGAGTCATTCCTAAAATAAATACAAAAGGAAATAATCAGTGTCAATTCACAGTGAAAATATGTTTGAGTATTTTTGGGGGGGCTGGGCTACAAGTTTGGGGTATAAAAGCAACGTAAACAAATCCCACAGATACACAGAGACCCTGGGAGCCGAGCACTGCTGCAGATCAGCACTGCAGAGCCCCCAGAGCTGTCACAGCCCACGGCTCCGGAGGCGACACCGGCACAGAACAAAAGCCAGAGCGTGCCCTAAGCAGCTTAGTCCCCACACCTCCACACTGGTATTAGCCCAGGGCATTATATACAGCCTGCAGGATTACCTTATCAAGGGCACAGGGGCCAGAGCTTCAGGGGTTTAGCTGGACAATCAGCACTCTGTAATTATTTGTCACACTGGAAGAGGAAATAGTTTTACGTCTTGGAGGTTTCCTCCTTGGTTTTTTGGCAGTTTTCTGTCTCAGCTGAGACCAAAAAGTGAGAGGGGGCAATTTTATCAGGAAGTATTGGTGCTATTTATCTTCAAACTATTTGGAAAAATKATTCTAATCAGATTTCACTATTTTTAAACAAATGAAATCCCCCAMAACAAACCAAACAAGCAAACAAAATCCAACACCAAACCAAAATTCGAGCTGTAACAAAAAAGTTTCAGCTTAGAAAATAAAAAAGTTGTTTGTCTCCTGGACTACAGGTAACATGAAAAGATTTGGCACATTAGTGCATCCAAGTTTTTCAGCCCATGGATGGTGATAAATCTCTTTTCTCCATGACACCCCACAATATGTGGCAAGAAGTCACTTAACATTACTTCCAGGAATAATACTGGAGATGTTGACCTGAAATAGTGAAGAGTCCTATTTATTTGAGAGACAAAATTAAAACACTGCCCCCTCAATTTGACCCATGACATTTTTTCCTCAAGCCCCATCATTTTGTTTGTCTTCACTCCTTCAAACAGGACGTCAGTATTTCATAAGGGCCCTGCACAGGTGACAAATCCTGTCTGCACAGTGTCTGACTGCAACTGGTGATCCCAACCACAGCTTGGGCATCGAAGCACAACTCTGGTCAGGAACAGCATGTCAGGGATCCCCAGTGAAATATCAAACTCCACACAGAAACAGGGACAGAACTCAAAGGCTCAAATACTGCTCTCAGCTTTCCACCACACTTCTTTCTGCATGGTGGTGGTAAGTGATACATGTGCTATCAGTTTCTCAGTTGTCTAAAAGCAATTCTATATTACTTGCCAAAAAACACCACCAACACTGAGAATTTGCATGTAGTGTATCTGTATCCAGCCAGTTTCCACTGCCAGTCTTCCCCTTACTCATCACTCTGTTACTTGTATTCACATTTTATTGCTGGAATACTCAGAATGGACACACAAGGAATTTCCATATGAACACATGAGGTGTTCATATGTGAATGTCACTTCAGGTCTGAGACAACATTTCATAAAAGTTTCCACAGCCATGACTCATTCATGGTCTTTTTCCAAGGTTACAACTGTTTTCTGCAGTGTTGTTGCTGCTAAAACCTCTCAAATATAGGATTTGAGAGCAGATCTGCCTAAATCACCCATCCCAGGGAGTATCCTGGGAGTATCCCTTACACTGAGTGCATGTTCACTCCCACTGAGTTGTAGTGTAAGCATTATTTAGAATAATTTCAGTTTTATCATGAGTTAAGTCAGATTTAGAAACAGAACGCCACAACTATGGTGTGTACCCAGTTTTCGTTTCAGAAATAAAARTCTAAGCTAAACTTCAGTGTGAAATTGAATTCCTCCTCTCTGATAGTATCTCTGATCATATCTGCAGGTGTTAATTGCTCTTCTAATAATACCAAAACTAACTACATTAATGCTAACAGTAGAAACATGGACTACTGCAACTTATTACCAAGGTCCAATGTATAAAGACATACATTGTCCCCTTTTACTCCTCCAAATAAGACTGGTTAAAACCAGCACAGTGTCCAATTCCCTGAAGACTTTATTAACTCAGGCCTGCAGTGTTAAATCAGTCAGGTACCAGATCAGACAGAATTAGATTAGACAAATTAATCAGTGGAGGATGCATTGTACAATATCCAGTTCAACCTGCCTGCAGTTATATCACATTTAGAATTTAGGGACAAGTTTCAGTCTTTAATGACAAATTCACTTTTTTCTTCACATGCCAGAAGTTAGGTGGCAATGTACTGAGTGTGGAAACACTAAAATAGGAAAAACAATTGCTGCACAGTATTAGCATATTAGGCTGCTTGGTAGTTTGGGATTCCCAAGGTATAGAACACATTGAAATCCACTTGCAAATTTGATCTGTTTAGAACCTTGCTGCTTTATCTGCAGTTCAGCTTATTTAAATTGCACATTCACTTGTGCTACCACATTTTTGAAAAGAAATGGTTCAACAATATCTTCTAGGAAAATTCTGCCTCAAAGAACTCATTTCCCACCTTTTGTCCTGGCCACTGCATTGTCTAAAGGATCCTGGGCTATTCCAGATCTACATCTTTAATAATCTTTTCACTGACCCAGCTCCTTTACTCTAGGCACTCAAAATATTATTTTTGTAGGACTTTCAATTAAGATCAACAGCACAACTAACCATGATACTTTAACAGTGTGAAAACGGGAAATGGAACAAGATCCACTACAAGCCAAGCCCAAACCCAAAAATAAGTGCGGCATCCTCCCTCTTTAAATGCTTCTCCCACTGTCACATGTTATATATTTTAAAGAAACTCAGAACTGGCTACATGCTGAAATATATTTGAGGCTGGACATGGCATCTGCATTTCCACCCCAGTCTTTGAGCAGAGGCAGCTGCAACAGAATGTTCAGGAGTGGGTTCTGTTGATTATCAGCACCCCAAGAACTCTCCCATCTGCTTCTGCCAGCGCTCCCAAAACCTTACAGCACAAGAGATCTTTTCTATGTAATGAATTTGAGCCAGAAATCATAACTGTCACTGAGGATAATGGGTCTTTTTAAATGCAATCTCTTTTTTTGGTAGGTAGTAACAAGTTTTCATTCTGAAAGAACAGCTGTGCCAAAGAAATCTAGGTCATGAAGATTCCATTCTTTTCTATGAAAGAAAATGTCAAAGGAATTTCTCCCTCAGTGTAAGTGAATTATTAGCATTTTAAAATTTCAATATGATAAATCAATAGCAAAATTTAAAGCTTTCACTCTCCAAAAGAACAAAAAAACTATTTTCTGTTTATCCTCACAGAAATATTTCTCCTCTTTCTGCAATAAAATTTATAGGAATTGACTGAAATTTGTCAAGCACTGAAACTTCATCAGAACTTAAACTTTAACCATGTGTGTTGAAAATTGGTATTTTTCAAGCACCTTCCAAGCAGAAGCAAACAACAGAGTAAGAAGCTGGGCATCAGCCACCTCCCACTCTGCAGCAGGAGATGACAGCACATCCAGAATTAACTTAGCTTGTACTCAGCGTCCAAATAAAAGATCCTTCACGTAGGGCATACACTGACTCAAATCAATGAATCAAAGTCTCCCTCAGAGTCAAAACAACTGCTCCTCTTGGCTCAATTCTGCAACAATTCTCACTGAAAATTTATTTTAGCTATGTGGCTTCAAACCTAGGAGGCAAAATACATGAACATGAACTGCTATTGCCAAAGCATTCCAGAAAGGGAACAAAGAACCCAAATATGGGTTTGGCTCTACCTCTAAGAGCCAGGGGATTTGGATAGAAGATCATAATGCAAGGTTAAAGTTAACAAATATTGATGAGGGATGCAGTGTAATGTGATGTCTGCTAGGGGCAGAATTACAGAAGAGTTCAATTTTATCCTTTTTGGGGGGAAGAAAAGACCTACAGGTGTTGAAATTCATAAATAATCTARCTCTACAGTTTTATTATTCTCCATCTTGCTTCTAGCTTCAGAAATCAGTGCCTCAATTTTTATTAAAGATTATAAAACAGYGCAGGGCTTGCATAGTCTCAAGAAGGCAATGACACGAGAAGCAGGATCTGTATTACACACATTTGTATGGATGGATTGGACCCAACAAATGAATTAGCTCAATCCAGCTCTTCACAGCTAGCACAGAATCTTGTTTTGGATTAATTTTCAGGCAGAAGAACTGTTTCACTCAGAAGATGAAGTGTTTTGGAATGAGTTTGAATGAGATAGTTAGAAACATCACATCTAATCTTTTTTTAAATCACACACATTTAAACTGCCACAGCCAAAGAGCCTGTTCACACTCTGCTTTCAACCACACTAGTAAAAAATCCAAGGGAAAAATATCATATAAACCTGATCTGCTCTGCGATCTTTCGGGAACTGAATAATAATAATACTTAACAGTGATATAGCACTTTAGTTCTTCAAAGCACTGCATAATCATTAACTGAAAAAATAATCTGACAACAATAACTCATCTACCTCCCATCTGCYACCAGCACTGCACTCCAAATGAGAGCACTGCAAAGAGAACATTACTCAGTGCAGCCAACAYCAACTTTCTTATTTTGTTTCTCAGATTCATCTGGTGCAGTTCCTGCAGGGGGAAAGGGCCTCGAGGGCAACACCAGTGAGGAGAGCCCCGGGCAGCCACAGCTGAGGAACTCCTGCAGCAGCTCAGGGGATGCTCAAGGTCAGCTCAGCCCACAGTAGCTGAGGGCCATGGTCACTGCAGGACTGAGGTTGGCTTATTCCAGACAGAAAAAATAGTCAGTGCTGGTGTTKGAATTAAAATCAAACTAAACCCCACAGAATTCTTTAATTGCCAGCTAAACACGCATTTATTGACTATCTAGGAAACTCCTCTGTCTTTGGCAGGGATGTGGAAGGCATGGAATAGCCTAGGAACAGAAAGCTACTGAGTTTTCATGACTCTCCTTCTCCAAAATGTGCAATTTAAAATTGTAAATGCAAGATGTCCACATAGATGGACTGGATTACTASAAATACATCAGGTAACATTAAGTGGTTCTGCATTCAGTTTGGGACAAGTAGAGTAGGTAAGTAAGAAGCTGTAGCCATGATATTTTCTGAAAAATCCTTTCCTTAGGATTTTTTCTCCTGAGAAGCTGAGAGGCCTCAGGAACAAAATGTAACCAATGGTTATCTGCTGCTGTGGAATGCAACAGGTGCATCTGGGATTGGTCTCATGTGGTTGTTTCTAATTAATGGCCAATCACAGTCAGCTGGCTCAGACTCTCTGTCCGAGACAGAAGCTTTTGTTATCATTCTTTCTTTTCTATTCTTAGCYAGCCTTCTGATTAAATCCTTTCTTCTATTCTTTTAGTATAGTTTTAATATAATATATACCATAAAATAATAAATCAAGCCTTCTGAAACATGGAGTCAGATCTTCATCTCTTCCCTCTTCCTCAGACCCCTGTGAACAGTCACAAGAAGCAGTCATTTATTACYAACTGGCTACTTCTTCCTTATCCATTTTTCACTTACACATCCTAAAAAATTACTGTACAGAAATGAAAATCATGACAAGTAATCCAGAGCATTCAAGAGGTCACTTTCTCAAAAATGCTCCCTGAGATAGGAAATACATAGAAAAAGGAATCCCTGATAATATCTCTTTGAGAAAGCAGCTGCAGCAAAGCAGATATACAAAAGAGAGAATTTTCAGATTTAATCTCTCCCCTACCTATTTATTCCTTCATTTATATCTTCTATATAAACACTTGCAGCTGTGCTGTGTATTCTAGGTATTATGAAAATAAATCCTTTATTTGCATTTTACCTTAWTCTGGCTTGAATCAAGGGGAACTTCAAGGTAACTTTCCAAAAAGGACATATCTCYTAAAGGCAGAACAAGTCAAAAAAAAACCCCAGAATAAAGGGATTCCTTTACAAGTGCTTTGGCTTCTCAGCACATTCTCCAAAAGAATAACATCATTTGTCCAAGACATTTGGACTGGTTTGACAATGACCACCAATTTTCTCTTGAAGGATCAAGAGAAAATCACCTTTTAGTTAGTTAGGTACAATCTGTGCAACACTCCATCTTTCTGCCTGGATACAGCAGAGCTCACCTCATTGTCAGATCTATGTAGCAAACACCACCAGAGGTAGCAAAACCAGCCACTCATTGCTGTACCTGGCAGTTCTCAAACCCCATTCACTCCAGAAATGCTTTTATTCACAACTTATTTGCATGGCCCAACTGAATTAGGGCTTAATTTACTGTAAATATTAGAAAAATTACACATCTTAAGCTTTAGTTATCTGGATATGCCTCAGACCATCTAGTGAAGGCTCAGAAAACACCATTGCTTTAGGGAGTACTCACAAGGCAGCTTATCTGAGGCTCACTAAATTATGGACCCAGTACCTTTGGGAGGCACAAGTTAGCACACACAGTCACAGGCAGACACACTGGCCTTTCTTCTTTCTATGAACCTACATTTTGTGTTGTACATTATGGTCTCTATCTCAACTTCTGTTCTGCTGAAGAAGCTACCTGGCTGTGCACAAAATCAAACTGTAGCACCACCTTACAGAAATGAACTTACCAACATTACAAGTCCATTTACCATCTTTTGAGAAAAGGGCACAAGCAATGCAGTTCTCTTTGCCATAAATAATTTACAAAGCATTAAAGAAATTAACA
Organism: Cardinalis cardinalis; assembly: GCA_014549065.1. Classification (NCBI taxonomy): domain Eukaryota; kingdom Metazoa; phylum Chordata; class Aves; order Passeriformes; family Cardinalidae; genus Cardinalis; species Cardinalis cardinalis. The sequence continues at coordinate 3,316,940 of JACDOX010000032.1, forward strand.
TCATGTGAGTCAAAAGTTATAAAAGGAATAAGAAAGCAAAAATGACAATTTCTTTGTTCACAAGTTAAAGTGGGTTTTTAAATTCTTATTTAAAGGAATGACTTTTTTTCCTCTCTTAATGGACTAATGCAATAACAACTAGTTAGAAATCTTCTATTTCCTCTTTCTTCTCTTCAAGCCTGTCTGTAATTATTTCCTTCTGTTGTTGGTAGCTCCTCCAGGCTGCAGAACCACAAAGTAATCCAGCACCACATTTCCATGGGGTCATAAACCCTGACTAGATGACAGTTAACCCCAGTGGCCAGTTTGCTAAGGAAGGGTCACAAAAAGACATTTATAATTCATGACCAGTGTGTTTGAATGCATTTCAAACATTGTTTATGCCCTCTGGCAGTTTTACAGCTCTTCACAGCAAAGCTTTCCTTCTGTAAATACCCACAGCTTCACTGGGGACAGCTCCTCTCCAAGGTGCCTGCACTCTGCAGGCACCACAAACAATGAACTCATTTATTCTAGCAGGTCCATGCTTTTTGTCAATAATGAACCCTGCTACTCATCTCCTCTAGAACTATAAAAGGGTGGTTTTGTCATTGTTGTTGGACGGCCTTGTCCTTGTGTGCAGTCACTATAATATGAACTTCCTCCATTCCATAAATCAGTTTCTTCATGATCATCTCCACTTAGCTCATTGATTCACAAATGCAGTACTCCATTTCTGTCCTTTAACACTGCCATGCCAGCTTGAGCACTTGTTCCACAGGAAAAACAAACACCAAAAAAAACCCCTCTAAACCACTTCAGTCAGAAATTAAATTATTCTTTCTTGCATGGTACCTAACAATAAGCAGCCTATATAACAGTGCAGTGGTGACTAGAGACTACAGAAGAGAAACTAAATTCAGATTGAGATTTAGCAGCAAGATTTGTTCTCCTCACCCCTCTTCCACTATTTCTCTAGTTTGCACTTAACAAAAAAAAATTGGAATTAGGACAAACCCAAAACTAGCAGGAAACAAAGCAAAATTACTTTACTGAAGACAGAAATTCCACAAGGTTGGGTTTTTTTCTTATTATTTGTTTTAAACAGTATCTTTGGAAACACCCTCASAGATGTGACTTATCTAGGAATAGAAGAAGTCAAAGGACAGAGTTTAGCTGAGATGCCCAAAGCATAGCTGTAGAAGAACAGAGTTGGGCCATCTGTGTGACAGCAGTAACTTCACTGATGCTGGAGTATACCCAGAGCAACCTGAAGCAGAAACGGCTGCAGATTTAGGAAAGAACAGCAGCAATTTAGTTTATGATGAGCCAGTCTCACTGTCATCCTCTAATCTCTTGCCATTAACGCATCTCCTCTCTGCTCCTGGTAAAATCTAGCCCTATATTTGATTTGCTACTATCACAGCCCAAAATCAGATTAAGCAATCCACATTGTCTTCCTGTAGAATGTGCATTAACAACTCTTCCTCACAAAGCATGTRTTGCTTTTCTGCACACCACATTATCCAGCTCACATCTTTGGGTAGCRGCTCAGAGCAGCTGCGTTGTTGCTGCTCTTGCCCGTTTCCAGCAGAATCAGAGTTGGATTTGCCTTTCCCTCAGAATGCTGTTACTGTTGCCCACCTTCTTCCTCATCAGTTACAAGTCTAATAACAACCTCACACAAACAGAAAAACACATCTAAAGCACACAAACCATCTACATAGAAGAAAACGTTAAATTGAACCTCATAATTTTTTTCCTCATTTAGTTAAATACAATACCTACCAGCTACTTTTTGGGCACAAAGCCCCCTTGCCAGCAACCTTTCAGATTTAAGTGCCAGGATCTGCAGAACTGTTCCCAACAAGCACAGACACAGAGAAACCCCCTGGAGAAGCACTAAGTATTGGTGCAACACAGTGTTGCTTATCTTCCCTTCAATTTCATCCTCTTAAGTTGTGCTGTTTGAAGCAAAATCAATTCAAGTCGCTTTGGTTACTCTCACTTTCAAAGTCTGAGCCATTACCTGGAGCACTGCAGCACTGACTTAGCTGCACTCAGATCTATTTCAGGTCTCAGTGAATAATTCTGTGCTGTTCATATTGCATTATGCTCAGCAGTGTTGTATCTCCCAGTTAGTTGTTTAGGCACTGGCATGTTTGCGTTGTCCATGACAAAACTGGAAGAAATTAACTGTATTCTTGTAGGTAAAGAGCCCATTATATTTCTTTAAGCATTTAAATTCTAGAGAAACTGAATAAATAATTCATTCCTCTATTGGTAAAGAAGCAACAATCTGCTAATGAAGGATCAGCTGAGGTTTTCCACAAGAATGCACTTCCCATRCAGAAACTTGGCATTTCTCCTTCAAAAATATTTTTATTTATAAACAATTGACAAAATATTTTTTGGTCAAAAAAWTTGACCAAATTTTGATAAGAAATCRGTACTGGAAATGTAGATATGAAAAGCCATGCTGCAGCATATCCATGGATAGAATGGTTCTCACATCAGCCAATTTGAATATGTGTGCTTTCGTACTKTGTGCAGGTTTGGACATGCTGGACACATCACATTTGGGGAAGTTTTGATTYTCAATAACCATGGTCTCTGCGAGAAGAAAAATCTTCATAACAAAAAACACCAAAAGAAATCAGGATGGGGAAGAAGGGAGTCTGTGAAAACCATGGAGCCCCAGTCACTTTTTCTCTGCTAGGACTGCACCAGCTCGAGCCAACACCAAGTGTTCTCACCTGCACAGCACTGCAGGCCTGGGGAGCTCTGTCCTCACCTGGCCTCAGCAGCACCGTCCCTCTCCACCATATTGCTTGCAGCAGTTTTGTTAAAGCTGTCTGGAGGAGCTCAGTATAGAACAGCCATCCTTTAGTATTCAGCCTTTTCAAGCAAAGCAGTGCCCTTCATGTAACAGCTTTTCCCCTGGGAATATCTCTAAGGAAAATCCAGGTAAAGAAAACTGACAAGTGAAAACCTTGTTAAAAATTTAAATTCCCTGACAAATGTTCATATTTGTATGCCTATTTTCTTGGGCTTTAAAAATATAAGCTGCATTTAGAAGCAGCTTAGATATAAACCAGATGAAGTAAAAAGGTATTATTGAAGAAATAATGAATAAACTTCTACAAATATCAGAGATCCAGGGTTTTTTTTGTGTAACTATCCTGCATCCTCGGGCAACCAGACAGAAATCCCCTCTAAGAGAGGGGTCCTGTGGATGAAGGTCAAAAGTAAAGCATTCCAACAATGTGCCAGCTACTTACACTGCAGAGGGGAGTAAATAGTTACCTGAAACCTTATTCTTGCATATTTTCACCCACTTGTCAACAAACRAAGCAAATTCCATATGCAACTCCTGGTCTTTTCCAACAGCTTTCGGGAACTCTAAAGCTCTCTTCTGAATGYCAGTATTATTTTTGGCTAAGTGACCCAGTGCAGGAAAGGATAAGGGTTTGCTGGGGGCAATGGCACTCACTGGGGCAGAAGGCACAATTTGGCCACTGTGGTATTTAGACTGCTCAGGTGCTTTAAAGCCACACCAAACATTCCATGTGCTTCAGCAGCACACAAGAAGCTCCAGCAGAGTGGTCAGCAAGACAGGAACCCATAAATCAGCCCGTGGCCACAATATGGGACTGGTGGTTACAAGCACATTAAGGGAATTCAGAGCAGGGATGGTGAGAAGCCAACTCATTAAAGTGACAAACAGCACCCAGATGCAGGAGCATCTGCTCACAGAGCCAGACACCTGCCCTTGCAGGCACTCACTGCTCTCAGCCRCAGGCTGGGAGAGGACAGCTGTGCTGGCACCTTGGGACAGGGACAGATGAAGGCCCAGGCAGCCAAAGCAGGAGCCCAGCTCAGCCTGGTGGCACCCGCACCCTCCAGTGCAGGGCAGGTCCCGTGTCCTACAAAGGCAACAATTATTTTCTATAATGACAAAAAAAGGCAACAAAACTAAACTCCCCTTCTTAATTTCCACAATCCATTGATTAATTTAATAGGGCCCCAACTTTAACTAGATTAAAGCAGAGGAAAAATCCTTGCTGATAAAAAAACATGAAATTCAGGAATATAGAAGCACAGCAATGTGCAAACAGCAAAGCTGAAAAGCAGTCTTTGGGTGGGCTCAAGCAGAAAGTCAGATAAAACACAGAGTCCAAGAATGTTAAAGAAAGATACAGGCCAGAGACCCTGCCCCAGAGCTCTTCCAGGGGGCTTGGRAATTGCTGACAGGGAAGATAATGCTTTAGAGACAAATGATGAGGTGTGGAGGCTCAGCAAAAGATGTTTGTTTAAAGATAGATGAAAAAAAAAAATAGACTGCAGACATTGAAACACTCATTGTTAAAGGGAGTCCATGATTTAACTAGATGTGCAAGTCCTCATTTTAGGATCCACTGAAGGCTAGGAATAACACATGGGTAATCATAACATTAAATTAATGGAGTGTTTTCTTCAGACTCCTTTGACTATTCATGAAGCTGAGGCTCATTGCCTTGCTGTCCAAACTAGATGTCCTAAATAAGGCAAATACCTCAGGCAATACATTATTTTTTGCACCAGCTAGATGTTTTAGCAAGTAATTTTGAAGAGATTTGCTTAAAAATTATGGTATTACAAGCAAAAAAAMCACAGGAGAGTATGAAACCAGCTGCAGTTACTTAAGCAGCATAACAACTACTTGAGTTATTCACAAGAATTCATTCAAAACTGGAAAGAAGTTTTCTGTCCAAGTATTTCCAAGAATTTAGCTCAGGCCCCAAAGGGCAGAAGTTCATTTAGGAATGGGACATTACACTAACAGGCATGAATAAGAGGCCTCTTTAGATTACAAGGACAAGTCTTAATGATAAACTAAGGGTCTCCAAGCTCACTGTTAAAGTTCATAATCAATTAAAGGACCCAAACAGCAATTAATGTAAAGCTTGAACYGCTAATGACATGACCCAGCTGGGCCAGTTACCCTAAACACAGTAAGTCAGAGGTATTATTTATCAGATTATCTATGCAAATATCATCAAAGAACTCTGATGTGGAGGCTCTGTGGTCCCTGCCATGGTGAGGCAGGTGACAGCACTGAAGGGACCCTGAATGAGCACTGGCTCTGCTTGACCCCCCCATTTCCCTTCCAGAGCTTCATTCKTGCAGTCAGCTGCATTAAGGGACAGCTTTGAGCGCAGAGTTGAGCTCTAAGTTCCCAAATCTGTTCAAAACCAATACTTAAAAYGGAATTATCATTTTTTAATGGAACCAAGCTGTGCCTTCTCCCTCCCCTCCTTTCATAAATGTCAAAACAAACCCAGTTGGTTCACTCACTCACAATAGAGAACCTTTCACCATGGAAAACATTGCATAGCTATGGTTCAAGGGTAGGTCATCATCTATATATTTGTGAGATCCAGAGACAAAAGGCTTCATAAGGCTTTTGTTACCATAGCAAAAAAGCTGCACATGCAAGAAATTAAACTCTCTCTGATTGCATTTCCCTGAAATTAGCAATGACAGCTGCCCATGTATCACAGAAAGCAGAAAAACACAAAGCTAATCTGCAAATACAATTACAACATTTTTGATATTTAAATGTGAAGCTTAAGCTATAATGAACTAATGAACCAAATTAATTTCAGATTGCCAGGTATAACAGAAGCACTCAATTTATTTCTAATTGCTCTATCAAAGTTTTTTTTGCCCTGAAATGAATGTCAAGGTACATCATCCAGGCCTGAGCACTTTGTAGATCTGCATTTCTCAGACACCTCAAAAAGCACTCTCATAAACACTTCTCTATAAACCACAGTGCTTCATATAAACACAGTCAGAAGATTAAGTCACATGTCAATTACTTTACTTCCTTAAAATGCTAGTTTCATGATGGAMTAATAAACTTAATAATGTCTAAAACTTGATTACTTTGAAAACATAGTACCAAGGATACATGCAACAGCAAAAACTTTTGTCCCTGTAGCAAACCCTCAAAAAATTCYCATTCAACCTATAGTCTCATTTTCCAGAGTAAATCTGCCCTTTGGGCTCACGGTAAAGACTAAACCTGAAATAATATTACAAATGGCTCCACTGAGCTTGCAGAAAATTATGAGTTTTATAGGTGGAAGGGGAAAGGAGGTTTTATGGTAACACTAAAATGACTGGTGCAAAACACTGTAAAGCCTCCTGCTGCTTGATAAAGAAGTGCTCCATATTTAAGAGGCAAAAAAGGTGTGTGAAAATCTGTCTAAAACAATGYACGTGATTTCTCTAAGTAGTTGGACATATTTAGATGTGCCTTTCTTAAATCTGTCACAGGCAAATAAACAACGAAAAGCCTCCAAATTCTTTCCTAGCTTTGTTCTTACACACACAACATGAGCAGTATGAGAAATGCAGGACCTCTTTTACAGTTTGAAGGCTCTAATGCAGAGTTCCAGCTTCAAACTTAGAAGGAAAATGTTATAGTTTGCCCAAAACCTCTTACATGAACAAAACTGGACATGCTTTCATAGTCAAATGGTGCCTGTTCCTTAAATRCCCTTTAAACCATAACTGACCACTGCCTGGAGGATGGTTGATTAAAGTCTTTGGGAATGAAAGTTTTACACTGGTGCTTTGAAAGAAGTCTTCTCCTTACAATCACAGACTTTTACAACCAGACTCCACAGAGAATTCTAGTTCTGCAGCAGTTTACTGGCAACCTAAGCAAGCTGGGTACAATTACACAATTTTGAAGGTGACTATTCGGTATTTCTCTTCATTAAATTGCTTTCTAACATGTCAACAATTTTGCAGAAATCTGATCAGCAGACCTGCAAAGGAAATACCCTCCCTCTCTAACAAAGATTTATGATGTTGAGTTCTCATAATTCAATACATGACAAAAAATAATCTTATTAAACAAAGATTTTAATCTTTTTTCTTATTGTGATGAATCATCAATATCATGCTTTATCAATCACACAGTAGAGTTGATGAGAGCTTTTGTGATGTACCCAAGTKTTAACCTTTATAAATATCTATTAATATCTCCTATAAAAAATGACCATAGGAAGAGATACCCCTCCAATTTTGCATCTTGATGAAGAATAAATGCCTTGCAACTAAGAGCTGCTCAGTGCTAATTCAACCATTGCTASTTCCATTGCAATAATCTCATCCTTCAAACACTGRCAGKGATTACTGCCTGACAAATGTTATGMTTTCTAGTGGGTTTGTTTGGGGACATCATGCATCTTTTTGCAGATCACCATTTAAACAAGAACAAAAAAGAAAAACAGAAAATTAACTAACTTTTGGACAAARATATAATTGTTCAGGCCACTTCAAAGATTGTTCTAATCCACATTGCATGGCACACATTTCATTCTGCATACTGTGCATGCAGAAACCAGCATGGGACAAGTACTGAACAAGTAGGTTTGACTTTTAATAAATATTTTTTAATTAATTTAGAAATATTAATTTAAAATTTTAAATATGGTTATAAATTTTATTTTTAACTTATAAATACTTTTAAGCCTAGGTTTCAGTTTCACATTTTACATTTACAGTTTATTGCTACTCTTCTACCAGCTTTTGTACAGTTCCTTCACTTCTAAAACAGAACAGTATTGACAACATTATTCAAACAATATCCATCTTGTTTAACAACTAACCAATTGACTGAAATGACAGGYTCCTATTTCTCATATATCAAAAGTCAGAGGTAAGACAGGCTTAAGGAATACAGCAGCAGTGCAACAAACATTAAACCTTGTGCAGAGCAACGAATTAACAAAATGTGCTTTGATGTTACTTATCACAGAGCTACAGCACATTGACTCAAAAAGTGGGAAAATATCCTGACACTTAAGCAAGTATAGTCAAACTCATTGATTTCCAATCTCTGTACAGAATAAAGGCAGAGTATGACACAAAAATAAGAACAAGTCCACATGTTCAGAATAAAGCTGCACCACAATCCCATGTTCTGAGCAACTTGCATCCACCGAGTGAAGATTTTGGTAGAAGATAATAGAAGAAAAAAGTGACTGGATGGTCAAGGGGTATTTACAATTGGCTCTTGCAATACTCAGGGCTGCAAAACTGCACAAAATTGGCTTCTGCCTAACTGCAAGATAATGTCATATAGAGCACTGCCTAGAGATTGCATCACTATCTGCTTCTGGCTCTTTGCTACAGACACTATTACTTTTCTACTAAGAATAAAGAATACACAAATAGGTTTTGTTTGTTTGTTTTTTTCCTTTTCAACCTATCTTTTTAACTGTTTGCATTTCACTGCACAAATATTAACAGAGCACTACTTGCACCTACAGCTTTTTGAAGAAMGACCAGCTTGGCAGATCATGCCGTTTAGAGAAAGTGAACTCAAACTTGACTCAARCAGCTGTCTACAGTCAAGTTGGTCCTAATAATCTAAAGTTCCAGATTCCACAGGGTTGTAGTAACAAGAAATTCCTATCAAAGGTACTTGTATTTTCATCAGGGCAGAAATCCATGGCAGTGAAATGTTGCCTTTGTGCTTGCTTTGATTCCTGACCGATTGTTAATTTTCAGACAGTTGTATCAGCCTTACATCCCACTGGTTTGGATGTTTCAAGTTGCAGCAGTGCAACTACTAACTCTTGTTGTCTGGGGGAGTTATTATACATAATAAAACAAATMAGGAAAAGTAAAGATCCATTCCTCACTACCACTTGTTTCTGTTAACACCATGTCTCTTGGAAGGAAACCTTTTGCTCTTTGGGATGCATCTCACATTTTGTCAATGGAACTCCTGGGGATTAAAAAATGCTTTTATCAGRACAGAAGTAGTGGACATAGCTAATCTTATAATAACTGAATTTACTGGGCAAAAAGTGGCTTTTCYACAGAAATTGCCTTCAAAAGTGGAAATAAAATTAGATATCTGTATAAAGAGAGAAGACTAGAGTTGTATTTAGTGTAATTAGCATCACAGCCTCTTCCAAGCATTTAAATGATCRCAAGCCAAGCACAAAAGCAATAAACAAACCACCAAGTTGAGCTATTCATTCAACTTTCCACAAGAGTTCTGATCTCAAGCACTAAAGGTATTTTGCTTTCAAAGACTCTTGCTATCAAAACCAGCACTATTTACATGCACTAAATGGATAAGAAATCATACACCAATTTAATGTGTGGGGTTTTTTTAAACCAAAACAACAAACACAACAGTTATGATTCAAAGAAAGAATTCCTTGAAAAGGATATTTTAGCATCTCTTTGTTTGAGGCTCTGCATTCATACCTTAGCTAACACCCAAAGCAAGAAAATGATACTTGCTCAGTCACAAAGAAATCTGTTGCCATGGGAAACCCAAAGAGATCAACTCAGGAACTGATAGCAGGAGTAAATGAAAACCCACTTTTCAGACATACAAAGAAAGTACAAATCAACACACAGGGCTATGCAGCAATTGTGATTTAATCCTAGTTTAGGCAAAGGTATGGGACTTTTAATGATGGAAGCCATATCTGCAGTTGACATCTTTGTTTCAACTTAATATCCTTCAGAGACTCCCTGTTCTGCCAATCCAGAGTGACATAAACACACCTGTATGTTCACCCCAGTGTACATTTTCCATGAAATGTATTTCCCACAGATCCCAGTGGGCTCAGCAAAATAGAAAGCAAAATAATCATTGAGAACAAACTCATCCTTGTATAGAATATGATATCAAACTCCTTTTCAAGATCTAACACTTACAAGTTACCTTCCAGAAAACCTAGTCTTCCCCCCTCAGATAGAATTCAACTCCAAAGCACTCACCAATTGATATCAGCTCATTTCAAGAGATTCATAACTCACTTTAAAAATTTGTTGTGTGCGTTAACTTGGGCAAATCTAATTTCAACAAAATTTTGCTGACAAAGCACCAAAGTTAAATAATTTTTAACTTGCTAATGACAAATGAGATGGAAAGTATTCATATCAGTGTAATAGCTTCATAATATACTCAATATCCAGAGGATTAAAACTTTGTTATTAATCAATAGTCCATCAGCCATTGTATTGGTATTTAAATTTCTACTAAAATTTCTGAGAAGAAAAGCTAAGGATGTTCTGCTCAACTTTGAAAAATTATTGCATTGATTAATTAAAAAAAAGGCAGCAGCAAAGTGCTTTGCTTCAGTCTGAGTTCAGACTTTAGGTATCCCAGAAAACACAATCTCAATAGGTAAATGCATCAAGAATGTTACTGGCGAGAACAAGATTTTTATTCAGAGCTGCAATTCAGACCAGTCAAATCCTCTGTGCTCGTTTCAGATCAGYGTGCATTTCCCCAGTACCATAATTCATCTTCCTCACAGAAATTGTGCCTCAGGCTCTCATACAGTCTTTGCCAAATTAAAAAAAAATATGATACCTTCTGAAATTAAATTCCAATTTTGTGCTATACTTTTCARTGTTCTTGATTTATTGTCACTGGCACCTAAAGGTAGAGGCTYATGAGTATTATCTTGTCATTGGCTGCAAGTGGCTCACCAAACTCTCAGCTGAGATTTTGTTTACTTGTTTAGTTCACAGTTCCAAGGGTCCATAGCATGCATATAAATACTTTGATGTGTCACTCTGTAGAGGTTGCCCATGAGAGAGTAACTTCAGATGCTAAATATTTATCTTAACACTATTAGTAATTAGACAGTAATTTAGACTCATTATTGTGGCAGTCCTCCAATATTATTCTTGAGCTCAAAGAGAAAACACAAGCACTCTGCTGTGACACTCAGCCACTCCTGTTTAATGGCCAGATAACAAATCTGCAAGTTCCCTACTCACCTACAGGCTCCATGGCATGTCTAGACCAGCAACCCCTGCCATTAGTAAGATGGCAAAAAATGTTAAGATTAGGTAGAGCTTGCTCTTGCAGGAAAACTGTACCCTGCAAGACAGATTTTCACAGGAACAAATTTACAGTCTAGACCACTTTGATTTGTACTTGTTTGCAGAAGTCACCAAGTGTTACATTCTCCCTATACAGAATCACTCCCCTGGGAGGAGCAGAGTCACTCTAGCACAAGCACTGAAGTTGCCTCATCTTGGAATAAATAAAGAACATGCATTGAGGGGTTGCCCCAAGCAAAAGTGACAGCAAGCATGCAGAAACTGAAATCTTTGAGCATCCTGTCTAATGAACACGTTTTCAGGTCTGCCCTGTCATGGCACACTGGCAGGTAACTGAAAAGTTTTGCTTGCAGCTTGCATTTCAAAACATGTCCAAATAATCTACTTGACAGATAATGAAACCTCTTGCAATTACCTTTAGCTTGAAGCAGAGCTCTTCAACTATCATTTTCATATTGATTTGTGATGAAGTTAATTATGTTTTCCTGCAAGCTGGAACCCACAGCCAAAACCAAAGTCTAATCAAACCAACTGGGACTAAGGCAGTGGTAAAAGAATCCTTACAACACAGAACAGAATAAAATGACTCCTGGTCTTTGACAGAGTGACTYGGCTCCCTGTGGGGGATAAGGGTTAAATCTCATCACAAACAGCCAGAAGCCCTTGCAGTCCACTAACAAGGGTGGGGGATTACCAGGAGCTCCACATCTGTTATTGACAATGCTGATGAGCCTCATTGGCAGCACACAGCTGATCCCCCCRAAGCAGCAGGGGAGAGAAACAAATAAAGAGCACAAAGGTGGGTAAGGCAGTCTGAGCAATGCACTGCCCAGAGTGGCTCTGGCTGAGCTGCTCTTGCACACTGCAGCTCACCAGCCCCTCCAGCAGAGAAGTGTCCAAGGCTGGGGGGCTGCTGCAGGTTCAGCTTTGGTGCAATAATGGAGTTCTGCCAGACAAAGAACAGATGTACACAAACAATAAGCATAACAGCAAGACTTGTCCAGAAAGGCACTTTCTGGTAGAACCAACATGCCCTACCTGCCCCCTACAAAATAATCTGCATAAGAATTACAGTTTTGACTTCTCAGCAAAATCCTGGAGTCTGTGACACCACTTTTCCGATTAATTTTGTTATTACAATATTTGTTTAAACAAAAACAAACACCCCCGATGTTACACCTAATTTTCGATCTATTTTGAGTATATTTTAACAGTTAAATCCTGCTCAAAGCAGGATATACTTGTTCATTACCAAAATATAACCCTCTTCCAGCACAAATTGGCTTTGAACAGGGCTTACRCTCTGCAGTTCAATGGCCAAGTTGTTACAGCATTATAGAAGCCATCTCAAGAGTCAGGAGCAAATACAAATCATGCCATCAGGCTTAATATCATAAAATTACATCCAACCCAAGTTCCCACAGTGACCTTTGCTCTTTTATTATTGCTTACAAAACACAGGTTGCTGTCCAAGGAATTTTATTAAAAAGGTGTCCCCTTGCAAACACTACTCTACAAAACCGCGCTCCCTTCTTTTCCAGCCTCTTTCCCCCACAAGAACCCAGCTGCCAGGACATGCTGTTGAAGTCCATGAACTACTTTTAATTAAAATACAATTAGACTACTGATGTCACCACATGCCAGAAACATGCCACAAGGAGAGCCAAAGTGTGCAATTAGTGAGCAACTGCAGCTACAGAGAGAAGCAGAGCTTCAGAAGCAGCAAAGCCAGGTGGAAGGTGTGAGCCCACCCTGAGAACAGCTCCCTCRTGCACTCTCACACTGGCTCTGGCCACCAGTGACACCCATGGTGACCTCAGTTTCCTAATTGGTTGTAATGTGTTTGAAAGCCATTGGAAGGACCCTCTGAAGACTTTTGTAGGCTTTTCATTAACTTGTGAGATCAATACAGTCTCTCTGTACTAAGAGAATAAAAGGAACAAATTAGGACAAACTAAACCAGCTTTGAAACATTCTTGGGATTTTCCCAGCCTTGATATGTACCAAGTTTTATCTGTTCTGGAACAGGCTCTGACATTTAATTTACTCCCCTTTTGACTAAAGGCAGCCATTAGACAGAAGAGTCAGGATTTTGGCATCATAACCCACCTTAATACTGACAACTATAAAAATCTAACCAACACTATTAGGGACAGTTTGCCCAGACATCAGCCTCAGCTGAAGTCACAAAGTGTGCAGCAAGAGTACAACGATTCATCTTTCTTCAGGATTCAAATTTTCAAGCAATGATACCATTTTATGTTACCATGAAATTTCAAGATGACTGCCTGGTTACAATTATAAAAACACCCACATTAGGAAAGGTAGGTATATTAAATGTGCCTTTCTCCAAGGGTTATCAAGAGCTAACTAGGAAATTATTCAAAAAAGGGTCTATGACTGAACATGCTCTCTGGCAGATCCTTCAATTCTTTCCAGTCTTCTTTTTATACACACTTCTCTCATTCAAAAGTTTATTCACAAGTTTTGTGAGTTCATAACTAATATTATTTCAGGTGGAATTTGTCCACACATCTCAGAGTGCTGATCTGTTGCAAGATCTGTTTTACCATTTGGGATTAGGAATACCTTATCCCAAACACCTCAAAAATGCCCRTATCAAACTTAGAAATTTATTTCACATGCAGCTGATGCTTTTTCACTTCCCATTTGTTGTCATCTTATTGCAGGGGTTCCATACTCAYGTCTGCTATCACAAAAGTTCCATACCTCCTTGGTGTTTCTCRTGGGCAGCTCCTCAGAGCTCCAACTCTTCTTCACAAAGCAGCCACTGACTCCAGTTCCCCTCTCACCCAGCCACCCCACTCTCTTAKAGCATCTTCTTCTCATTGCTTACAGCTGTGGCCTGTTAAAGTCAGGCCTGTTTCTAATCTTTGATAACTGGCCCAGCTGCAACTCCTTAGGGGTAAGATTACTTTCTACACTATCTTTATTTTCTTATCTTCTATCCTCCTACACACATTGAAATGAGTTACTTTCACAAAAAAAAACCCAAAAAATTATTTTTCCTTGATGTTGAACTGGTAACCAGAATTAAAAGAGCATTTGGAGTGTTTGCTGAAAGGTGTCTGCAGGCTTTGGTCCAGTATCCATATCATGAGCCTGGTGTCCATCTGCAAGTGTTCTTCAGATATCACCTGCAGCTTTTCATGCCTCTAAAGTCCACAAGCCCTGTCCAGGTACCTGAATAAGATTTCCAAGCAGGACACATCAATTCAGCAATCAAACCTTCAGTTTAGACAGGCTTGTCCTCTGAATACAGAAGGCAGCCCTCTCATTCTGTTTATTCTCCCRTGTCTTCACTGAATTCCTTGCCATTTCATGGGCATTACTATAGATTTGTTTTACATGATCAGGAAACAAATTTTTAAATATGTGTTATGCATTAAATATCACATATATTCAGCAGGGAAGGAAAAACATTTCTGCAGTACAGTAATTTTACASACTCTGGTTTCTAATAAATTTTCACAGCTACCCTAAACTGAATTAGCAAGTTCTAGTTTATTGTCAAGCTTGTGCACAACATCCCTCAGTGACATGTCAAATCCTTACCAAGGCAGCTGAACTCCTAAAGCTGTCCTCATTGGCAGGAAACTTGTCAGATTAAATTGCCACCTCTTGTCAGGTAAAGATGTATGATCAGATATCCCCCTGCTGCTGATGACACAAACAGTCCTTTCACTTTTGAAGTATTATGAATCTCCAGTGTTTCTTACTATGAGCAGAGATGTATCTCGTGGTGAGAGGAAATATTCCTTGCTGACCCCTTTCAGCATGGTTTATTATAAATACACACACAGGAACACAACACTCCTAATTTTTTTTTAAATTGTTTTGCTCAATTTTCACTTTTTTTTTTTTCCCAGGGTATTTGTTTATCTGTCTAGAGAATTAAAAAATAAAAGTATTTTCATTGTCTCTTGTGTCTTAAGTACTGTTTCCACAGAGTTGTCCAGATGCATATTTGCTATTTCCAAAAGCCTGAGCAGGGAAGTTGGACCCTTCCAGCCTTACCCTTTCTGTGCATTCCTGCCCTCTCCACTACACCCTAGAAATAGGATTTTCCTAGAAAGAATTACCTGTTACTTTTGTGGGTCCTTGATTACACCCAAGATCYGAGGAACAGAATAGGGAAGAGCCAAGCACCCTAAGCTTTTTTGGTATTCACACTGAATTATTACTTTCATCAGCATTTTTCAAATAAGTACAATTCCAAATCCTTCTGCTGACTTATTCAAAACATCATCACAGAACGCTGGCACATGGAGTATTCTAAACAACTTCTCTAAACTTGGAGGAAAAATAAAACCAACTAAACCCAAACAAAGTATTTCTGACATACCTGAACCACAAAGTTTTGCTAGGCTCCTTTGTAAGCTTCATTTAAGCTTAAACAAGTTTAGCATTTCCACTTCTCACCCTCCAAGCTCCCTCTTCTTTAGATCTGGAAAATAAGTTTCAAAAGTGTTTTTTTTTCTGGAAAGAAGAAAGCAATAGCTCTACTGGGGAAAGAAATTATTCTTTTCCTCAATTCACAGTTTTCCAGTATTAACTAGAAGTTCCAGGCAATGAAACTTAGGGCTTTTTAGGCCTGAGACACAAACTTAATTTTCCAAACTATAATGGTGTAGCTCAACAGAAGGTGGCACAAAAGTTTGATTCAACAGTTGAAACCAGAAATTCCTAACAGCAGGCAGAAACTTTTCCACAGTCCTCCGCAGCGCTAGTGCTGATTAGTGCTGTATTTCCTCACCTGCTTGCAGGAACACAGATTGCTTACCCTGTTCTCATCACAAACTGAAATGGCTCCAAGCAGTGCCTGGGAGCATAATTAAAAAAAGTTGTGCCCCAGAGAAAGCTGCCGAGAAGCCTGAGCTAACTGAGAAATGCACTCACAGCTTTTCCAGCTGACAGCCAGAGAGGAGCTGCATTGCAAGTTCAATAGATATCAAATACAAGGTAATGCTGGGAATGTTTTGGCATTCTACTAAATTTTGCAAGTTTCCCAAAGACAGATGAATGGGAAGTTCAAACGACCAAAAATCAACACAAAATAGGTAAGAATCTAAAMATGGTAAAAGTAGGTATCAAGCAGTTTTTAGAAATGGCAGAATTGGTGAATAAAATAATTCAAACTTCTTTCCTGAAAGCTTAAATGATGATAAAATATTCAAAAGAGGATGTTTTTTACCCTCTTTYATGTCTTACATAAAATGGACTCTTTCCACTAACCTTTCCTATGAACCTAGACCCCAATTTAGATAATTCCATTATCTTCAAAGAAGAAAGATATATTAGGAAAATGAAGCTATAGACTAATGGTACCTTATTAAAATCCTATTTACATAGAATTAACATAAATACAAGTTGGTAAACCATATGCTATCACATCTGTTCCTCTGTGTATTAATAACAAGACTGTCCCCTATAGGGCYCTCAAATTAATATGCATTAGAATATATTACAAAGTATTTTGATTCTCTTGACAATATAATTTGCAGCTAGATTATTTGTTGGYTTCTAGCTTGGAATTATTGCTGTTGCACTATACATCAGCTGTTTCTTCTAGTGTGAATAAAGTACAACACCTGTCTCTTCTGGTGTTAAGACTTTATGGAATTGTGTCAATTTTCAAATGCTCAGCTCTTTACAATTCAAGTAYTTCCAGTTTGAATGTGTCAGAAAATTTCAGTCTTTTACCAACTATGCCATCATTTTAGAACTTTGTTTTCAGCTTCCAGGACACTTAATATATGTGAAACATCAGCAGTGTTTACTAATTAGGCTAGGAAAAAACAATCACATAAAAGAAAAAAAAAAAGCTTTAAATATGAAACTTAATAGATAAAAATTCAATTTCAGCCACCAAACATTCTATAAATGTATGTTTGCATTTCCAATGAAACTAACAGATGCCTCCCTGCGCTGAAAAAAGCAGGTGCTTGTATGAATGCCTCAATGCCTCAAGACTGATGGCATGATGGGGAAAGGACTTCAGATGTGAATTAATAATAGATCCTGCCTTCATATCCTTGATGAAATACTGAAAAATATACCAGAATTTTCAAAAACGATAGAGGAAATACACTGAATAGAAAATCTTACTGGAAGGTTGTTCTTACTGTTCAGGTTTACTTTCACAGTTCTGGAGCCCAACACAATAGATTTGAATTTTCAGGTGCTGCTAACAGAGGGAAATATCCAATATGGCATTCTCTGTCCATGGAACAAGGAGACACATGAATGAAACCATCTTTCCTCCTGGTGCAGTGTTTCCTGCAGCTGTGCTCTGTGCAGCCTGGGCTCAGGAGCCAAGGGACACCAAGGCCAGCCTGCTCCGCTCCAGCACTGCCACAGGAACCCTGCAGCTCTCAGGAGTCACACAAAGCTGACACAGATCATGTGGGTGCAGCTGTCAGGTATGAACTGCACCTCTTCTGGGGTCACAGGAGATTTACAGWGGGAAAAAGAAAGATAAAACTAAACAGTCCTCATTGTGTTCCCCACTGGTCTCCTTCTCCAAGATGGAATCCRCCACGTTGCTTTTGTTTTCATGCTGAAACAATCTTCTGCCTGGCRCTCCAGCAGAAGATGCAGTGATGCTCTGCAGGAGACAGGGTGGGCTGTGGCATCTCCTGGAATGAAAAACAGCCTTGAGAATAACAGATCAGCAGCAATATTCACTGCTTTTAGGTAACAGAGCAGGAATCACAATATTCAAAAAACAAATCAGTTGTGCAGTAGAGGGTTGGAAGCCATGCAGACAGGATTATACTTGGTTTTTAGTTTTGACCTGCAACTACCAAATTTTTCAGCTTTATTGTATATGTTGTGCAAGGCTGCATTATGGATCAGATTGCTGCATAAGGTATTACAGAAATATGTGAGCTTTCTACTTCCCACACTCTGTATCATCATGCCTGCAAAATTTCCTTCCCTTTTGCATATTCATTAATTGCTTGAGTTGTCCTCAAGTTCTGAAGTGTTTCTTTAATTTCCAGCCTAGACACCAATATAATGATTTTTCCAGCCAGAGACAAATAGATTGGATCAGGAGTAATCCTACTGAGCTCTGAGTTCCTAAGCAGTAATCACAAAGGGTCTCTCAGTCATAGAACAGTGACCCTTTTGAATAGTATTCACATATAATTAATATAAGCATRTCTTAATAAACCATATGCTCACTCAGCTGCTCTTTGCTGTATTAATAACAAGGCTGTCCCCTAAGGGACTCCAAAATTAATGTATATTAGACATATGTATCCTAATAACCAGAAGGTATCACAGTTGTACTTGTCTTACTTTAGATAAGTATTTAATACAGCATTATTTTAATGACTTTAAGAAAACATATGTCCCTGTCAGCTCAAAAATGCAGTTTATGAGACTCAAGCTGAATATTGGGATAAAAAAAACTCACAAATGCCATTCCTTCCCATTTTACATTAATAACTAATGGGATTGATAATAATGTGTATCTAATAATCTAATACACTTTAAAAGAAAACTGACTATAAGGCAAAGTGCAACATAAAAAAAAAAAAACCCTGTGAATATATCATATAATTTCAGGTCTCATTTGCTGTTGCTCATTACYTTATGACACAGACTATAACAGACTATTGCTCTTCACAGTATTAAAGTAGGCAAACCCATTTAAATAAAATAATCACCATTATCCCACACAAGAGTTCAGCTTGGAGTGAGCTGAGATTTCCAACCACATTTGTTTTCTTATCTGATTTGTCACATACAATTTATTTTATGATATCCTAGCTCCCCCACACTTTTGAAAGCAAAAGTGGAAAAATGATATTCTAATGAAAATCCTAAAGAGAGGACCTCTCTGAGTCAAAAACAGACAAATATTAACTGGAATAAGGATTCCTGCCTATGTCACTTCCAAAGGAAAGCCTGATCACTGCTGTTTTGTCTTTTCTAGGATGGTTCTCATAGGAAATTATGACAGAGAAYATACGGATCCTGCTGTGATTTATTAAGATGTGAATGTGTCTTGGTGTGATGGGAAAGGGCACAATGGCAAAGGAGGGCCAGGGAGATGCTCAGAGGGCTGGAGCACCTCTCCAGTGGAGCCAGGCTGAGAGAGCTGGGGCTGTTCTGCCTGGAGAAGAGAAGGCTCTGGGGAGACCTCAGWGCCCCTGCCAGTGCCTGAAGAGGCTCCAAAGGAGCTGGGGAGGGACTTTGGACAAGGACCTGGAGTGACAGGATGAGGGGAATGGCTTCCCACTGCCAGAGGGCAGAGTTGGACAGGATATTGGGAAAAAATWCTTCACTGCTGGGAGGTTAGTGAGACACCGGCGCTGCCTGAGGCACCGCAGGCTGCCCAGAGAAGTTGTGGATTCCTCATCCCTGGAAGCGTTCAAGGCCAGGGTGGGGCTCTGTGAGTTTTGTTATGGTTGGATGAATAATTAATGAATAACTTCTTCTTGCACTGTTTCCCATGAATGCCTTTTTTCACCTCCTATGTGCACTTTCATCCTGTGCCACTTACAAGTACAGATAGAAGAGGGGGATTTTTTTGGTGTTTTTTTTTGGTGTTTTTGTTTGTTTGTTTTTTTGGGGGGGAGGTCTGGAGAGAGGGCTTTTCTGCTGTGTGCAATGACCATAGATACCCTGAACAATGGGAAAACCATTTGTTGGAGGCACCCCAAACAATACACTTGTGTTAGATGAAATTTGCAATTATCATTCTACCACTTCTACAGCTCTGCATAATAGATACAGCTCACACAAGAGTTTAAAGTTACAGCTCCAGTTTTCTGAGCAGATGTGATCCCCACCTCACAAGATCCTCAGGTAGTTAACAATACACTTGTCATTTTGAATTGGATAAAAAGCAGCTGTTCTTTAAGCTTTCATTTCAAAGAAAATACATCCTGTTCTGCAACAAATGGCAATTAGCTGTCAAAAGGGGAATATCGAGAGCAGCTCTCCAGATAAAATGCTTTTGTTTATCATTAATTTATAACAATGCATCAAAAACTTGAGGAGTACAGGCAAGAGTCATAGAATAATGAAGGCTGAATATTTTGATCAAAACAACTCCAGCAGGTTCAACATCTCCACTGGGCTAAGTTAGCTGAATTGAAATGTCTGGTCTCAATTGCTTGTTGCCGTGTTGTGCTTTCACCAGCTGACATGAGGAAACTTCTTTTCCTGACAAAAGACAAAACATTTCTGCCAGCTGAGGTGACATTGTGTTCATTCAATAATGATACAAGGCCCTGAGGTTCTTCAGCAAGAAAGATAACAGAGAGAATCCTCATTAACTAACTGCAGAAGAATGAAGGTCAACCCACAGAGAGAATTTCATGCTTACATGTCAGTTAGAACATTTGTTCTTCATTAATTCTTTAAACCCAAGCTGGGATATCATCTAGCAGCATTTTAATGTCCTGCACTCCATCCGAAATAAYTCTTAGGATGTGGGTTTCTTTGCACTGAGCTTTAGAAGTTTTTTTTAGAAGCCATTGACTTCACAACATTGGACACTAATAATGTTCTGGGATTATTACAAGACTGGATGTAATGTAGGAAATAACAGTTTGGGTATTTCAAGATGAAATAAATGAGGATTGACATAATATATTCCAAGAAATTCACTATATGTACATATAAAAATACCATCACTATTTTTATATTTATGCACTACTTTGTTACTGCTGTATTTCTAAGTATTTTCTGGTGAATCAAAATATCTTATTTCTGTCAAGAATATACTCCCCATRGAGTGGTAGAATTATATGCAGGATACTGTATTTTCAAATATGCAGATGCAACTATAAATATTTAGGTCTATTTACATCTGGGGACTTTTGGACTTGTGCTGTGTAATTAACAACTAAAAAGATGATAGAAACAACTTTTTCTTAGACTTTAAAAAAAAAAATCTATGTGTCATGTTGTGAAATAGTGTTCCACATTTTTCTCTCCCTCTGATGGCCACAAAAAATTTCCCAATCCAACAGCCTTCTGGTTCTCCATGGTTATTGTTCAGACCAGTTCTCATAGAAATAAGGAAACATAAAACATTGTGTATGTGTATATGTGTGTGTGTAAATCTCTCCATATATATGTATCTATATCTAAATGTTTATTGGATATCCTTTTGAAGATTTAGTTCTTCTTATGATTAGAGATTGGGGGCATTCTGCATACAATAGAATGGTAAATGTGGGACTTGGGAAGATTTCCTGCAGAGTGTGAGCACAAGCAGGGACCCTCATCTGGTCCTGCTCAAACTGCCCCAAGGTTCCACAGACCCAGCAGCCCTGCCAGGACATTGTGCCAGAGCAGGGCAGCAGCTGAGCAATTCCCATATTTCCTACCATCAGTCCTGGGAACCTCCATGTGCAAGACAGTAACACCTTAAATATTTGCTGTTATTTGTAATTTTTACCTCTCTCTATGCCATATGACTATTGTGCTCTTAGGTTTATTTTAACTGACATGTTACAATTAGAAATATCAGAGACATCAGAGAGAATTTGGGAGAGGAAATGGTCAGACAGTTACTGCTTCAAATGGAGAGGCTTATGCTTGTATCAAGTTTGTTCTAAARCATTTTCTTGTAATCCCAAATGGTTTGTCCTCAGTGTCTCATATTATTCATTTTATTGGTCACCTCTGGATTCTTGTCAGAAAAAGAAAAAGATGATGGAGAAGTGACTGACAAGCAAGAATATTTTAACTGAGCGTCCTTTTACTGTTTCTCCCAAAACCTTGGTGAGTTATCCTAAATCTCCCTTTTAGCCAGTGCTAACCTGATATCAATATATTATTTTGTGAACATGTGCAAATAGGGAATTATATTTATATAATAAATATATTCTTTTATAACACTGTGCATTATTTTATGAACACTGTGCACTCTTGTCTCTTTTCAGACTTTTGTTGATTTGTTTCAGGTTTAATCTGCAGGTGCCATTAGATTCCTCGATCAGCACAGAGCCCCAGCGCTCTCTGAAGGCAGAAGGCAGCCTGTGTCAGGGAAAGTGAGTGATCAGCATGCTGTCTAATCCAACACTGAGACAAARACATACAATTCTTTGCTTACATTTTCAAATGAGAACCTGGCCATAGGAAATGTTGTAATAGAAAAGCAGAGAAATGAAATTCTAAAATACCAAAACACTAAGGCACCTGAAACAAAACAGCCTCCAATTTAATTCACCCATGTAGCTGGAATCCAAAGGAATAGTGAAGCAAAGTGTCTATTTGTGTCCTGGATCACGAAGCAGCTGTAGCCCTGAGTGGGTTTATCTTGCTGCCTTTTAAACTATTTCCATCCAACCTTGTCCACTACAAAATCCTCGGTTCAACACCCTTGTTTCTGCTGTCAGACAGAGCTGCAAACATGACTTTTTCCACCCTCCCCTGCACCTGCAGAGCTCTGGTGTCTGTTCCTCACTCAGAGAGCCCAGCAGACAACCACTCTTCTCTTGCACGTCTCCCTTTTATTAGCAAGSCAGCAAATTATAAACTGTTCTCTTCCCAAACTTGTCCTGATTGGCTTGAAAAGAGATCCCAGAGCCAGCCTGCCACATCTCCTGCAAAACAAGGCACCTGACACACTCAGGAGGAGCAGTGGTGTATGCTGTGTGCTCCATTTCCTAATCACCTCCTGCTCCATCAGTTCTACCTCAGCCTTCTCTGCTGCTGCTGCCTGGTCCCCCCTGGCTGGGCTAGTGTCATTTCAGATTTGATGGCCACAGGACCCCCTTACAGACCCTGCCATTCCATCCTACTCTACTGGGGTGTGCCAAGCAAATCAGGGAGAAGTCGTAGAATAAATTTACTGCTACACTTAGGTAGTATGTCCATCTTAGCTGGATTTACACATTCCTCAAATCTCTCTCATAATAAAACTGACATATACAAAACCCCCTCACATCTGCACTAATTTACAAAAAGAGAACTGTAACAGTGTTCATAATTTAGTAAAACGGCTCATTCAGCTTTAGCTTTTTGGTTTTTTTTAAATTCCAGTCTAATGTTGATCAACAAAATGGGTTTACAAAGGGAAAGTTCCTTACCTAATAGGCAGATGAAACACAAATAGTTCTCTGCAATACAGATCCAGAAGCTTCTTTAATTTCTTCTCTTGTGCTTGCACATTTTAGAGCATAGGATTTGGTTTCCCCTCTTCTCTGCTGAACAATTACRAAGTAACATTTGGTCTACTTAGCAAATGGTGCAATTTCCTCTTTCATTTTCATTCATTTATTTATTTTATAATGAAGAGAGAGCTCTCAGAATGAATGAGCAATTACCCAGCACCTTCCTCTGGGATCTCTCKGAGAGTAAGGAGCAGAGGCACTCAAACATGATTCCAATCCACCTTTGCCATCATCCAGGGGCAGAGTCGATCTGAGGAGCTGCTGACATACCCGGAGGCCTTGCAGCACTCACGTGAGTTAAGTGTGCTAATGGTTTCCTAATCAAAACAAAAGCCACAAAGTTCCTATCAAACATACCCGGTAATTACTGACAGACTATAAATGTGTGGGGGAAGTTCATAGTCCGTCCCTGAAAGTTTGTCAAAAATAACATTTTCAAAAGTTACCTGAGTGTCCTGAAATTTTCATAACACAGTTTCTGAACTGAACTGTGAAAATGCCAAATTTTAAGGTATCTTGGACTAGTTTTCCACCAATATCAGCTGAAATTAATGGGTTTAGGTAACCTTGTCAGAATTTAAATGAAAGCAAGAAAAGTGAGAGATTTTTCTATTTTTAATTTTTGGGGGAATACTGAAATACCACATTACAAAAGCAGATTCAAAGATGTAAAATAATACAAATTCAGTTTTAGGAAGCTATACAGGTTAACTCTGAACAAATAATTTTCTGAATTCTATCCTACTATTTTACATTCACAGACCTTTCAGTAGTGGAAAATTACTCCTTTTCTTCAGCAGTAAAAGTGTTAGTCAAAATAGCATTCTTTCATTATTTTTTTTTAGATAACAATTGATATCAACTAGGTAAAACATGATCCAAAAAGTCTTCTTAAAATATCACAGCATTTAATATTACATTGCTGGATGGGGCTGTGCACTTCATGGTGGTTACATACTGCATTAAGAAAAGTGAATATTTATTCAACATACCAAATCAAGTTCTTGATTATTTTGCCCTTTTGAGAAAACTCCAAAAAGGAGATTTGAAATCCTGTCATCCAAATCTGTCCCAGTTTACAACTTCTTGTTAGTGGCTGAAGATATAAGATAAGAGTATCAGTTCTACTTCCCACACATTTAAATAGATTGGAGGAATACATTTTAAACTTTAGAAAATCTTAATCAACATAAGACTCTTTATACAAGTACTGCTATCATGTGTTATTGGGTAAACAGATTTTTTTCTCTTCCATCAATCTAAGTCTATTTATTTAGAAATTACTGGGTTATTAGAACTGCTATCTTGTCTCTTGCATTTAATTTTCAATCTGCATTACATTTAGATATCCAAGTGACAGAGAAAGAGGCGGATGGTTCCATTTCTGTAGCTTCCAGTTCTGTAAAATGAATCTCAGTGTGAAAAATTAAGATTAATGGGCTTCATAATCATTTTGTTCTGCTGAAGCCAATTTGAATAAAAGGGGAAAAGAGTTTATATGTGAAAATATCTTTGATATCTTTGGATAAAAATAAGCATTGCACATGAGTTTGAGCTCATGCACAAATTGCCATTTTATTTTCTCCCTTACCTGTGTGAAGCCCCATTAGCATTTGCACAATGGCTTTCAGGATGTTCTCTTTCAAACTGTTATCTAAAGGATGTGTAGGAAATAGCCTGGGAGAACATGAAGAGTGGAGCAGCTGACTGCCACTCTGGGTATGTGATTTTAGGATTCCATGTACACACAGATAATTTACCTTCTTTCTTTGAAGGGTAGAATGGTTCAGCTTGAGGTGGATGCAGCAATTCTGACCCCCAGCTGCCTATCTGATCCCTCTCTGAGGAACCTCATGTGGGTGTTTTGAGTTATTTAAGGTGCCACATGTCAAGAGCTTTGTCCTTGGGTCAGTTTAAGAACCTAGAGATGCTGTGAAGCCAGTGCAGGAACAGCTGGGAGCTCCCTGCACTGGAGAAGGAAGGTCTGGGAGAGGGCTGGTGAGACCATGCCCCAGAAATAAACCATCCCCATTATCTGCCAGAGGCATGGAACTGCTGGCAAAGATCATGGGCAAAATCTGGGACAATGGGCCTTTTCTTTCTTCTGAGATTAAAAAAAAACACRCACTTTATTCTGTAACATAGAAGTGACTTTTTATCAAATCTAACCCAAATTAAATCTATTCCAATATCAGTTGTATAACACTTAATGTATAACCCTTTCTAATTTTAAATGACTAAAACCAGAACTAAATTATTTAAGCTAAAGAATATTTAATTCCTCACTGGCTGACAATTATTGCACTGGAATTTCAGTTTTTACTCCTTAACTGTGGAGTCTCTAAATCCAGGCTTATTTCATAGGAGAACAGGCACATTTTAAATTCTTCAGTACAGGGGAAAGAAGAAAGCAGGTGATACACAATAAAGATTTCATACCTATTCAGCTTCTTGTAGCATCTCCAGACCAATGATCTTAAATCAACAGAGTGATTGCTTGAGAGCAGCCCTATGCCACAAGTCTGAGTCCAGCATTGATCCACTTTCTCACTGTTAGAAAGTCAATATCTTTCATCCACCACCTTTGGCTTTATTTCTAACTTTGCCACTGTATCTGTTGCCATGCTGTTCTGGTAGGTTGAGCACCATCCTGGGCAATCAACCAGGGAGCTCAGCACATTACAAATGGATGTGCTATGACAGTACATTAGCTAGGAAATGCTGCAGCATCACCTCTTCCTGAAATCTCACAAATTCCTCTTTCCCTCCTAGCAAAATACTACTGAGCCCATAATGGGGAATAAGTAGAATTTAGATTTTTGTAACTGCTGGCTGAGCAGCAGCCCATGAGAATGATAAACATTTTACTATTTCCAGCATCTGGCACTTGTAAAACTTTTGGGTTTAATTCCTGTTGTGTGATTTGACATCACCTTAGAAAAGCTGCTCTAATCAGGTGTTCCATTTTATAATAGAAGCAGAGTGAATACATCCAGGTTTTGGATGTAGCAGAGGTGCTGTGATGTCCTGACTTGGAGATGGCCTCTTACCAAGCTCAGCTTTGGCTGCATTGCCTTTGCAATCATTTAGTACCAGTCCTTCACGTCAGCAGGGTGATGGCACGAAATGAGCACTTCCAAATGCAGAAATACTCATCAACAGCAGCAGAAAGAACTGACCTAAGGCACGGTGCTTTGCAGATGAGGAGTCCCAATGGCTGTATGTCCATTATATAATTTGGACAAATAACCCATGTCTTTACCACACCAGGTCTGTCTCTATATGGCAGAGGAAGTAACTTCTTTTTATTTTCTTTGCCCATTGAGCTTTTAATTCTTTTTTAAAGTGAGGGTCCTCACTATGAATGTACAGAGATGCTTTTTAGAAACTACTATAACACAAACTAAACAACAACATTGACCAGATCATCCTAAAATAATTCCAATAAAGGCTGGGCAGATGCATGAGGAGGCCCTCAAGTCCATTTTCCCATGAAWGAAAAGCTCAGATAGTTCTTATGTGTTTCTTCTTTGGAAAACTTCAAAGCTTTGCCAGTAAATCAGGAATTACTCATTCACTGTGTCTGTGTAAGCCTCAGCGCAATAAACTGCATGCCAAAAAATTCATATTTACCTATAACACAGTAAGTACATATATGTAGCTCCTAACTACATGCAAACAATTAAATTAAATTTTAAAAAACCCTCCTCAAAAATTTAATTGAAGACTGTACAAGGCTTTACAAAATCAAGAGTTGAGCAATGGCCCCTTAACAGCAGAGATAAATTATGGAAGCCTTTGGCCTCACAAACCATGACTATGATATCTGATAGAACTCCACCCAAAGGATTATGAACTCCTCAGGAAAAAAAAAAAAAAAAGGAAAAAAAACCCCTCACATAAATGTAAAGAAATATCAATAATAATGAAAAATGATCAAAGCAAACTGAGACACCATCTAGTATAACTCAGATGCAGAATTATATTCTCACGGAGATATTTTTTAAGTTTTCCGGGAGGCATCAGTGAATCAATAAAGAGGAGAATTAATCCCTAAAACACTGGGAAATGTGGAGCTCAGGCTTTCATTTATCTTGCACTCATGGTGCTGCACAGGTATATCAGGGAGCTGACAGCCCTGCGTGGTGTTGCTGCTGCACCATCTGTGCAGCAAATGCACACCTGAGCTCCAGGGAAATGCTCGAGGAGTGCAGCAGAATTTCTAACTTAGGGCTTCTTTTAAAATATTTTATGGAAACTCACTGCTGACCCAACATTAAAACATTGCTAATTTTTGAACAATAACGTAAAGTAGTCTCTCTGTAAATAAGACTGGCTTAATGAATATAYATGATGTGAAACTCTTCCTTGGAGAAGATGGTGAGGG
This sequence comes from Cardinalis cardinalis, assembly GCA_014549065.1. Taxonomy (NCBI): domain Eukaryota; kingdom Metazoa; phylum Chordata; class Aves; order Passeriformes; family Cardinalidae; genus Cardinalis; species Cardinalis cardinalis. The sequence goes on from JACDOX010000032.1 coordinate 3,344,351, forward strand.
CTTTGGCACTCACATAATGAGACCCAAAATTAATCTGTCATGTTCTTATATAGATGGTGTATTGAATTTATTTATTTTCACAGTACTCTCATCTTGGAAAGAAAATGCACTTCAAAGTGGAAAATAGCCTTATAATACTCAACAAGAGATTTTTTTTAATATCAGACACAGATGAGGAAGAAATTCAGACTAACAGGAAAAACCAAAGCACTGAAGATGGAAGCTGATAGAGTGTCCTTCACAGAACATAATATTTAAGCAAAGTATCAAAGCATTTAGTCTTGACAAACACACTCTCTGTTATGTAAATCAAAAATAAAAGTTGGTCTGACTGAAGCACTGGCCAATTAAGTATAATTTACCTAATTAGTATCAGGAGATTCCCACAACATCTGTATTCTATGTGTTTTCTTTGAAATTTTCTGTATCTGTAGCTTTGCTAAATTCCTTACAAGTTTAAAGCTGAAGGTTGCTTGCTGCGTCCATAGATAGCAATTAGAATTCAATTGTTCTCTCATTTTTAAATACAAATAAATTTCTGACATATTTATTTCATAAATAAAAGCCACCTGTTTCTAACCACCCTTCCAGTACCACAAAGACAGATTTGTATCYCATTCACATTTTGATTGAATCATTATTATAGGAAATCAGATTTTGTTATTTTATGCACAGTGCTCTATCCCCTGTGAAGCTCAAGATTAAGAAAAGATGACAAACATGACTTTCTTTTGGCCCTCCCATGATCAAATATACATGACTGGCAGCTAGAACTTCATAGGAAGAACAAATAAAAGCAAGAGCAAGGAGGACCCTGAAGTGCTGAGGGCTTCCAGCTGCAATTCCTCTGGAGATGGCCACACCTGCCTGGCTGTAACAGCACAGAGGGAGGAAAGAAGAGATTTGGAATTATCAGCTTGTTGTGATGGCAGTGCTCAGTTTCAGGAGGTAGTTCTAGTCAGATTGCAAAGCTGACATGTATTTAGTATTTTCAGACTCAATTGCTGTTGGAAGAAAAATGGTTCTACCATGAAAATAAACTGCCTAATATACACTCAATTTATACAATAAATGGAAAAACAGTCAGAAAATAATAATGGGGTCCCCTGATAGGTCTCAGTCAATATGTAGCTGTTAAAAAAAAAAAAAATAAAAAAAACTGTAACACAATTATTCTTGTGCATGACTCCAAAATATGCTCTAAGTCAATCAGGAACTCACAGGTTTTCCTTTCTTCTTTCCTTAGAACACTCCTTCAAATGATTTCCACTCTGAGGATTTAATTCTTTTTTTTTCCCATTACCATCAGAGTTTACATTAACTCAATCTACCTCCTACCAACAAAAAGCTAATTAGTGATCTCAGTTAGGCCCATGAACAGCACTTTCACATTAACCAAGGGTCATTAAATACCAGGGGAAAACACTTTCTCTTCCAGAGGGTTGGATGGTTGTCTCTATGCAACATGCTCAGCATTTGTTCACCTGCAAAGAACAATTCCAATTACCATGCTTTATGGTAAAAAAATATATACAACTTCTTACACATACATCTGTTGGCAGCTGTAGGAGCTATTACTGATCCACGCACCACATTAACTCATTTACTCTCAGAGAACTCCATGTTACTCCCTGGGTTTCATTGCTTTACATATTTATCTTCTATGTGCTCTCAGTAGACTCTGGTATGATTTTACAAAAGTTACTATATACTCACAATTCTACCTCTTTTAAAGGCATAGAGCTGAGTACCCAACATGAATCCCTTGAAAGCATGCTAATAAGTAGTAAAAATACTTTGCACAGCATGAATAAAGCTTCATCCTTAAAAAGAAAAAAACCTAATCCTGTACTTGTGATTGGAAACTCTGACATCTGTTATGCACTCAAGATTTATTGACTTGGAATCATGAGGGAAGAGCACGTCACTGACATCGATTTTTTTTCCTCTCCTGAAAGATATACAATGGAAATCAGTGTTATTATTGAAGAAAATTAGGGGTTTTCCTCCTATTGTGTAATTGGTCAGGTACCTTAGTGCAAAATGTTATGCCTGATCTGAATGAATTGCTAAAGAGATGGGAAAAACCAATCCTCATGCAGAGTAATCTGAGGTCTCTGAATGAGAAAACAGGGAACCATCACATTAATAATATATAAAACTGTAGAGAGGACAGATCCTTCCATTTGCTCTGGAATATTCCTTCAAGGTGAGAATTTTTCAAGACAATAAATAATTTTCCTGTATGTACATCAACTGTTTGTCAGCGAGTGCCTTCAGGCTCTAAAGAAGAGATGGATTATCATTAAAGTCTTGCTTTCATGTGAAGCATAAGAGAGAGAGCGAGAAGAAGAATGGGTGGAAAATGTGCTGCAGGTGGACAGAGAACTCAGAAATCCTCACTCCTCCTTGCCAGGGTGGATGCTCAGATCAGGAGGTCTTCATCTCCAGCCTCTTTAAATCAGCAATGAGGAGATGCAGTGTCCTCCAGCAGATAAACCCCATCCTTCAGCAGATCAACCTCATCCTCCAGCACATAAACCTCATCCTCCCACAGATAAACCTTGTCCTCCAGCAGATCAACCTCATTCTCCCGCAGATCAACCTCATCCTCCTGCAGATAAACCTCATCCTCCCACAGAAAAACCTTGTCTTCCAGCAGATCAACCTCATCCTCCCATAGATAAACCTCATGCTCCCATAGATAAACCTCATCCTCCAGCAGATCAACCTCATTCTCCTGCAGATAAACTTCATTCTCCCATAGATAAACCTCATCCTCCTGCAGATAAACCTCATGCTCCCACAGATAAACCTCATGCTCCAACAGATAAACCTCTTCCTCCCACAGATAAACCACGCCCTTCAGCAAATAACCTCATCCTCCAGTAGATCATGCGTGGCAAGATCTCACCAGTTCTCAGAGCAGGTGGCTGTAACAGACACCTCTTGCTGAATAGGTTACATGGAGATCTGGTTTCCTGTCTTGGTTTTTTATCTATTTTACTTATCTCAAACTATCAAAAACTATCAAAAACTCTGAAAAGTATGCTATTAGTGTTCACAATTAGAACTGTTGTATACAAGGTGGCTGTGATTAGCAAAATTGCTGGACAAAAATCTTCACATAAAAGATTTTTTGGCAAAAAGGTATACTGAGGTACTCCTGGATGCTTCAGAAATTCATTAGATTTTGCCAGATGGGGAGGCAGATGCTCTGAATTTTCTTTAAAAATACTACTAAAAGAAGAGACTTCAAAAGCTCGGTGTTGCTGTATTTTTTCAAATGCAAGTGTTACTTTTAATGTAAGTATTTGCTCTATGACTTTTTAATTTGTAACTTTTAAAGCATAAGATGACCAAAATAATAAAAAAAACCCCAACCAAACCAAAAAAACAAACAAAAAAACCAAAAAAAAAACCAACAAAAAAAACCAAAAAACCTCAAAGCATCCAAAAAAGCCCAAACCCCAATAATTTCCAGCATTTTAAATCAATCTGAATATTCTGTTACACCTAAAGAACCTCTCCAAATTATTTGGTGTGAGACAAGCCAAGAAATCTGGTATTGGTCTCAGGAATTTTTCACAATCATAATAAGAATGTAATCACTCATATATTTTGGGTTTTTTATCAGAAAACACTAAGATAAATTATATTATGTCATGATTAATCCACAAGGTAACAGTACAAAGGCAAAAATATACAGATTTGAGAATGCCTAGGAATTCTTAAAGCAAGATTGCTACCAAAAATATTCACTATATAATTCACAAATTATTCTGGGGCTGTTTCCCATTTTATGAATGGTCTATTCTTCTGTTTTTATTAATATTGTTGACTAGCTACAACAGGTGACATTTTTATCCCCTTAGGCTGTCCATTATCCAAATGAAGGGCCATCTGGAAAGGGATTCTGTTCACTGAAAAATGTGACAGAGCTGATGGCTTTTTAACTGCAAGTCATCTATGATTGCTGGTAAACACCAAAAATTAGCATTGATCCTCCTCAAATGAAAAAAACAACAACAATAAAGTACTTCAGACAGGCTTATGGAAACACCTTCTAGGCAGATGTGCATGCTAATTAATAATTGTAGATGGCAACCCTTCCTCATTTTTGTAAATTAATGCCAGTTGAATCCTCTAAAACAAATAAACATGACTACAGATGGGGCAGCTACTTGGACATGGCCAGCAGAGCATATGTGGAGTAGGAAATGGGGAGGGACAGAGATCTCTGCCGTGCTACAAACAGGCAGTAGACAAGAGCCATTACCAGAACCTGCCACACTCAGAAAAWCAGGGGCTCTGAGCTTCTGCCCCCAGGCCACGTTCTGGGAGCCCTTCCAGAGAGGAGGTGGAGCTGCACTGCCCCTGGATTTGAAGGCTGTGGCTGGGAGGGACCAAGGCAGCAGTCCCACATATTCAGAGGCAGAACAAGACTGGCACCATTTGGGTGTGACAACTCTCAAAATTGTGTTTTACACCAACAGTACAAGAGGATTGGAAACAGAAAATTAAAGCATACTCTATGCAGCAATCAGCTGAACACAACACAACAACTCTACTCATCTGTCTTCCACCAATATGGTGTTTTCCTTCTGTAGTGATGAATGCATACATACCTGTAGTGAAGTGTACTCACCAAATCAACTGGCAACCACTCTTTGGGCTTTGATGGAATTGAACCAGGCTCCCTAACAGTACCAGCAAAAACTCACCAGAGTCTGACATATCCTGACAAAGTTGAACCCACTAGGAACCGAGTAAGTGACAACCAGAAGCATCAGAAAGCAGTCTCATAATTTCAAATATCCTCTGCACTGAGATATCATTATAAACATGTTTATTTTATGACAAAACTGTGCCACAATTATAAAAAAAGAACTGGTTCCATATAAATTGGACACAAACTCATTATCTTTAGAGCCATTGATTGAAAATGTGGATTTGGGTACTTTGTTTCCATCATCTCAAATCAGAACAGCAACACTCAAGTACCTTTACATGGACACAGAAAATATACATTAAAAATTCTTCAGCATACTTTTGTCACGTCAAAAGACATAAAGAGTATAATTACCTTGCCTTAGAAAAGTCATATCCATCAGAACCTATAATGACAACAGGACTAACAACCCTTGATTTACTTCTGCCTACTACCTCACACTGGAAACCATCTATAACATCCTCTCTGCATCTGGTGCCACCCTGGTGAATGCTTGAGGAGCAAGTTTGGCTAACATAAGATTCCCCACTCTTGATCTAGCAGATGTGTGACTACAAGGGCTACACCATGTTCATATATCAAACTGATTGCAAGGAAAAACTTAAAAGGAAGAAAAAGATCTACAGCAATAGTATTGAAGCTTTCCAGTGTACCTACAAATAAAAGCAATAGACTTTGTCACAGCACAAAACACGAAAGAATTTTAAAGTACTGCTCTGCACAACACAGCCAACAGAACAATCAAATTATTGTCTGCTTGTCTAACACGAAGGCAGCATTATCCCCAGACATCCTGCAGCTAGGAGATAAGATGCTGGAGAAGTACTGTAAAATGGTTTATAATGCAACTAACAATGATTTGGTAATTTGGACATTTCATATTTAATGAAAAACTATTTAAATCACAAATCATCAGACATGCAATGACAAGGCTTATTTATACTCTGTGTCTCCAACCAATGACTGAATTCTGTCCATTTTTAAATAGCACACTTGTAACATGAAAGGAGAAATCTGGATGCTTGGTATTACTTTTAAATTAAACCACACAACTGGTATGAATAAAAGGAAGCCTCCTAAAGCATTCCATAATAACAGGGATAGCAACTGGCTAGCAGAACACTTAACTTGTTTTTTTCCCAGCAGATTTGAAGTGCACTGCAATGTAATGTATTGAAAATTATTTTAGCCCTCCCTGATACCACAAATCACAACCTGTATAAAACCACATGAGCAATCAAAGATCCATTTGAGCTGTGATTCATATGTGCATGTGCTCAGAGCTGGTTCTGCTCAGTGCTCTATAATCAGGGCTGCAAACAGTTTTCATTAGTTTCCCATTTCATTAAAGCTGTGAAAAGAAGGAAGAGATGGAATCAAATGCAAAAAGAATGAATTTGGTATATAAGGCTGGTGTGCTTTTTAAGGCAAAATTTTACCTGCTCTCTATGTGTGTGTACATATATTCATATACAATTTCTGAGCAGACAATATTTCATAAAGTTATCATGGARGAAGTCACTTATTGCCCTTTCCAGAAAGGGTTTCTTGATCTTCAAATCAAAAGTGCAAACAGAATCCTATGTCCCATATCAAATATATCCTSATAACCAGGATCTTTTTCTCAGAAACTTCCTATTTTGCAGAACATTGCCTACCAAATAAGTAACTTTTCATTAAGATGGAATGGTTATTGATGCCCCTCTTGGTATGTAGGTGGACATAGTGTATCTATATATTATTATTATTATTATTATATAAAAGCCATAATTAGACCAAATACCAAGATATACTTAAGAGAAGTTTAATACTCAATGTCTTTTTTGAACATGAGTGGAAGGCATATCTGGAATTTAGACTCATAAAGTTTCTACCCTACACTGAAGGAGAAAACATCCAGAATTCACCTCTAGAGAAGATATATGAGGAATAATAGTATGACTGGAATGAGGAGCTGAGCTGGCTCAARTCATTGGCTGGAAGTTCCCTTCTCCAGCTATTTTACTTGTAATATATTTCTGTATAAATGTGATCTGTAATGCTTACTTAGGACAGAGTTAAGGAACCAGATCTGACACAGTCTGGTTTGTCTGAATGATGTGGTCGGCCTCTGTCCCTCTAAAGAAATGCCAGGAAACTCCGTCACTGTCACAGTGGAACAGAAGCAGGGACATTCCACAGCCCAGTGTCACTCTGTGGCCCAGTGCCACTCCAGTGCCCAGTGCCACTCCATGAACCAGTGCCACTCCATGAGCCAGTGCCACTCCATGAACCAGTGCCACTCCATGAGCCAGTGCCACTCCAGTGCCCAGTGCCACTCCATGAACCAGTGCCACTCCGCACTCCTGGTGCCACTCCATGAACCAGTGCCACTCCATGAACCAGTGCCACTCCGCACTCCTGGTGCTACTCCATGAGCCAGTGCCACTCCATGAACCAGTGCCACTCCATGAACCAGTGCCACTCCACACTCCTGTGTCATGCCAGAGCCCAGTGCCACTCCACAGCCCAGTGCCACTCCACACTCCTGTGTCATTCCAGAGCCCAGTGCCACTCCATACTCCTGGTGTCATTCCACAGCCCAGCGCCACCCCACAGCTCAGCTGGGATCCTTTCTGGTCTTGCAGAACAAGCTTTTGTCCCTAGCAAAGCTCCCCATGGCTCCAGCCACATGGAGAGAGCAGTGCAAGACAGAATGCACCCTACAAACATTTCCTGAGAATCAGGGACCAAGGATTATGATGGCACCTACCCTCTTGACTTGCAGTTCTCTAATTACAAGAGAAATTACAGAATTTCAAACATATTTTTAGTACATGAAGAGGATTTTCATGCTGAATGTGATATATTTATCCCAGCATTACCTTGATGATAGTCATTAGATTACTTTCTATACAGTCACTATGTGTATTTTTTAATGTTCTTTTAAATTCCATGCAGTCTCTAGATAAAAATTCACAGCATTAAGTCTTTGCATAAAGACTGAMAATTCATTGCAATTTGCAGCCATGATGGTTTGGACTTCTGAACTATGGAATGCCTGGATATTGTTTAAATGCTTTACTTTGGACAGCTTAGTTAATACTGAATTCCAAAGGAAAAGCCAAACATTGATTATTAAATAAAAAACATTCAAATTTGGAGTTCAAGTTGTGGAGTAACACATTTACTAAATGGTAGAACTATGACAGATATTTTACTTGAATTTRAATTAAAAATTCAATTTATTTCTTGAATCTTATCTGCATAAAGCAATCAAGACACTATTTTGTATAGCAATTACAGCTGACAGAGGAACAAACAGTTAATGTTTACCATTTTTCTCCTTGCTTCCCATTTCTCAGAGGTAAAACTGAAAGGAAATAGTATAATAGGATTTTTTAAATGGGGTGCAGGAATAGAAAATGGTTAAAACCTTGGACAATAACTTAGCAATGACTTAGAAATAATTTAGGAATATATTTTGAGAATATTCCCACATATTCCAYGAGAAAGCGAATTTGGTAGCAATGTTCATTTAAGAAAATATCTTTTTTTAATGCAAAAGAAGTTAAAATCATTAACTCTTCCACTATAGGAAGATACCTGAAGATCTCAGGTGGTCGTAAAATCCATCTCCCTTAACAGGCCAGGATAAGCTACACTAAAATGATTTTTGACAGCTGTTTCCTTAGTCTGTTCTTGAAAATCTCTGGTGTGTGGAAAAGGCTGYAGCATCCCAGGATGACAGATCCAAGTGCCCAACTATTGTTGCAGTGAGAAAAGTGGTTTCAGTTGCCTCTCTTTCCTGATGTCCAATCTAAAGCTMTCCCACTGAAAAAGAGTCACATTACTTTCTGTCCTATCCCCTATCCTGAGCTGCAATGGACACRGAGAACAATTTATCACCTTCCTATTCTTAATAACCTTTATTCCTTTCAAAGACTGGGATCCTCTCTCATGCCAGTTGYATTTTCCCATGTAAACAAGCCCAGCTCTCTCAATCCTTTCAGGGAGATCAWACTTTCTCTGATCATATCTGCTTCCATCCTCTGARCTGGCTCTGATTACTCTGCCCCCTTCCTCATATGATTAAAATGTGTAAAATCAGACACAGTGCTACAYCCCTTTTGCCTGCCTTGCAAATCTGCAATAAACAGACAGCAGAAGCCTCAAAACCCCTCAGTCATTACAAAGCTGAGGCACATTTTTAACCCCCAGTGCAYGCATGTCCAAATGATTTCAATTTTCAAACTAGTATGCCAGGTGTTGAGGCACATTAGGAGAACTACAGCTTGAATTTCTAATAAAAAAMAGAGCAAAATGAGCAACAACTGAACTAGTCACGACCTCTCCTGTCAAATTCACATTTTCTGAAAAATCCCTTCGCCCAGGATTTTTCTCCTGGGAAGCTGAGAAGCCTCAGAGAAAAATGAAAACAATATTATCTCATTTGCTTCTCCTCTGTTTTGCTCATGTGGAATGTGTTTGGGGATTGTTTACCCACAGGTGATTCTTTCATTGGATTCTGGTGTGAGTTGTTTTTGCTCATTGGCCAATCAGGGCCAAGCTGTGTTGAGACTCTGGAAAGAGCCACGAGTTTTCATTATTATCTTTTTAGCCTTCTGTAAGTGTCCTTTCTGTRTTCTTTAGTATAGTTGAGTATAGAATTCTTTAATACAATATAGTATCATAAAATAATAAATTAGCCTTCTGAGAACATGGAGTAAGATCCATCATTCCTGCCTCCCTTCAAATACAATACTCTCTCTGGCAATAAGCACAGACACAACCAAAGAAACAGCTGAACACCAAACCTCTGACACTGTGCTGGGTGAGGGCCAGCTATGACAGAGCTGGTGATGCAACTGCCCCTTCACACTGAAGTAATGAATCCTCCCAGTGATCAGCCCTCAAAGTTATCAGGTTTAGTATTAAGAAAGTTGTCTGAGCACCTCCATAAAATGTTGAACTGCTTCACGCTGCTCTGAGGGAAACAAGCATCATTAGAGGAACATCCCTGTTCTTTGTCATGCTTCTGATTAAAATCCAGAAGAAAGAGAACTTGCACAAGCACTTGGATATGCGGAAGAAAAAAAAATCTAATTGCATTAAAGAAAATATATAAAAGAAAAATGAAATTATTCTTGTTATTGCTTGTACACAGCTCTTCCAGTCTTCATTACTTTAAAATCAAATTTAATATACAAGTTCTCATCTCTCTCTCTTAGCCATGAAGTTTGCTATTAGTGATTTCCCAGGAGCAGTGTAGTAAACTCTACATTGATCAGTTGTTGATGCATGTATTTTAGGACTCCAGTTACACAAGTGCATGCCTATGTTAAAGTTGTGTCTGGAAACAAAACAGTAACAGAGGCAAAAGAGCCTCCTTGATCACCTTACCAAACTGTTCAACCTAATTTAGTTCAGATATCAGAGAAAGGATGTTTGTTCTTGGGAGAACTTTCCAAAATTGCATGGTTATTAAGGTAACACACAGTTAAGACACAGTTATTAAGATACTATGATCCTAAAATACCTTTTACTCTGTTTCATAACATTAAATTTAATGTAATTAAATATGCTGGGCAAATTTCACTCTTATTATCCTTTTCAGTCACAGTTTTTGGCAGCTATGGGAAAACATTTTATATATAGTAAAAAAACTCACAACATTAAAGCTCTAACTTGAAAAAATTAAAGAATGCATTGGAAATTAATACAAACCAGAAAGAACTATTTTTGTTTTTTTTTCTGACAAGTACAGTGCATAGACTTTCTTTTGCTAGGTCTTTTTTTGAAATAAAGTACCTTCATTAGAGTATGAGAACTCCAGGAACTGACCAGCTATAGCTCATTAGCTATAGTTAATAAGATAAGCCAAAATAAACCCTCTTGGTAATTTAAAATGCTTTTTCTTTTTTTTTTTTTTTTAGATATTCAGATTATTCAACTGCCCACATTTGAAAGTTGGGATGGGTTGTTCGGTGTATTTTTTTCCTTTGGGGAACAAAAGGCCACAAAAACTCCAGTGCTGATTACTTCAGAGTACATGATGACCTCTCATCTTTATTGCAGCTGGCAACACAGGAAAGCAAAGCTTAATTTATTGTAGGATAAGTGGCCCTAGTGAGCCAACAGAAAAAAAGAGGGCATTAAATTGTTCTATCTCCAACTAACTACAAAGGTTAGCACCTCTTATGATTCCTGTGGTATTAACTACAAAATTTATGATGCTTTCAATGAAGCAATCTCGAATTTTTTCATACAATTATAATAATAATTTCTTAAGATTTGATCTGTTATTGGAAAGAAAGCTTTAAACACCTGACATTTCATTGAGATATAAACAGTGGAATGTTTTGAAAYGGCTCTGGTTTTACCTTTTTTCCCATGGGAGAAGAAAGCTTGTGCCAAAATTTCTTAACACATCAAAAAAATCCAAAAACAGAGTTCAAGAAGCATTTGGACAATGCTCTGGMGCRCAGGGTGTGACTCTTGGGSTGTCCTGTGCAGGACCCCATGGCCCTGATRGATCTCCTCTAATTCAGAATATTCTTCTCTCTCTTCCCTTTGGCTATTTTCTCTGGCAGTGTTTTCCACTCCTCCTCTCCCCTTCACCAAAATATGTAAAATTACTGAGCACCATGACCACTCACTAAACAAAAGATTGAATGTATCTTAGAATACAAATTTGAGGGCATTGTGAACAATTACATCCAAATTTGGCCCAAAGCATTCAAGCAAACCTATGAAGGCACAAACCCCAGTGATATTAGTAGAATGTCTCCTTTTAYTAGCAACACTGTTCTTGCAGTGTTGTCTCACAAAAACAGTCTTCAAACTGAGAATCTTGAAGAACACATATCAGCTTCACAGCCAGATGCTGAATTCTGCCTTAAATTTTTCATGTACAAGGTTTTTCAAACAACAAACTTTGAGTTATAATATTAYTTGTCTCCAAATTCTATACAACTTTAGTGTATAAATTGCCAAGTGTATAAATTATTTGTACTGTGTATGGTGTTACTGAAAGTAATCCTGTGAATTAACAGCGTACAGATCAAGTGCAATACTGTTATTCAGAAATGATGGATACTTCACTCTGTTGTTCTTCCATCTAAATAYTTCAAACCATACTAAAGGCCTGAGAACTTTTKAGACATTTTTAATAAGTCAAGAGGCATACAGTTAATGGATATGAACATGGAGAAATCTGACAGGGATTAGGGAACTGTACAACAAGGCTGTAAATTCATCGATTATATTGTGTTTTTTCAATCAGCATGCCTCCTAGAGGATGGGCAAATGTTTTCCACTAAAAAAGGGAATGATAGAAGGGAGTGAGAGTAGGAACACATGCTGACTTCCATTCTACCTGACAGGCTAGAGAGAATTATTAGCTGATCCTAGAAAAAAGACTTTATTTTCTCCAATACCATGGAAATTCTAGGCAAAACTGCAACTCCTCTGACAYCCAAACACCTAACTCCATTTTGATTTGGTATCTGTCTGCATCTTAGAAATTTCAGTAGTGGTTTCAGCTATTTAAGAAAGCTGATCTTTTAATATTTTTTAATCCATAGCATTCTATATTTTTGTGCTGCAGACATGAAAAGTGTTCTTTTCCYCAGGACAAGTCCCAGGATGTCTAAACAAAGGCCCAGGGCCTCATCACTCTGTCTTCCATAACGTCCTCAGTGACAGTTCTCACTGATTCAGCTGTTACCTGAGCTGCTACCACCAGRTGAAAAGATGGATGAGCAGCTTCCAGTGCTGCTGCCTCAGCTGTCCCACTCCATAGATCCCGGGGAGCTTTGCTGCAGCACGGTGCATTCTGGACTCCCTGCACCCCTCCAATGCTTCYCCCCCTCCTTTTGCCATTCTACTGCAGCAAAAAGTGACATCAGAATAATAACCAGGTCACATCATCATGGCTGGGGGAGTTAAAACTTAGAGCAGTAGTTAACAAAACTCCTCACAAACTCTTTGCTGTGTCATAAAAGAAACGAGCCTGCTCTCTTCTGGAATCCCAGCAGCACACACAGGGCAGGGGCTGCCCATGAATGAGGGCTGTTTGTGTAGTTCTTACAAGCACACATCAGACCTGTACAATAATCAAAAGTCAGCCATCCAAACTCAAGCTGAAATGACAGATAGCTGGAATATCTGAAAGGACACATGCATTGTATTCAGGCAAGTCTGCCTAACATCTATTCTGACGTGACAAAATAGAAAGCTGCAGTCCTGCTCCAGAGGGGTTTAGTGAACAGAACCCTGCACATTTGCTTGCAAATTTGAGTCTGACCAACTATAGCCTCTAAGGGGAAATATCATCTTTCCTTTTCCCTTTTATTGGCTTATTTATCCTCTCTCCTCAGCACCATAACGATACCTCCCTTCAGAGGGACTGAATAGCTTATTCTCTAAGCCATGTGTYTTGCAGAAGTTCAGTGCAAATGTTATGCTCAGTTTTTCTGATCATTAGAATCAAAGGAATTTGCTGATAGAAAGGCCATGATGCTTTTGGACATGAGATTATGATTGAAAGACTACATAAAGAACAACTCATAAAGAACAACTATAAGAAGATACTTCTTATTTTGTAACCTGCTCCCAAGGCTGATGGTTTGAAAAAGCATCATGTTATACAGCTGCACGAGTCATGGTCCAAAGCTCAGTTCCGCCACAGGTGGATTGATTCTTCTGTGTGACAAGTGAAACTGATCTCCAAAGACTCACAGGATAACAAACCAGCTCTTTTAATTATACCATCAGCTACTATGACATTCTCAAAACCAAAGAATTGCCAAAACAATGGAGATTTCATAGCGTCTCTAGATGTATCTTGAGAACAATCAATTTGAAATTTTTGAATTGCTATTGACACATGATTCAAATTAAAACCACAATGAGCTTATGACATGGGAAATGTTACTGATATTATTAGAGATTCAAGGATATTCAAGAAATTCAGCTGTTGACAGTACCACTGATGATTCCTTTATAGCCAAGAAAGAGAGGAGAGGATAAAGAACTGCATGAGATTACAAATGACAGCTCTGTTATCAAGCCTGGTGAAAAGTTTGTGTTAAATTGTTTGAATAACCCTATCTTAAAAATGCTCTCAATAACAGACAATTAACCACTGATGATGTCACTTATTCTAATGAAATTCATGCTCAATACTTTAAAGATATACAAATATATGTATCAAAGAGATTTAGGTGTCTAAATGCCTCTAGTGATGTGTGCCATTAGCACCTAATACAGACTGATAGAAACGGGCCTCAGTCAAGCAAACCTACGAGATTCTTAACCTCTGATTTATGACACCCCATTTTAATTTGAAATTAAAAACTCCTCTTTCTTTTTTTTGTTAAGAAGGTTAAGAATGAAGATGAAAAGAAAATGAAGATAGGGCAGTTTATATATATATACTGAAAAGTCAGTTTGCACTTTCAAAAAATGCATGCTGATGAAAAATTAATCACACTGTGTTTCTCATTATCCCTGTGAAACAGAAWCCCTGTCTTGATAATGTACTGTATAAACCATGGTCAATACAGGAATGTTGAAATTTGCTTCTTTCTTTGCTCTATATTATTTTGGGTGATATATACCTCAGTTTAAACACTCATCTCCTTTTGTCTCCTGCATCATTCTGGCAGGATCTTGAGCAAAGCCTTTTACCTGACAGTATTAACAGAAGCAGCAGTGGGCTGGGAGTTTGGGCTTTGGCATGAAGGATGTCCTCAATTGCTGCAGGACAAAGTACCAACTGCAGCCTGACACAGCCCAATGGGCTAAASGTGTCTCTTAAAACCACTAATACATCCTCCCTTCTGCATTTTTCTAAATAGCTGTACAATAAAGGTGGGGTATCCAAAACAATGTTTTAAAAAGCATGCTTTGGAGCTTAAAGCAAATAAACAGTGGTATGTAAGCCATGGAACATTTATTTCAGATGTGGTTTCAGTTTATGATTCTGGTTTGATTATTTTTGGTTGATTGGATTACAGGGAGGGGAAATTGCTTTCCTGCCTTTACAAAGACACATCAGAACCTGAACAAAGACYGTCCTTTGAATTCTTTTGCAAGTGCCATTAAGTCCAAGTTTTTGTTCATTCAGAAAATGTGCACCATTTCTGCTGCCTGTCAGCTCCTGACCACAGCTCCTGACCACAAAGCAGTGGGACAGCTGGAGGGGGCTTTTGGAACCAGCATGAAGAATGACAGCAGTCAGAGGAGATGCAAGGGGCTCTGGCTTGCTCTGGGCAGCTGGGAGGTGTTCCATGCCAGGTGCTACACCCAGGGCCAGGCACTGCAGCCATTTGTACCTACAGGAGGCTGGCAGATTTTGTCCAGGTGAACTACATTTTCTAATATCAAAGAAATTGAGAGAAGCAGAAAGAAGAATATGTAATATAAGGTTGAAATAAGCCTCAGATGTGTGAGAAAAATGTTTGGGGTATTTTTTGCATAAAAATATTACTGCATACATTATAGAACTTCCTTGATTCAAGTGTGTGTTATCTACAGAATCTAATTAGGTGATGTAGCAGATTTACTTGTTTATTTACACCTCCAGCCATWTTAAAATACCCTTTCCCCTGGAACACCTTACAGTATTGCCTGAGCAGCCAGTTGGGAGTTTCCTATCAAGTGATGTTCCTGAAAGCCTGAGGTTCTGATGTCCTACTTCTCAACTGTGCAGAACCCAGGGAAAAAACCATGAGTGCTCAGAATTATTTTAATGCAGATGCCAGCTAAGTTTAAAGTGGGATCTTTCTCTCTGCAGAGTTTCTTGCAAATCACCTGAGATGACTGCAGCTGCAGTGCTTGCTTTAGGTGCACTCTCAGGCCTGTGCAGTCAGTGGCACTGCCCTGCTCCTGTTCCCTGCTGACTGACACATGAGTTAATTAATTAATTAATTAATGAGTTTTCCAGAGCAGCAGAGGAGGACAGATCTTAGAACTCCTGGCACTCCAAATGAGTTTAGATTATGGTGCTCAGGAAGCAGTCAGAGATGGGGATGAATTTTTAAGACAAACAAATTAAAGGCCCCGGAATTTCAATTCAGCTCTTCCAATACTGAGGCAAGAGTAAAACGTCAGCACAGGAAATCTGAGTCTCAGGAATATGTTGCTACATCAACACAAATCTGCAAACAGTACTACATCAGGCTAGCCCACTTGTCCCTTCAGTCCCATCTCAGTAAATAGTTTGCTACCTGTTGTCTTGTGTGGGGATGATACCTCTCCACCCATGCCCYAAGCCAATTATGCTATTGTGTAGATAAGAGGAAAATGCTTTCCTGACTCCTTTTAGGGTCAGTGAAGGCTCCAAACCATGGAATTTTATTGCTGTTATTTTAGTAAGAACTGCAAGTATCCTGAAATGATCCAGGCTTTTTAAAATTTCAGTTGCAACTTGTCCCCACGGCATGAGTCCAACAGGCTTTAAATAAAACGTACAGAGAAATTTTTCCTCTTAGACTCTTTGTAATTTTCCTGCTATTATTTCTAAGGATAACTTGTCCTTGTACTCTAAAAAAGGCAGGCTCATCACRAGGGACCCTAATATTAACAGTGAATTTGAAGTGAGGTATTACCCAAGAGAAACATCCTGTTCCCAGATTTGCCATCTGTTTTGTTTCTACCTGATGCTCAAAGGGAAAGAATCTATTAAGCAGAGCATATATTTAATATTTCCTGTGGTATGAGATACAAGGCTTTACCAAAATGTGTCTTCAAAAGCTGCAACAGAAGACTGGAGTTTGAAGCCTAAAGCAAACAAAGTGTTAATTAACACACTTAATAGAAATAAAGGGATAARACAGAAGGAGAGGAAATGCTGTAGYCCCCACTTAATTCYAYGTCACACACTCAATCTGATGGATTGAAGGGCATGAGAGAAAGGGAAAAACCTCACACCCTACTGAGCTAGGAGTAAAAAGAAGAAGCTGCYGATAGCAGGCTCTGTGAGCTGGTCTCATTTTTAACCTCAGACAGTTTAACAGCCATGGCTAATGGTCAGAGCAGGGGAGCTSTAACTCAGCGCAGAGCCAGCCAAAGGGGAGGCTGCACCAGGCAATTAGCCAACCTTGCAATTCAGCCGGGCTTTTACTGCAACCAATACCATTGCTAGGGCTCACTATCATCTTAACGCTGCAATTTGTTCTTTAACTTTTGTAACTGTATTCCATTATGTRAATTTCCATTGTAAGTAACTGCATTTGATCATTAGAGCTTGTCCACTGAGCTCATTGCAACAGCAGGAGGAACCCAAAGCTCCTCGAAAGAGGCAGATTTGGTCACTGTCCAGGGCCAGGTGCAGAACTCCTCAGTACCCAGGCAGGTGATAMGGTTCACCTGGGCGGGAATGAACTCATCACTTAATGTGAACACTCTAAYAAAATTTCCCTAACATAAATTTACCTGAAAAAAGAAAACTAGCAACAGATATTTAGTRTTTCTTGGTGACACACTTAGTGCTCTCAAATTGCTAATAATTCTGAGGAAGAATTTGAACTAAACCAGTTCTAGGCTGAGCATGTTGCTACAGCCTTGTGTGGGAGATTTTCCTTGGGGAAGACTTACTTATTTAGTGAGTTCTTTGGGAGTGAGTTTTGAGCTTTCATTTTTTTGGTAAGAAGCAAATAATTTGCTCATTTTGCAAAGGATTCTACAAACCACTTCAGGCCTGTTCCTACACTTCTGCAGAGCATTCCTAAGAGAACAGAACAGCACAATTACTTCTGCCTGYGAAAGAGGAAAAACAAGAGTGCAGAGGTTACAGGGGACAAGGGGGCAAAGGTGCYTCTGAGACAGTCATTGTTCCAAGCAGCAAAGTCAGCAAGTGCTTGATTTCTGTTTCCAGGAGGGCCTGARTGTTGGCTGCTTGGCTTAAGCAAGCGTAAGAGGAACAATCAGTAAAGGGCTTGTACCTGGAATTTCTGCAGAATCAACAAGCTCACAAACTGAGCTCTAAGCAGCATTCGTGTTGCAGCAAATCTCCCATGGCAAATCACTTGGATAGCACGAGCATTTTYTTTCTCATTGATTCAGCTGCCTTGTGTTTCAGCACCTCTTTCTCTTATCAGGGCTAGAAATTAAAATTTAGGAGAGGAACATCTTTTTTCTCAGCTTTATTTCAGGGCAAAGTGGGTAACCCCAAAAGGGAAAATGCTGTGATTTGTCCTTTTGGAGAGAGATTCCCCCGTGACAATTCCATGTGTAACTTTTCACACTATGAATAACAGGTGGGACAGATTGACTTTCACAGTTTCTTTGAGGTGGGATAGGATGTTCTTACCAACTCAAACTCGAGTTCACTCATTTGCAGAGTTGAAGAGATTGCCATCTAGGTGGGTAAAAAGGAAAAGAGGAATCAAGAGAATAATCTTTGCCACGACAGCACTGTGCCTGGGAAGCTCACACAGGATTTTGTCCCCAGTTCACCCTTCTCCTTCTTTGACACCAAGAAAAAAAGCAGGAATATGAAATTCAAACATTTTTCTTCTCTCAGATACATAATCTAAATAATTAAGGTATCTAAAGCTCTTGATTCCCCTGTAAAACGGATCCCGYGGTAGTTTCAATAGAGAACTCATGCATCGTGATTACTGGAGGAGGTACATCCATGCATTATTCATGGCCACAAAGTGCACACGCCATCTTACTCTCAAATGACCCTCATTATTTAGGACATTCCTCATTTCAGATTCACATTTATCTCTATCCCATACTGAGGTTACCATCTGGTCATTTTTTTCTTTACTGACTCAGCCTGTTACTTTTACGTAAAAGTCATTTAAAGCCAAGTTCTAACCAATTCTTTCACRTAACCTCAATAAATAAAAATAAATATACTGTCTGTGATTACCAAGGAAAGRAAATCAGCAGGCATTTAAAGATCCTACAGTAGCGTTAGAATGAAGCCAACATAAATACAAACAGTATTTGTTTCTCTAATAAATCTTCACATTAATTTTTGATGCTCATAACAAACTACGTAAATATGAGATCCAATGACAAGACATATGAAAATATAGATAAATCTACTTATGCAAACTTTAACCTCCACAAAGATGATGAACTCATTAACCAATAAAATTATAAAGAAAAATGACATAAAACTAAGCAGATCCAGTTGTTTGAGAGAGCAGAGGAGAACAGATGATACAATATTTATAACTAAAATCCACTGTCAGCAGCAACATGTAGGGAATTACACACAAGGGAGGATCACACTRGAGATTTCTTTTTACTGCTCCAGATAAAATTCTCAGCTTCTCAGCTTATTTTGTCTTTTCTACTCATTTTTTCTCTCACTGCATCCACAGCAGCAGAACTGGGCCGACACTATCAGTTATTATTCATTTGACTGGAGGAGTCTGTTTGCTCACACAGCATTTCTGCCCCTTTTTGTTCATTTTCAGTATCTTTCTAGTTATCTTCTAGAAAGGACCAGTAACCCATGATCATGGGAGAAACAGAAACATTGCTGGTAAAGATGCACAGCTCAGAAAAGGCCTTTCTCTCCTTTACAAGAGCTCCTGCTCCTGAGAGCACCCTCAYCAAACTGTGGTGTCTGTGCTCAGCACTAGACCACAGAGTGTATTTCTGCACCTGACTTTCAAGTTTTAACATATYTGGATCTTGTTTAAGGTGAGACAGAAAGTTGAGAGAATGGCTGAGTCCCACAAGGTATTTTATAACGGGTAGAAGGATTTAATTAGTTTAATCAGGGGGCTGTGGTTGGAAGTGGTAGAATCTTTGTGACACACAGAGGCACAGTGTCAGCTTTCAGGATTTTTCTCCTTAACTGGAGATAAAGAATTGCTTTCTTATAAAAAAWTCAATGTGAGCATTTGCTTTCCGTAAAATGTTCACACACAGTATCAAACTGGAAATATTTTAATCACAGCTTTAGAAGTATATGAAAGCCTTGTTTTGTTATGCCCCTATTCCATCCCCTCTGCAGCAATATCAGCTCCTTCAAGAGAAGGTGTTTCCTCCCTCGGAGTGAGAGTTCTCTGACAGCTTCTCTGATGATCAGTCCTACCTGCCAGGTACTCTGGAAATGTGTGAGGGAGGTGCAGGACTTCAACCTCAACAATCACTGTTTTATTTCACCAAAGGAACAACCATTTGCCAGATAAAAACCTGAAAATGAAGAAAAAARAGGATCATTAACACTAACAACTAATACTGAGGCATTATTCAAATCAACAAATTTGAGGTTCTGTTCTTCCTGAACTCAAGAAATTTTCATGAAAGTTAAGTATTAAAGGCCAGTTTTCAATGAATTTTAATTAATATTTCTTTAGAAACGTTTCTTTTCAAGGACTCTGCAAATTATGGCTGGGTTTTTGTATATACTCCATCACTGCCTCCTGCAGCATAATTCATCTTTTATCTCTGCAAAATCATGAATGAGTGTTTTGGTCACCTTGGTCTTGCCTTTGCCCTTCCCATACTCCCCTGTGAGAATCTTCAATGTCCTTCAGCACTTGAAGTTCAAACTCATCTTCTTGTTATAAGGAATATTATTAAGAGCTTTGGCTGGGATTTCTGCTTTAGATTTCTCAGTTCGATTAATAGAAAATGATCACTCACACTCTCCCTCTCTGGTGATTTGGTTAATTAAATGGTAGAAGCAGCACAAATAATTCCTACACCAGCGTACTTATTGTTTTTAAAATTATGTGAAAATTAGTCCCTTACTAGATGATTAGGGTTTTAGATCTGCTAATGAACAACAATAGTCTGCCATTGCCATCTTTTAATTTACTTTTAATCACCAGCTAAGTAACAAAGAAATGTCTTTTAAAATAATTAAGACTACATTTCAGGTCTCGGTAGGACGCCAACAATAAAGGGGTTAACGATGCATCCAGTCATCATGGAAACAATCAAAAAATGTCTCGCTTTGAACAATGCAGAGCAGCTCTCACTCTCCAAATGCATCTGTGCCAGAAAATTCCCACAGCTTTACAACATTTTTCATCCTGTAGAGATCACACACACACGTGCACAGAGAGCCAAAAAAATAATGATGGAAATCACCTATGTAACAGGGCAAAGATGCAAATTAAGATATCTGTGAAAGGCAGCCACTTTCCTCTGACTCGACAGAACCCTCTCAGCACTAYAGCATGACCTCAGCTGTGACAACAAGGCACAACAAAAGATGCCAAACCAAAAACAGCACTTGGAGGCACAGAATGTTTTAGTTTTGTTTTTTTTTCCTCCCATAATCTTCCTACACTTGTCTTCTTTAGAAATTTAAAACTGAAAATTTGAAGAACTGAAAAATAATWTCCCAAAGCTCTATTCCAAAGATATTTTCTAAAGTGTCTATGACACATAAGAATAAACCTGGAGGTGAGAAATGGTAATAATTTTASTTTGAATCTATTAACTTTTTAGCTACAATATTGTAGATGCATATGATATTTATGTCTGTTGCTATAAAATTAACCCACCATAACTCTAGGATGGGATCCTCATTGAGGAGAGGCAGGTACTGCTCTTAAAATTCCCAAACCATCTGTAGTCAAACCATCTTTAGTATTTACAGTAACATTTTACTGAACAGTACATGCAGCAAAAAGTCTAATTTAATTCTTGATTTTAATAAAAATGAATTGTCTTAAAATTTCGCTATTATGAAGCGTCCAAGATAGGTATTGGCACTCCAGAGAGCTCCTACCACCTAGTGCCAGTGCTGCCTTTTGAAAAGGGGCTTTTCAAGCAGCACAGTTTGGCCCATGGGAGTGCAGTCTGTGGAGCACTGCTAGGAGACTGCTACAGGGCCATCTGTGCTCTGGCTGAAAAGACTTTAGTTAATGTGGAAAACAAAAAAATCCCAAAACATTAATTGCTCTCTTCACAGCTTCTATTTTCATTTGGAGAATTGCGTGTGAAAATAATATAAAATTGAGAGCTGGCAATGGCCAAATAAGTGACTTAATCCACCTTTCTATCACTGGAAGAAGATTCTCAGCTGGACACTTGGGACAAGGGTGGATGATGGCACAGAGACTCCTGCCAGCTTCACCTTCCCCACCTTCTACAGCACCAGTCCCATRCACTCCCTCCTTCTGCCCTTCCTGCCTTTTTCTCTTCAAAGGTTGGCTCATTTTGCACAAAGTCTAAAATCTTCATGGTAACAGACCCCATGACTGTGTTTGTGTTTGTACTAAGAATTCAGGCTGTCACATGAAGGTCTCAGTGTGGCACAATTCCCTGCTGTAACACTCATCTGAATTTTRCATTCAGTGTGTGCATTGTTTTCTCACTTTCATCCCATTGACTCTAATTAACAATCTTTCAGCCMTTTTCAGTAATCCTCCACCTTGTGAGGTTTTTTCCCAGTTCTCTAAAGACAGTTAAATAGCTCCTGCACAATTCTGGAGTCAAACTGAYGTTAATTTTTAAACAGCTATTTGTAAAACATCCCAAATGCAATCTGTAGTGTGTAAGAGAAAACTTCACCTATTTGTCACTTGACATCTCCACGTATCCAAACAAACATTAGAGCCATTTCTCAGCTGCACTGCTTCACAAAACTCCTGCCCACTGACACCAGAACCTTCCAGACTCCTACAGATTCTACTGTTGGAGAGTTCTGTTTTTTCTGCCCTGCACTTCACATTTTTCTGTCACTGGTCATTTCTATTCTGTGAGGCCCAACATGGTCTTACTATTGCTGCCTYATGATGTATCAACCATATAAAATATGTCATTACCTTTTTATGTGTYTTAAAACCTTTTAAGCTCTTATTTAATTACCTCATTATTGAATGAAGCCTCTTTAAAGGAAACTGCTCAGCAATTCTAGAAAATCAAAGTGCCTATTAGGACCTATAATAGACATTCAAGATGCTAATTTTAAGCATCACTTTTGAAAATCTTGACTAAGACACTTGTTTCATAAACATATGGGATTAAAACTGCAGAAAAATATATATAGTAATTCTGAAAAAGGAAGCTTTCAACTTATTTTAATAAATACTGTATGACACATTCTAGAGCAAAACTGTACCTTATTTGTAAGCTGGCTTGAAAGCTAAAACAGCTATTTCCAAGAGCTTTGCAATTCACATTTCACATAAAGATAACTACTGTTTTAAATATAATTTAATACCTGGGAGTTTAGTTGTTATTTTTTTCTCTAGACATACTTTGAAAATACAAATGCAGTTAAATTTGAAAGATGAAACAAGATCAAAAACTTGGATAAAAATCCCTGCAATTAAGAAGYTGACTCTTCTCAGCTCTGTGTAGCACCTGTAATTTCTTCACAGACTTCAACAAGTGAAACACACCAGCTTTGCAGTTACATGCATTTTGTCACCTTTTGTTACACACAGGGTAAAACTGGGACTCTCCTATACTGAGATGTCTGAGGAACTTTTTTCCCTTTTTAAATGTTAATGAGCATCACTGTGGTTATGAACCATTAATTTCACCCATGGGGATGTCCTGGGGCAGTGTGTGTCTCTGATGAAAGGCAATCTAAGTCCAGATGCACATTGTCCACCATCTGCACAGTGGTCCTCAGCTTCTCATTCTCCTGGAACTAAATGGCTCATGTGTATTCAGGAGACTTCAAAAGTGCAACCAAAAAGACTCAGACTTGGAGTGGTCCTTTTATGCCTTTGATGTACAAAGAAAATCAGTCTGAACTCATCAGAGACTACTGATGACAGGGGCTGGGCTAATCTTGGAATGATCAAAGCATTCAAAGTCAGTGACATTTGGAAGGAAATTAATGATTCCTTCATAAAGGTTTTAACCATCCTATAAACAGGATAAATGTAGAAATCCTTAGATGGATGGTACCATTAAGTACAGCAAATGTTACTGAAAATAATCACAATGGTGGCTCATTTATTAAGAAACTGTTCCCCACATTCATTTACATTCCACTGAACAGATTGTATGAAAGAGGGTTTTTTGTTGTTTTTTTTTTTAGTCTGGTTAACGTTCTCTGAAATGAGAAATTACACACTGAAAAGCAGTACTTTGTGTGTGCCATGTCAGAGAATTACAAGGGATCATTATCCAATCYTTGAGACACAGAATTATTACAGATTTATCAATTGTTTCTACTGATGTAAAAGGCCTGATAATGGCACAACGTGCCTGACTAACAAGAATTACTATAATGAAGTTAAATGCTTTAACTTGTTTAATGATTCCTCTTGGCAATTATTACTTATCTGGGACCAGAGAAGAAATTGTAAAATATGCTGTTATCCTTGATATGATTGGAGGTTAAAGGGTGAAACTATAAATTCAAGGTTGGCATTTGCTTCTCAGAAAAGATTTGTTAACATTGTTAAATATGGTGAAGTCATATTCATACTGGCACAAGATAAAGCAACCAATCAACTTTTCCAACAGAGAGTCTCTCTCTCCCTTTGTACTGTCTTGATTTAGTTAATAAAGCAACATGGGGTGTGAATTACCAGGCCCACCTAATAGTTTTACAAGTATTTTACCTTTTACCCTGTAGCCTCCAGAAGTTCTCATAACAGAACAAAATACAAGTGAACAATTGCTCTAACTGTAACTAGGCATGGTTTTGGCACGTGGTGCAAAGAGGAGGAAAAGGAATAATCAAAAAACACTTTTGCCTGCTCTAGTAAGTACTGTTAATGTTAGTGAAATGTCTTGCCTCCAATTCTGTATGCAAGTAATTACAAAAAMCAGACTGGAAATTATTTKTTGCATTATGAGAGCATAGAGCATCAGGAGTACAAATCAGTTGGCAATTTTTGATGAACAGAGTAAGACAAACCTATAGGTTTAGTTAAAAGACCCCTACTAATATGACACCACATGCCACCATCATCTAAACTTTTCTTTTTCCTATCTATCATCGTAAGCAAAATTTTAAAAACACTTTTGTCACAGATGTTTAACTATTTAAGTTTTGGCTTGTTAAAAATAAAAAAAAAATATTCATTATTAAAGATGGAGTCTTTTTGAAGTTTTCAAACAAGATCTCTTTTTAAAGTGCATGGATAGAGAGATCTCTTTTTAAAGTGCATGCTAAGAGAGCATGGACAGACACCCTGTAAGAGCAAACTGCTTAGCCAAAACATTGCCCTTTGTGTGGTGAGCAGGCTCTTGCAACCCTGCCTGTCAGTGGGTGATGGATCAGTATTTGCATGAAACATACACATTTCAAAGTTCCCTAGYAAGCTGATTTAATTTCTAATGCATGGATTTCAATCTATTTCATCAAACCTTTCTTATTATTCCAGAATTCAATAATTGAATTTGAGACTATATTAAGAATAGGATATTCTATCTAAAGGATMTAATTTTTTTKSMAMTYKTWAAAACTAGAGAGTCTTTTAAGTTGRCCCTTCAAAAACAARTAGAATTTTCACACCATAATGCTGTTCTRCTAGTCCAACCATCAGCTTTAAGATTAAATCCTTACTAACTTTACTTGCTTTCAGACATGCTGCTCTGGTTTCAGGTCAGTGAGGCTCATGAGCTTTTGCCCCTGTGGGCTCWTTTCTCATGATCATATTTGGATTTTTTTTTTTTTTTTCCACCTCACAGATATGATCAGTTACTTGGTTGGGTCAGAATCAGAGGATCACAAGGTATTTCAGCTGGAAGGGACCTCAGGAGATCTGCAGTCCAACCTCTTGCTCAGAATAGGGACAGCTCTGAGGCCAGCCTGGGTTGCTCAGGCTTTATCCAGCTCATACTAAAAACCTCCAAGAACACAAACTGCTGGACCTCTTTGGGCAAGCTTCCAGTGCCTCAGGATGTCAAAGCTTTTTCCTTATTTCCAGKCTGAACCTCTCCTGTTTCAACACACGCCCATTGCTGTTCTTCCAGCCACGCACCTCTGTGAAGGTAGCACATCCCTGATGCCCCAAGGTTCCAAGAGTCGCTCAGTGATCACCTCCCGAGCCCCCTCAGCCCCTCCTGGCAGCACACCTGCTCCCCCCCGACCCTCTGGTGGCCCTCTGATGAACTTGAGCAGCCCCTTTGCTGTTCTGAGACAGCCCTGGCTGAATTCTGCTGAATTTCATTCGGGCTCASTTTCCCATCCTCCCAGGCTCTCCAGGTCCATCTGCACAGCAGCTCTGCTGAGGGTGAGGCACAGAAACCTCACCCTCATTTTGGTGTCATCTAGAAACCTGAGTGTTTCTCTCATCTCTTCCAGCCAACCAAATGAAAATGACTTAACCCATTAAAAAAAATAATAGTTGAAGGATTTCTTTAAGCCCAGACTTTTTTTTTTTTCCAGACTCCGTTAAAGATCTGACAGAAAATTCAGTATGGAGCRGAAACAACAGACACATGGGAGAAATCTTTCTCTGTGCTCAACTGCAGCACTAAACCTATTTTGAAAGAATCACTATCCTGTTCCTCAGTCAAAGGCAGTAGAAAACAAGGGGGTTGCATAACATAAAGATGTATTTTTGATACTTAGGCAGATTCCTCAGCCAGCTTTTATAATCCAACAGTCTTCCCACAACTTTAAATGCACCTGCTGGAACATCTCTTCCAATGGACCCACTGCTCTTCTCTTTCACACTTGTGTTTCTCTTCAAAGGTTGAAGGAAAAAAATATTACTTTGAAATGTCATAGTGACTCCAACTGTACATACACATATGTTTGCAAGGCTCGGAACACTGAGCAATCTGAGCAGAATTTAACAGAATTCTCAAGATCTTTGCTCAGCTCGAAGTGCCATCGTGGTGTATTCCTGCTTCCTGAACCCACCTGCTGAAATTTCAGATCAGGAAAGTCATCCTTTGCCTCATTTTAAATTGCAGTGGAAAACACAATTACCCTATTTTGTCCTGAACTCAAAAGATTAAAAAAAAGATTTTGTTTCGAGTTTTTTTGTTTTTTTTTCTGGGGGAAGAAAAAAATCCACAAACAAATGAAAAGGAGAAATAAAAGGGCAGTRTCTTAGCAATTTTACCTAAGAACTATGCTGGAGCACTAATTTCAGTGATCAGGATTAATAAAAACAAAACACAACACCTGAGAAAGGTGGCTATTTTCAGAGTTGGCACCAATTCAGGAAAGCCAGGATTGCATTGCCAAATGTAGTCAAATTTATACCTGGTAGTATTTCTGCAGTGGTGTTCAGTCAACACATTGAGGTGTAAAATTTGCAGCTAAACACATTCTCATTAGTCTTTTTTTTTTTTTTTTTAATAACTAAACCAATACAAAGAACCATACCTCCAGCAGTGAAAAAGACACAATCTGTTTTTCCAGTTCTGCACCAGAAAGAGAATCTGGGCATGAACCTATTTCACTCCTGTTCTCTCCCTGCTTCAGCTCTCACCTGTAATTTCTGTTTCTACAATTCCATGTTGCTGCTTCTCCTTTGTTGAGACTGATTTTTTTAACTCTGCTTTTCTGCAGTCACAAGCTTCCTTCTTGTTGTTTATGGAAATAAGTGAAATATGTCTATAATACTCATTCTGTTCCGTGTGACTGATACACTTCAACACTGCAGTTTACCAAAGGAAATGTCAGCCTTAAATTTACAAAATAAATATGGTTGATGTTAAGTTTAGAGCAGGAACGAGACACGTGGAGATTCACAGCACTTGTGAATCTCACCCAGGTGATCTTGCCAGAAAGAAATCTGCTTTAAGCAGGGAGCACAGGCATGGATACAGTTATAGTTTTGGGTTTTTTTTCTTTTTKTCTTGCTTTGCAATTGGAACATAGAGAAAATGAACCTAACATACAGGTGTTAATGTATTTTTTTCTCTATATGTAACTTATACTATTTTGGTTACCTGTGAATAACACTTAATTGGGGGGGAAAAAAAGAACTCGAAATGTAATAAACCTGATTGCAATATCATCTATTTCAATATCTTCAACAAATKACAACAATTCAAGAAATTATTTGCTGGAGAAATATGTTAAACAAGAATTAATACAATTATATTTGAGGATTTGCCATCCATTCAAATTTGGAAGTACAAACAGAAAACAAAGTGAATGGGAATTAAATTATTTGTGGTAATTATTAATTCAACTGTCACCTTGCTATATTATTCCCTTTAATTATTAAATACGGCTGATTTCATCCTAGAAACAGAATTMACGTTATAGCCATTCACTAATAATCTCTGACAACTAAAAGAAAAACAATCACCYTTCTAGAACTTCATAAAGGAGTAAAGGGCTCTTTTGTTCTCATGTCAGGCTTTGCATGATGACAGAAACAAATTCTGTTTGTGTGCAGTTGGGAAGTTATAATTCTGATTTTTTATGACACCTGTTTATCATACTGAAAGAGAAAAGAATTTTGCTATTTTCCTCCATAGGTTTCCTTTACAGCAATGTTTCTTCAAGCCAAGTTGAGACCAGTGACTTTTCAAGTGCTGCTAACAGAGGTGCTCACCAAATAAAAATGTTTTTAACTGCAGAGGGAAGTGGTTGGTACTGCCTGGGCCACAGCAACACTGAGATGAGATTTGCTGCTTTGTGTAACCCATTCATTACACAAAAGCCCAGGAGGGCAGGACCAGCCCCTCCAGCTTTCCCAGGGCTCTGGGGCTGACCAGAGGAGCACAAGGGATCTACAGCAGSACCAGGGGAGAGGTGATCTCCTCTGAGGAATGCTCCTTCCCCTGAGATTGGAATTAAAGCTGGGAAAGGATATGGGGATTTTTGTTGTTGTGTTGGTTTGTTTGTTCTTTCTTTTTTTATTACAGAAATTCATATGAAAAATAGAAAATTTTAGGTGAATCATAACTGTCTATTTTTTTAACATATCAGAAAAAGAAAGATCAYATAAAAATATTCTGAAAAAATTGTTGCACATTTGACTACACAGTTAGCATGAAATTAACCCAAAACCCCTTAATTTTTGCACACTACTTTTCTAAGCCAACAAAAATATTAATTAGATCATAACATTTCCTATGGCCTTGTTCAGCCTCAGAACTGAAAATCTGTAAGCACATTTAAGGTGTTTCATGCTTTGCCATTTATTCAAACTTAAAAATTATTCTAAAATATTCTCCAGTTTTATAATATTCAGAACATTATAAGTAAAAATCCAAGTCTTTCCAAATGTTAGGGGCCTCTAACAATTTACCTTARTTTGTTTTAAATGCCATTTTTGTATGAAACATCCCTATTCACTGAAAAGTCATTGAGACTGCTTATCAAATAGGGGAAATAGAGACTTTCAAGCTGGCTKCTCCTTTCACAATGA
The DNA here is from genome assembly GCA_014549065.1 of Cardinalis cardinalis. Lineage (NCBI taxonomy): Eukaryota > Metazoa > Chordata > Aves > Passeriformes > Cardinalidae > Cardinalis > Cardinalis cardinalis. Next base: position 3,373,307 of record JACDOX010000032.1, read on the forward strand.
AGATTTTCATATGTCATACTTTTATTAAATGTTATTTCATGTTTATGCTTGGAGGAAATTCTTTTTTGAGGAGGACTTAGTTTGTTCCTGACTTAAAAATCCACCACTGACTCTTCAGTATTTTTCATATATTTTAGTTTGTTTAAACTCTCCAGAGAGAAGTCTGGGATGTTGCCTTTATTATGTCATCACTGTAGGAAACCTTGTTTAATGTTGAGACTGAATTGTGGCTTGCCCTATTACTGAAGATGTGTATTTGTGAYTATGAAAAAAGACAGCAGTATTTGACTTTCCTTGGGTTTGAATACTTGACAAAGTCTTCTAAAGAAAGATTTCTTTACTTTCCTAACAAATAAGGTCATGTGTGAGTCCTTTATAAATGTCTTTATTTTAGGTATAGAAATCAATGTTGAAGTTACTTCGAGTAAAATTATTAAATATTTGCAGGTTAAAGATGTTTCTGGGCTTGTAGAGAGTTACTGTGATTTGTGATGTATGATACCTCCTGCTAAACATCCCACCAGTTATTTCCCTTTTATTTTAGAAAATCTGTCACTTCATGCCATTTTCAAGGGATTTTAGCCCACAGGAGCCCAAAGGCACACTTACAGTACTCAGTGGAACTCCAGTTTGAGGAGCTGGAGCACAGCAAACACTCCCTGGTAAATTCAATGCAGTGAAGCAAAACTGGCATTGGGCTGTGCTGACCAATGGTTTGGRGGCCAACTTGTACCTGCAGACAGCTCAGCTGAGGGTGCCAAGTGATGATTCATGCTTGGGGTTATTTATATTTGAGTCYATATAACTTGATAGTCACTGTGGGTTTTCAATAGAGAAGAAAGAGAATTCCCAAATGCATTAAATGTATGACTCCAATTTGAGTGCAAATGAACATTGTTTTTATAAAGCTGATTAAATGTTTAAGATATTCAGAATGTTTTGGGGTCTAATTTTTTAAATGTGATCTCAAATATTAAGTTAGAAGAGACATATAGAACTAAAATAAAATATTAATCTTCCTTTGTGGGTATCTAAGAGTATTGATACACAATCTGAAATATCCAAGGCCCAMATCAGAGAGGACGTAAAATAAACAATAATTTACATGGTCTTCCTTTTGGAATTTACCACTTCACACATTTGAATGTAGAGTTTGGACTTTCAGCATCTTAATATTATTCATGAATGTCAGCTCTCTCACTGACCTTCTTCAAATCATTTAATCTGTTTATGTATCTGATCCAGTTCTGTAGAATGAGAAAGTATTTCCACTGCATCACAAAAAATTGTGAAGATATCACAGTAATGACTGTGATGGCCTCAGCATACTGTTAATAAAGTACTGTTYGTTTTATATCTCCCACTTTACTACCTTTGTTTTAACTTTCCTTCTAAAGTTTCCTGTCCTCCACATTATTCCTTCCTTCCCTTTTAAAAATCCATTTACACTTTGCCTCTCATACACATTTTCCTGTGTATCCTCACATGCACATCAGAGTCAGGATAAACTTATCAGCCAAATCTCGATGTTGCTATTTCCTATTAGTAAAAACAAAGTCAAATAATTCCTTCCTGTCTTATTCCCTCCCTTATTYGCATTGTGTATTTCACATCCATTTAGGTATCAAAGAATGAGACAGTAGGTGCTGCATGGAGACTTTAACACTTAAACCCTTCAGTCATGACCTGGCCCACTGCAGTAGCTGCTGACAATTTGCTGCTGTGACACTGCTATGCAATGCTTGTCCTGGGATCTGTGATTCAAACATCAGTGGCAGAAATGGAAAGATGCAGCATCCACAAACTTTGAAACACTTCCAGCTTTCTGTTCCTGATAGTCAGTATTGGGGGGTGTGTGGGGTTGGTTCTGGCTTCCCTGCAGTGCACAGAGACCCACCTGGGGACTGATTTACCCCCAGCTAGGCCTGGGCAGGATATAAACATCATGCAGCACAACCTAGATTTATAAACGTGCCAGAGAGAAGCACAATTCTGTTTGTGTTCAAATAAAGAATCCCTGGCACATACCATCTCCTCCTTCTTTGGATTCTCCTCTTAACCCCACTAATTAGGGTGTGATCCCAGCAGTCAAGGCTGTTTGAGATGGGAAATTTAAATGTGCCCCTTTGCTGATCACAGCAGTTAGCTGCAGACCCAGGTCTCTCCTCTAGCAGTACATGACTCTTTCTTACATTTTCTTTCCAGCTTGTAGTAGGACAGAGTGATGCTCCCTTCCCCACTAGGTTTATTACAAACATGAATTAAATCATGAACACAGAAAGAAAAGCATATCTTGTCCTCCTCACATGACAATAGAACCTAGCTCTCCTTTCAGCTCATCTTGATATGAAGTGACCAAGAGATTGAAGCCCACACATGGAATCCAGTAGGTCACTTCCAGCTGACTTGAGAACTACAACTTGATGTAAGTCAGATCTGCTGAATCCTGCTGGGGCAGCTGCAGAGCTCTCTGCAGCTCACTGCTGGGAGTTAGCACATCCTGCACTGCTCATTCTGGCACCTCAGGTGTGTAACTCAGAGCACAGACCCTAAGCTCCATTGGACTATGAACCTCAGCATCTGAAGGAGAAATACGTGGCCCATTTTGYCTTTGTGATATGCAGGCAGTGACCTCTGCAAAGATCAGATGGGCCAGGAGCAGGGAAAGCAATACTGCTGCTGTTTCAAGTAAGATCTGGCAGGCAGACTCATTTGCTGCAGCTCAAAGAATCACTCAAACAGAATGACACAGATTACAAATGACAGGTAGAAAAATTCTGCTTTGAAGAAAAGAAACTTATTTAGCTCATTTTTAACAAAACTAAATTGTACRTTAGGAAGGAATTTTCCTTCACTTAAATTTACAAAATAAATTTAAACGTATTTGTTGCAGCATATTTGGAATATTTTTTTTAATTTTTATGCCTTCAGTTTACCTGAAATATTTTGCAGCTATATTATTGCAATATATATCACCAGTTTCTATAGTTTTATTGGATCTTCGCTATTTCATTACAAACTTCAGAGAAAATGAAAATAAAAGCCAGGTTTTGTCGGTGACTTGCTGCTGCTTCATTATATGAAAACTCATTTTTTTGATAATAATGATATGTTAGCAGCTTGATTTACTAATCACATTCGGTATCTAGGGACAGGAAGGGGTGTGTGAGCACATATGTACATGTATATTTGTTCCAAAATTTGCATTTTATCCAAGCTAGCATTGATTAGCAACTAAATTTTCAACAGCACTTGTAAGGAATAATTTGGCTGAATCATTAAATACAACATGGTACCTTTACAAGTAGAAATCTACAGCTCTGTCTAGAAAACAAGATAATATTATATACTACATTCAAATCCAATAATATTGATGGAACAAGTTACTTATTTCCATGAATAAATAATTACAGTCAGATAACAGAAATAATAAAACTCTGCAACTCATTAATCATGCAAACTACACAGTATAATCAAAATAATTTGCAAAATGCAGACTGAAACCCATTTGTTTAACAAGTTGTTTAGCCAGTCCATCCAAACTCAGAGTCACTGCCAAAAGATTCTGGGTCTGTAACAAATATAATTTACAGCAAATGTTCACACTGCTACGCTCAGAAAAATAAGATATCAATCATTTAATTTCTATGCATCAGTCTCACTTCAAATCTACCTTAGCAGCAACCACAATTTGCCCTTAAACCAGCACAGTCTGGGCATGCTGGTTAGCAGGAAAATCCACTCATCTCCCCAGCACCAAAGTGTTCCTCTGCTGAAACCTGAGATGGCAAAAGGCCACAGTCTGGGCTGCCCATTTCCACATTGCCCAGGGTTTGGGCATTCTGGGGATGGAAAAGCTTCAAACTGCACAGTTTGCTCKGTTTCAGTCTCAGTGCACATCGTGAATGGCTGCAGGGATCCAGCCCCAGTGAGGACAGCTTTCCTTGGAAAAGCCATCTTGGTGATTCCAGGGAGAACTTGCCCCTTTGGTGCAGCCACACCTGGAAGAATATTCCCTGGCTATGCTGTTAAACCATTGCCATACTGATTTCTTTTATCCTACTGACCTCTTGTGAAACGTGGCTGAATCTGCTCGGTGTGACATCTGCACAGTTTGTCCCACTAATTGAAAGACTAGATGTGACTTATTTCCCTGAAGACTGTCTGCAGTCAGCAAGCAGGAGCAAACTTCAGGCATTTCTGATTGGCTACATTTCAAAATCGTGTCCCTGATGTACCTGGGCTGCGTTTTCCATGTGCCACTCATTTCTTTTAAGCTGACATTTTCATTTAGTTATCTCTGATGGGCTGAGACAGGCCAAGAGATCCAGGTGCACTTGTGCCTGATGTGTTCCCCCCAGAGAGCCAAGGTACAAGTGAAGCTCCTACTTACCCCCAAGTCAATCCATATAGCAAAGAAATTAGAGGTTTCATGTCAAGTAAGAAGATAGGGAAAAACACTCTTAATAAGGACAGATGAACTTATATGAACTATATAATTTGTATTTCTACAGAACGTATCCTGAATTTTAAGCTCATTACTCACCAGCATCTGTTTCTGGCTCATTGTTTAAAAAAAAAAAAATCAAGTGATCAAAAACCACTAAGGAAATACCCTCATTAAGAGAAAATTGAGACAAAGACAAGAATGACCTTCTCCCACATTTGATGATGCCTGGGCCAGGAAAAACATTATTTGAGCCGCAAAATCCAACTGAAAAACAGGAGATCTGAAAATGCCCTGGAACTGAAGGGGACATAGATAATTTCAAAACTGTCCCAGTGATCAAAGATGAGGTTGTCATGAGTCATTCTAGCAGATGAGCTTTTCTTCTTGACTCTGAAGTCTGACAAACCTACTGGCAATCTTCAACAAGATTTGCAATCCTCTGCAGTTATCTGCAGGAAAATGCAGTACAAAGGGGACACAGACTCTATTATGATATTTTGGAATCAGTATTACACTCATATTTCAGCTGAAGAGAAAAATGGGAGTTGATGACAGATGGTAGTGGAGAATTGGCAGGAACAATTAAGAACTGAAGAAGGCATGGGAAATGTATTTTTTTGTCAAAATGCTTCTCTGTAATTAAGCAATATGTGTCTCTTGACACAATTTCTGTGCATCGATATGTTTTAAGACCTGAGAAGGTAAAACAGGCCAAGAAATTCTTGTGTTTTTTCAGCTAAACTTGAAAAAGGTCCAGTAGATCTTTGTTAACATAGCAGGTTTTGCCTGGTGAATTCCAGGAAACTGAAAATACACAGCAAAACATTTTTAGATGGGGAAAATATAATCAGTAACTTCTTCTCCCTTACCCCACTTCATCCTAAGTCCTGATACTTCCACAATATCTGTGAAATTATAGGAATTTAATACACTGGTTTTGCCAGTTAGAAACATGTTTTAAATCATGGCTCTTTTCTGCAAGGACATTTCTGGTAGCTTATACAACCAGCAAAGGCAAGGTGGGAATGTTTAGTGAGAACTTTAAGGTTCTTCCTTTAGCAATGAGTAACCCTGGAAAGAACACTCAATGCTGAGTCCACTTCTGAATGATGTGGATTCCCACTTCACATCTTCTCTGAAAATTACTCACTGCTAACAATGCAGGAAGCTGAAGTGGTGTTTCAGCTGAAAGTGTGGTGACAGAAAACAGGACAGGCCCATTTCAGGGACAGGTTTAAGCTGATGTTCTTGAAGATGCTTTTTTGGTTTTTTTTGGTTTTTTTTTTGTCCTTGGCTTTACACCCATTTCAATTTTGCTCAGCTAAATGACCACTGCASAGTTGAGACATGTAATTCAGACTTCAACTACGTCCTAATAGGGACCATCAGCAAGGATGCTAATTGGTGTCAGATGTGATTAGACCACTGCTCTGCAGGAAGACTACTGATTTGTTTTCCTCTGCTTTTTACTGCTGAGAATTCAGCCCCAGGTKACTCTCCACCCTCACCTGAAGTAGGATTCAAAGGACTAAAGTCATTACAGCTTATCATCAAGCCTATTCCATCTGCTAAGGCTTTGTTTCTAAGATGAGGTTACATTCRGTTTTTATCATTTAGAAGTGACAGAAAATGTAGGCATTTTTTCCTCTAATTTTATGGTCAACTGCAATGGAGAATTTTTATAGAAAACAATACAGAGTTGTGATGCATTGTTGATTATACAATAGCAGAACATCGATCCAAGCATTTTCCCTTTTTTAAGCCCAGCAAAACAGAAGCATTCTCATTTTGCAGAGGTGATGCTTTTGTATTGCCTTTCTTCCCAAAGCACGTACATAAATAAATAAGAGACATCTCTCCTCATGCCCAACATTTAAAAGTGTATACAAGAATTGTGGGCTACAGAGCACTGCAGGTGAGTATTTCAATGCTTAAGACAACCYTCTCCTCTCCTGCTTCCCTCACCTTTTCATGATTCAGCTGACACACACGGAAACCACAAGCCTCTTACAAAATATGCTCTACATGATATTCAAAGAACAATGCACACAGCCTTGAGACTGAAGACTCAGAATTCAGCAGATAATAGCTGGAAACCTCTGTTGACTTGGTCTTGGTTTTTGGTTTTTTTTGGTTTTTTTTTTGGGTTTTTTTTTTTTCTGAGAAAACTGTACCCAAAAATAAAATCAGATGTGTTCCAAGAAGCCCAGAGTCAAGATTTGTTCTAGAAGGCAAATGAGGAGCTCCGGTTGATCCATAATTCCAGAAAACAAGGGAGCTGGGGGGAGCTAAAAAAGAAGATCTTAATTTGGATGGGAAATGTAAAGAAACCATGACATGAGGAATGGAGAAATATCTAAATAATGAGATGCAAAAAAGGTAGCAGAGATTGTTTAAGAAAGCAAAAACCTGGAGGTAAAGGAATGAATCCCAGAGAAAAAGTCTTTAGAGCAAAAGGAAACACAGTAGGGTACTGGGGGGAGGTGGAACACAGCCCACAAGGGGCTGGATTATTTCTTAAAATAATTCAGAGTCAAGTCAGACCTAATTACCRTGTACTTGTGTTGTACTGTTCATGGCCCATTTGATGAGTTCTCTTTGCTTTCTATTCAAGGCAAAGCAGTGACTGAATCTGGCACAGACACACACAAAGTAGGTGAGGGGTGCAGAGAAGCTATTTTGTTCTCTGTCCATTATGCTGTGCTTACAGGAMCTGACACTTAAACAAAACTTTAAAACACTTTTCTGACTTGACAAATGTGAACATTRAAACAGTGAAGACATAACCACAGCTTAGAGAAATGGGTGAGGAGGTTACATTTTAATTTTTTTCTTCTCTCAGAACTACTTTTACATTTGACAGAGAAGAATGGTGAGGACAAAAGCAGAGGAGAGTTGGACTTAACACTGCCATAACATTTAATGTCCCATTGGCTGCAAAACAATTTTGGGATCTCTTTGTGCAGGAAAAAGTCTCAGTGTAAATTCCTCAACAGAAATCCCTCAATATTATGTATTTCATTGACTCTGAATTCAAGGGCAGTCTAAAGGCTGCTGTCTGCAACAAAACTGCCTGCTGGCCCCTGGGACATGCCAAGGTCACTGAAAAACAGCCAATACACTGAAAAGAAATGGTGAGCCCAATTCTCAAATGGACCATAAGGTTTCTGAGCCCTCAGGCCTGGTTTCAAACCCTGAATGTTGGCCAAGCCCCACCTACTGACTTCAGTCAATGCTGGCCCRTGCTGATCAGAAGCACAAGCACCAATTCTGAGTGTCAGAGAGGGGCTCAGCCACTGCTCACCTGCTCTGCTCCCACAGCATTTCATGCAGCATCTTCTGGCAGCTCTAGACAATAGTGCTTGAGAGGACTTGCAAGTTTGACAAAAAAGTTGGTGAAATTGATTGGTATTTAGAGTTTAGTGGTCTCTGATGAGTATTCCTGTGCTTCCCTGACTGATTTTGATGAAGTGCTTTTATTTGTCTTTCTACCGAGAGACTGCAGATGAATTTGCAATAGAGCAGCATGGCTCCTGTTTAGCTTTGTCAGGCACCACTTAGCCGTGTTATAATTTATTTTCCAGGAAAAAATATTTCTCATGAGAGCTTCAGGCTAACACAGTTATAAAGCACCTGGCTCCCGTTCAGCTTCGTGTCTGAAAGCAGTTTCATTTCCATGCATAAACAGAAAAATACCAAACTGTTGAGGAGGAGGAAGCAGAAGCTCCTCCAGGTTCACGTGCTGGAGCACACGGGTCTTCTCTGGAGTGGCATTTAATTAAATCAAAGAGCACCTCAGTAGCACAGTTAGCAGTGTCAAGGCTCAAACAGCCCTATGCAGCAGCAGACACTGCTGTCACTGGTGGTGATGCCACAGCAGGCTCTGGGCAGGGTTATTCATTTAACAAAGCAGCCTCTCTACCCATTGCTAGCTTGGGCACTGACTGTTCTACATGTTTGAATAGATTTAGACCTGTATTTAACTTTGACACACTATGTAATAGAGCAATCTTTACCTCTTTCAGCTTTATTTGGTGAGAGCCCCTTTTATTCAGAGTGCAATGATTGTGGTGTTTGTTGGGACAGTTTTGTTCCTATTTTCTGCTGAATTATAGTGATTAGTGAGCAGTTTGAAAGCACAGAGCTCAAAGATCTTCTCTGCTTTGATCATCATTACTGTTATTCAAGAAGAGGCCCAAGCCTGGTTACAGGAGGAATGTAAATATCAATTCAGTTCCACTGCACTAACAGAGACTGTTGTACTTTTTTTCCCTGTGTTTTCTTCATACTCTTTATCTTATTAGAATGCAGGGAAAGAAATGTAGTGACATACATATAATTAAGACAAAGTCTTTCTGGAACATGCCACTAATCATAAAATATGATTTCTAGAGTGATTTATAATTAAAAGAGCATTTCTGTTTGTCTGTCTTAAATCTTGCTTTTTTAAGAAAGAGAGGTGAAGATCCAATGAGAAAACTGAGCCTGTTTGTAGGGAACTGCTCTCATTGCCAGTTTAATCAGCTGTGATGTTTCATTAGCAATGACTTAACCAGAGCAGACAATGCTTACCACAGCCCCTTGCCCTATAATCATTGCACATTACTTCTGTCTGTGGGGTTTTAGCAATTGTTCACTGAGTGCTCTGCAATATTGACAACAGGAAACTGCAGGCTCAGGCTTAGAATAAATAACTTACAGCCTCCAAAATGACAACAGGCTAGTTTGGCAAAAGAAAAAAAAATAAAAATCAAAATTTTGCAAACTTTGGTACAAAGAGGATGAAATGCCAATTCTAAAATCAAATTCAGACAATTCACTTTTCATAGAACATGTTGAGCACTCCCATCCATCTGTACTGAGTAATAACATTCATTCTGTCTCTTATAACTCCCAGACACTTTCAGGAGTACTAATTCAGCTGACCTAAAATTGCCTATTTATGTACTGGTAGAATACTGTGCTTATTGCCACAAACCCTCCATCCACCCTTGCTTTAACTTCAGCCACAGAAAGCTACTGGCAAATGCAAAACTGTGAGATATTAAAAGTTTGACTTCCTGATGTGGTGAGTGATACACACACAGATGCTCCAAACGCTTTTTTAACTGCTGAGGGGGAAGTACAGATTTCAAAAGAGCAACGTTATGGAAATGAATGTGAACAGGTGAGCAGGAGAAGGGGAGGGATTGTGYGGAGCTGCATGGAGCTCTGGTTGTGCTGTGAGCAAGAACTGCAAAGGAGCTTTGCTGCCCTCGTGCTCTGAGCACGCAGGGGATGCTGGAAAGAAGAGAACAGGGCTGGGTTTAAAATCCTGCTTCCCACCAAACTTCTGATGAACTCTAAAGCAGATTTCTCTTGCTCTATGAGACTCAGTTACTCCTCTGCGAAACGACAATAACAGCACTTCTTTATCTCCAGGAATAAGCAGAAAACTAGAATAAACAATAAACTAGAAAGTGGTTAGACATCATCACCAGGACGACAGAATTAACAGTAGCAGTGTAACACAAAAAAATGTTTCTATTTTTTTGAAGTAAATTCAAATCAAACTGCAAAAAGCATTTGACATCTCTGGGATTAAAATAGAAATGGAAAGAGGATATTTGGGCATATTTTCCCCTCAGAAAATAGGATTGATATCATTTTGCTCTGACTTTATAATYCCCATAGCTTATTATAATGTAGCTGTCCTCTTTGATTTGTGTATTGGAACGTACAGTGCAATTGCATATATTTGTAGAAATAGGCTTATTATTGTAACAACTCGAGGGAATCTTCTGAATTAAGGGAAAACATTTACATTGGAACAAATTACATTTTACCAAAAAAACTAATTGTTACACTGAGAGCTGTATACAGTTGTAATTGCACTGTCCTAATTACACACGTTGCATTATTTAAAAAGAGGAGCATTGTTTATTTGCAATATCCACTGCTTATTTACAGTTGCATATTTGAACAAGGAGCAAGGAGTTATTCCTACAAAGCAGCAGAGAGATTGTTATCTGCACAAAAACACAAAATTAATTCAGTAGAGGAAATCTACTCTCAAACAGAGCAAGAGAGAAATTCCTCCTGAGGCAAGAMATTCTACAATTGTTTCTGTTCTGTATAATTAACAAAGCACTTACCATCTGCAGTGATTGACCTGTCAGATCTGCTCCTCTGAGATAATTTCAATGACATTTAAAAAAGAATAATGTGAATAAAAAAAGGACATATTCCATTTGTAGGGAATGGTGTTATCCTCTAAACAGAAATTGCAAACATTAAAGATGGCATTGGTTTACGATGCCTGCTGATTAACCCCAGCAGCCCTGATCAGAGCAGTTCAGCTCAGGYATTGGTGGGATACCCTTTGCTGGATATCATAACAATCACCCTATTTGCTCTCCTATTTTTAATTGTGCAAACACCTCTCTAAAACCTGGAAAGGCAACTCAGAAAATTCACTTATTTAGACAAATACACTAAACAATATTTATGCTCCATATTAAATGGAATGATTGGGAAATTTCATTTTTAAGAAAGGATGATTTTATCTTGCTTTGCACCTTTGTTGCACACTTACTTTGACACAACTAATTAGTGTATTAAGTTGACCAATTAGTGTATTAAGTTATGCAATATGCTACCAAACAGCAATGACCAAACTCCTTTTTACCCCAAGTGTGTGAATACCTGAGTACATTGAAATCCAGCCCAGTACTGTTGTGTTTCTAGAGGGAAAACACTATTTTTTCTGTAATTTTTAATTAAACCTACTAAATCCAAACAGCATAATTTGTGATTACCTCCATCTCCTTAATTATTGCTCCTTTCTCTTCCTGTACCATATAAAGTATTGATAGATGCTGAAAAAATRCTTCTCCATTAACTGCCTGCAATTATTTTTCCTCCCCAAACCTGAGTTTCTTGCAAATGTTATTTAGAGACATGTAAAATACAATTTTATCCAAACCAATACACACTTTTCTCCCACCAGGTTTTGCAAGTGATCTTTTTAAAAGCAGCACAGAAAAAGAGATGGATGTTGTGTGGCATGAGAGATGAATGCATCTTCAGTTCTAAGGAACAGCTATTGAAGTTTCAGATTGGTAACGATCACAGTCAAAATGATATTTTAATCTTGGTACACAGTAGGGAATAGACAGTTACTGCACAGTTCACTAGAATTTTACCCCCCTTTGACACATGAAAGAGCAAGTAGTCTGACTTTTCATCTTATTTCAGAAGAGATCCCCTTCTGGAGGTGGTCCAGTCAAGTCCAGAAACTGCTCCTAATACAGAAACTTTCAGTTCTACAGTAAAYGCGACTGATCTTTTATCTTTGATTTTAGTTCATTGCCACAAAATCAAGATGAATTTCTTGAAGTGCAAGGTTAAAAAACTGCATAAATGAGAACTCCTACAGTAACAGTTGTTTGTAAATTATTGATCAAGGCATTTTTTACAATATGAATTGTAAAAGGGCCATCAAACTTTCCTAAAGTACCTTTGACAATAAATAAAAAGTTAAATCTTTTTTTCTTCWTTTCAGAGAGATTTTTGTAGACTTTTTTCCCCAATCCATATTGCTAGATGCACCTTGCTATTTCCTCTTTCAGTAACAAGGATGAGAAATAGAAAAGAATATTTTTGGTTTTCCTATGATCCCAGTTCTTCAAAAATGTGTGTTTTGGGTTGGTGGTATACTCATTACAATTGAATAGTGGTAGGTATAGAGAAAGCATTGAGTGCAATTGCTTCTTGTTTGCAGGTAATGGGCAATGGAGGAAGAAATGAGAATAAACTCATAGAGCTTTTCAGCAAACTGGCACAAAAATAGAGAACTGGCACAAACTGAGRACTTTCTTACTATTTGAATAATATTTTTGAAAGGCATACATAAAGAAAGAAGAKGAAATATCCTGTAGGCAGTTATCCCGTGAAGCCTGTCAGGGAAGGTGCAGCTGTGGAAGTGGAACTGTAACTAGCAGAGATCCCCAGGAAAGCTCTCAAGTCCATTGGGACCTGGCACCAGCCAAGGGGAATCCCTGGAGGAGCAGAAGGTAAATGTGGTGGTATCAAGAATATAAAGTACATCTTGCCATCAGGAAAAACCATGACTGAATCCTAGCTGCACATCAGATGGAGCAGAGGACCCATAAAACTGAGCTTATTAATCTTATACTGCATAATTGTTCTATCCTTACACAGAGACCTCAGAGCAAACTGAACCAACTGTAGGTTTACCAGGACCCTCAGACTTTCAGAGGCTGCTGCAGTCTGTCCCCAAGAAAAAACCCCTTAACTACTGAGTTTCCAAATAAGGGAATAATTTAAAACACTCCCTAATTGTGAGAATTTATAAAGAAGAAAAACAAACCCAAAACATGAGAATACTCAGCCAAAGGAACCTCTTTGTCTTAGAAGAGTCTGCACCAGTTGTGACTTCCCGTACTCCTGAAGAAGGTTAAAAACCTACCTTGGCAAGCACTTTGCAGACATGCTGTATGTATAGATAAATCTATTTTATATCACACTGGGAGTGCTAATCCTACTGCAGAACGCAGCAATTACAGCTCACATTGAATTACTACTTTTTATAATTCATTGTRGTGAGGTATTACCCTGTGACATATCCAAGCCCAGTGAGCACTTCATTATTTTTAAACAGAAAAATTGGAGGAAACCACTTGCATTGAACTGACTGTTAGACTCTTTCATTCTCATTCTAGGTCAGAAGAACAAGCCACACAACAAACTAGAACTTCCAAGTATCCATCTCCTGTGGAAACCAGCCTTTTGCATGCTTGCCAGTAACAATATTAAAAATTCTTTCAACTGTTTATTTATGACATCACACTCTATATAGTACACAGAWTAAACCACACTGATGTCCTCATACTACACTACTTCCACGGAGGCATTTTACTTTTGAGATGTGCATGAATGCACACAAACTATGACCATCCATGTAAATGCAGACAAGCTATTAAAATTGCCAGTGATTTACCTTTGTTTTTAAGGTAACAATGCCAAAATTCTGATTTCAGCACAGCAAGGGAATCAGTAAAATATTGCTTGAACTTGTGCACGTTATTTTAAATTATAGGACATACCCTCTGAAATAAAATGGATTCTTTTCCTAGGGACTGTACAGAGATTACACATTTGTGCTCAGATAAAGAAATATTCTACATGGTGACACCTTTTTTAATTCTCTGTTTAAAAAGCTTTTGATGCCACCTTGGAGAGTCCCAGTAAAGCAAGCCTAGGAAGGGGGTATGACAGCTGTGGTTTCTGACATGAAAACATCTCTCACTATAGGCACAATAACACTTTATTTATCCTATTTTGATGAGTATATGCTGACATGGAAAAGGGTAGAGAAGGCATAAAAACTAGCTGCTGTGTTATGGAAGAAATAGAAAGTCTTTCTGTGTTTAGTTTGCTTTTCCTGAAGTTTCTCACATATCTTAGCTGGYTTAACAGTTAACAGATGTTAAGCAGATTTGAGCACAGTTAAAAACTCACATATAATTCTCTGCTTGAAAATTCAGGGAAAAACATATATGCTGACAACTTTTTAARGAATAAAAATAAATTTAAAAAATAATTTTATTTGCAAGTTCACTTAAAAAAAAGGGAATTTAAAACACTGGGATTTTGATATTTTCTCCTTTGTGAATTTACACATGCTGTGGTAWCTTTATGACATTGAAATAATACTCTACTGACATTTGCTGAATGATTTTGTTAAATGAGTTTTTGTCTGGCTATTGATAAATCCCTATTTCACAGCACAAAACACCTGACCTCAGCTTGTACTATGGATGGCAATATCAATTAAAGAGATTAAGGCTTGGCCAGCTGGGGAAGAATGCCCAGTGGTTCCTCTCACCAGCTCTGTGAAGGGAGGCATGAAGGAGTTTACACTGCCAATATTAATATCAGTGACCATTAGACACTGAACTTCCCCACTGAAGGATGCACATGGGTACCAGTTCCTCAGCAGCTTTTATGGAAGTTCATTCTGTGAGCACAAAATGCTGTTCAGAAAATGTTCCTGTTGGAAGACAGCTTCACTTATACAGATATGTATTTGCAACAACCTTCCTTGAATTAGCCTCTGACTCTGTCCTTTTCTATGGTGAACAAAASCATAAGCAGAAGTAGAATTTGTTATCACAGAACTATTCTAAACTGAATACCAGAAAACATCCCAGAGGAAAATGAGATTACTCTATTATCTCTGCAGAGTAATAAGTTTGTGATAGCACTACAGAAGTTGGAAAGCTTCCTTCTTTGCCCACTTGCCTCTTATTCTTCTCTCCAATATGAATTCAAAAAGTAACCTACCTTACCTTTCAATCCTTTTCAATCCTTTAATTTCCTGTCTCATTTGTCTTTGCAAATCTTTCTATAATAGTAGCTAAGAGAAGTTCTATATTGAATCTATATTGAAAGGGGAGCTCGGTATATTGCAAAAGGGCAAATCTAAAATGATTCTTTGTCCTTCCCTCTGCAGAATTCTGTGTCATACCATGTTCTGAAGGCCAAAGAACAAATCTGATGTTAAAATATCACTGGCCTTTCTCTAAAACCCTCCCAAGGGATTGTTTTCACCATATCACTCTCTTTCACGTGATCTGTAGTCTCTCTGCTCCATGCTGCTCCACACTCCACTCCACCTTTTGATTACCAATAGAGTCAATAAAATTAGTACAAAATATTCCTCTCTCCATACTTCTCCATGTTCCTGATACACACGCTATTTTGAAATCAAGTACTGTGTGTATTTACCATGGAAACCTCTGAACTCTATTCTGTCTCCTCCCCCTCTCTCACAAAATACAGAATTCTAGTCAGAGTGTTAAAACACCACTGTGGACAATAGCATTAATCTCTCTGACTTGGAAATCTCTATGTTCAGGAAAAAGGAAATAACAGGTAAAGAGATTCCTGGAATGTTTGGCCAGATTGGTTTTACKTCTATGGATTTGAAGTTCATCAGCAATTGTGATTAAACAAGACGAGAAAAGCACAGYGCAGAGAGCAGGAACACCAGCCATGGTGGCAAACCAAATCTCTGCCAGCACAGGCACTGCTCAGCTACTGGCCTTTGCTTTTTTATCAAAATGCAGGCAGTACCAGCTGTACAGGACATGGGAAGAACAGAGCAGCCATCATTTTAGATGCTAATGTGCAAAGGYGCATACTCCTGTAGCATGACAGGCATTAAAATTTTCATTCTCCAAAACTCCTCTGATAGGAATGAATTTCATGCACATAAGTAAAGGTCAAGAGATTAATATCATGGCAAACTACAGAATTGTTAATTTTGTAGAGAAGAAGAGACAAGAGTGAGAGCTATAACAGACTGCCTCTAGGAGAGTTTACAGGCTGGTGCAAAAATAGCGAGCTCACCTTCTAGGTAATAAATTAAAACAGATCCTTCCCTCTCCTTTCCTGGCTGAACAAAGCAATAAAACTTCCCTATCTCAGATAGCTGGAGGTAAGAGGAAGGTGGGGTACCTGGCAGRAGGGAGGGTGGAAGAAGTCACAGACAGCCTTTGAAAAGATGAAGGTTGGGTCATGGAACCTGGAGGTGTTGGCAGCTGAACAAGACTTGCAACTGGATTCATGAAAAACATCATTCCTGATAGCTGATTTGTGTATATGCAATTCCCACATAAGCTGATTCTGATTTAAAAGACTGCAAGGCTCTCAATTCTATTGGAATTTTCTCCTCCTAACTTGCAATAATGCCCAATGAATTTCTGATTGTCCATCTGGGTGAAAAAAGTCTAAGCTTACCTTTTAAGTCTGAAAAATTAGCACAAGACTAATAATAAATAACATAACCTGAAGCACTATTTCAGGCTATCTATGAATTTCATAGATTGCATCATCTCAGGACATTTTATGCTAGATTTGCTCTAAACTGCCTTTTCTTTTTTTCCTGTTTTTCTTCTCCCATCTTTCTTACARGTCTGTAAAATAGGTGCTGACTCCATATTGACCTGGTTTTTTGTCTCTTCACCATATACTTAGCTCAGTGAGTGGCTTATGAAGTTTACTGAAGTAGATACCATCAAACTAGACAGCAAGACAAAAACTCTGCCTTGTATAAGCAAACAATGGCACCAGTATATGGAGAGCCCAGAGGACAAAACAATATGACTATTGCAATTCTGTTATTTACAGCTTTGTATTACAGTTTTTATTTCTTTTCCTTCTTGAGATGAATGGAGCTGGGTTACCCCAGGCCCCTTTAAGTACTCCTTTCAGAACATACATCAATCTACAGCCCTCCTAGAGCCTCCAATATTTTAGCACCTGAGCACCTTACATGCTGTTACTGTCTGTGCTCTCACAATGCCTCAGACGCAGAAAATTTATATGTTATTAATTTATTAACAGAGAATCAAAGCACATAGAGATTTTTAGGTATCTGACATCCAGAGTGAAATCCAAACCTCTTCCTATGCTCTTTTTAAAGTGCTTGGTATCATTCCACAGCTCCTCAAAATGAGATTCAGGACAATCTGAATACTGAGAAAGAAGTCACCCACAGACAGACTTGGAAAAAAAGGAGAACAGCCTGCTCCAAAATGTCTGGTAAACCTCTACTCGTGTTCTGAAGCTGTCACTACCACACTACTGTGTACTCAGAAAGTGTTACTACAAGCCCTGTTTAGAAGAGAGGAACTCCTACAGCTGAGCGTGGATCTGTCTTATGCCTACAGGCATCTCCCCTCTTGTTTTTGTATAACAACCACCCATGATAAGGGAAATCCTAGTGCAGTTCCTTGCTCTGCCTGAAGGGATTCAATATTCCCATTTTTCTCCTCACAGGAAAGGGAGTGCCACAATCATCAAAATGCAGAAAGGGCTGGGGAGGGGAAGTCTGATGCATTCCCTCAGCTTTCAAAGAGCTGAAGAAAGAATTTCAGGTCAGTGATGTGGGCAGAGTGAGGGAATGTGATTTCTGTCTCAGACAGTGAGAACATTGTCTGGTTGTACCTGTGTTTTACTCTTTGTTTCACCTGTACAAGTCTAGATGCCACATTTTTTCAGCAGCAGGACTGTCCCAAATAATTCAAGGATATKGAAATGCACAGTCCTGATGTAGGAGATTTCCGAAACAAATTCAATGCAGGTCTGTACACCTGGGAGTTTCTAGCAGAAAAACAAGGAATTAGAGCCAGAAATAATTTTGTTTTCTCATTCTAAGGCAGAAGTGTTAATTTCTTTAGAACAATAACACATAACCTGCCTAGATGTTTGTGATGAAATGCCAGCATCTTTTTATATCTTTTGCTGGAGGAGAAGCTGCTATAACAAACTTTTACTAGCTTTTATCTTTTCTATTACAGTCTATTGAATATTAATAAATTACCATCTGCCAGTTTTTGCAGGAGCAGCTGAAACACTGCCTGCATTAAAATTGAAAATAACGCCTTCCCTCTTCACAAACTTCAAGAGAACATGAATTTTAAAATAATGACGACTGCCTGTACTATTTCATGGTGCTTCCCTTTAACAAACAATATTAAGATTTATGTGATACAGTCAACTTTGCCATTGATAATTAATTGTCACTTAATTACACACTTTAATAATATTTATTCTGAAGTTATAACAACTCTGTCTTAGAAAATGACCCTGAATCACTTTAATTTATTAATTCACTTAATTAAAATACTTAATCTTGAAAAGAGCTTTCAGGCTGTTTAAATAAAGGTAAACAAATCTTCAGATTAAATCAACACTTTTTTTTTCCCTTTGATATATGTAATTAATTTTCACTCGACTCAATAAATAAACCTCATGTAAGGTTGTTCATGTGACAACAGAAAATGGCTTGCTGTCAGCTTAATCTCCCTTAACACTGTAAAGTGTTTTTAGTTATGCTGACAGGCCTGCTGAAAACCTTTTGCTGGAAAGCAATAAATATTAGCATTTTTCCCACTGGCATTGAAGGAAAAAACATTTATTTGTAAATTATGATCATTAATCAACATTTTTTGTACACTAAATCAGAAAACCTCCCAGGCTAAAGCAACCTTGATGGAAACAAAACCTCTATCTGCAACAGATTTAACTAAAGCACATTTTCTCCTTAACAGAATTTTTTGTTTTCTTCTCTTACTAGTTCTTGGTAAAGGGGTTCTGTGTGCTAAGGACTGTACTTTCTATCCCTCATGAAATTTTTGAGAGAAACTCTAGGACTTAATTACAGAGCTCACAGCACTGTCAAGATTTCACATGTTTAAAGTTACAATTGCAATTAGATCCACCAAAATCAATGACAGTCAAACGAGCACTGCACGAGGTGTCAGTGCCACACTGAAAGCTGTCACTTCTACAGGCATGTGCACAGCTTCACAAACCCAAGTTTTACCATTAAATTTAGCACATTTCCTCATATATGTAGCACCAATTTCATGTATTTCATTGCAGAAATTGACCYTATATTTTGAAACGCTGGTTCCTACTGAAAGCAATTTTGAATTGTTCACCAAAATTCATCTGATTGTCTCATTATAGGATATATAGGATATATTTGACTCCACCTTCCCTTTACATTTCAGTTTGGTCTGTGCCTTGAAAACTCTGCTACAAGAGGATTCCTCCTCCCCATTAGACATCAACAAGGACCACAATGCCGTGTTTTCCCCAATTTACCACCTTCTTATTGTATGTTCATAGTTGGAGCTGAAGTGATTGCAGTTGTTTCTCTCTGTCAGTTATATTTGAATTTAGAATTGAAAAATCTGGGCTGAATATTTACAAGGTAAATCTCTCTCTCCTAGTCCAGCCCTGAAAAGCTCAAGTTAATTAATGACAGATCTGAGGAACTACTGTCATCAAGATGATAATTAGATGGGACTAAATATGAAAAACAGAGGCTTCAGCTGATGACAGAAAGCAGCTTTCCATCCCTCCTCAAAGGCTGTTTATTGGAAAGGCATTTTAATCTGGCTGCCATGATTTTTAACAAAATTGCAATCCATGAAGGTCTTCATTGAACTGAAACCAGCGTAAAATTCCTGTATGAGCACAAACTGTCAGGAGTTTTCCAGCTGCTTCTAGCACTCAAGAGAGCAGAAATAAAGCAAAGAATTTCACATTTTTGAAGTGGAGGAATTTGCAGGACTTTTTTCCCAGTTTTTGGTTGTGTGCAGCAGCAAGAAATGACTGCTAATGAGAAAATGGAGCTCCATTTTTGATGCAGTGTTTTCACTGGTGGGCAGCAACCAGAGTTTGGTCTGAATTCTTAACAAAGTCTTCAGAGGGTCTGTTCTTTAGCTATATTATTATCCTACCTCTTGTTTTCATCCTGATCAAATTCTTTAAAATACATCTGGGAAAGACTTCACTTTGTTTGGTTTTTTTTTGGTTTTGTAGGTGAAAATGTGCCCCTTGTTTAGGAAAGAGCCATTTCACACGATAAATAAAAGCAGTCCATTTTTTCCAAGCAYTTTTTGAGAAACACAGAATGTGCTGATTGTCATCATGGTTACCCTACAAGGGATTCCAGGCAGCAGAAATGAATTCTTCAGCTTGAGAAGAGAGCACTGTACCTACTGCCACCACAGCTGGTGGCATCTCTGCTAGCAACTGTAGGGAGAGTCTGCCTGCTCAAGCTGTTTAATGGAGTAGATTGCAATCAGAATAATTATGTATCTATTTAAAACAACTTTCCCTGCAATGCAATGCAAAAAGAAAAAAAAAAAAAAAAAAACAAACAAAAACAACCTGTTCAAAAATAGCCTGAAGAGGTTTGGGTGTCTATGACAAATTTCAGTGCTCAAGTGCCATTACAGACAGCTGGCTTCCAGCTGCCCTTCCACGAGGGCACATCTCCTCCTCCCACCCAGCCTCTCAAGGTCATCTGGATGTTTATTCTTGGTGCTAAGAGACATTTCACAACTCTGCAGACATTTAGTAGGCTCCTAAACACTTCTTTAAATCCAGTCCCATGGGATTGAACTCCTCCCCGGAGTGCAACAGCTGAAAACTGTTTTGCAGGTGGATTTATTCTTTTCCTGCTCTGATTTAAAAGGGTGCACAACCTCAATCCCAAAGGGTAGTCCAGCAGCCTTATTACACAGCTACACTTCAGCCATAAACAAGTTGCTTTATTTCTTGTGCTGAAGCTCACACAGGCAGCAGTGCTGCTTGCAGGCAGCTTGTTACCTTCAGCAGTGACAGACCAGCTGTGTACCCTAAATTAATCTATTTGTATTAAACATCCATGTTTTCTTCTGCCTGCTGCTGAACTGGGCAGAAATAAAATGTTGTTGTGTCAGAAAATGGTGCTTAAACATTAAAAAATATTGATTTAAATAAAAGTAATGCTGGGCTGGGACCAGTTCTGCAAAGCCTTCATTTTACCTGTAAATGCAACATAAAAATATGCAACCTGTATTCTACATTTTTATATATAATCACTGTAATTATACGGAATGTATTTTAAATATAAAATATGTATAATAAGGCATAATATATTATTATGATATACATAATAATATTACGCATGTCATATTTTCCAGTGTGTGCTTCAAAATAAATATAAATGTTTAAATATTACCAGCCTTTTTATGGTGTTATTTGGCTCTTAGTGACTCAGATACTTTAGCAGGTGGGAAAGATTTGGAATATTTGCAAGTGGACTTTCTCATTGATGTCATTCAGTGTCCAGCATCTTCCCCTGGGGAGCAGCAGCCGGGGCTGGAAGGGGCCGGGAGTCAGGGAGTGCTGGGCAGCTGGACAGAAAGGGCCAGAGGAGGAGAGCAGAGAGCTGGAAAATCAGAGCAAAGGGAGAGCTGGGAGAGTGCAGCAGAGGGAAGGCAGGGGCTGGCTGGCCCTGGGCTCCCAGAGAGGATGGAAGGGCAGAGGGACAGCCAGGACACTGATGGGGGCCAGTGGCAGCGGTGGGAGCGAGCCACGCTCTGCTCCGTGTTCAGCACCAGGGCTCAGCCCTCAGCCCATTCCACAGCCTCTTTGGCTGTTCCCAGCCTGATCTGCCTCCTCACTGCTCTTTCATTTAGGCAGCTTTGATCTGTTTTCTGGTCTGCTATTAAAATATCTGCAATGTTCAAGTTGGGATGGACGAAATGGCGTATCCCTTACAAGGGACAGCCCACGCCATTAAAAGTAGAAAAGGAACTATTTTTTAGCTAGTGAAACRCAGAAATTGCATCGCTGTGCTGCAGTTTACAGCAATTCCAGACTGTAAAAGGAGCTCAAACTGAGTCAAATGCCAGGTGGGTTGTGATGCAAGGCACACTCACAGTTCTGAAAGCAGTGTAAGGCTGCCACTGGGCCTGGAACAGCAGAGTTTGCTGAAATGACGTTCACAAGCAGCTAAATTCAAACCAAAGTTTAGAAACAAGTCTAATGAATATGCAGGGTCAAAAATTCCTCATCTCCAAGCTGTTTTTATGTCAGTGGTTTAGGCCAGCTCTCTACAAACTGCTTCCATCTTTTTCTCTTATTGCAGTATCGTGGTGCRTGTGCCAGCCCCAGCAAGGCATTGGTTGTCAGAGAATTTGCAAACAGAACTGCAATAATTCAATCCCTGTGCAGCAATAATTCTGCTGCCATAGGTGCTCTCACTGGTGACKGCACTGACAGTACCAGAGCCTGTCAGGGGGGTGGCAGTGTCCTCACATACAGGAACACCACAGCTTCAGGGACCCTTCTCCCCTCAGCCTGCCCTGCTCACAGCAGCAGCGTGGCAATGCTCAGACCTCATTGATTCTGGCTGCCGACTGCCGATGCTGCCATGCTCACAACCAGGCTTCTCCCCCCGACTGCAGAGATCTTGGATTCTGAACCACACCACAAGCCATCAAACAGACCTTCCACAAGCCACTTAAAACCCTGCCTGTCTCAGATCTCAACACTTAAAAAAACTTTCCTGACTAAGCAAGGGGATATCAGCATATCTTCAACATCTGTGAGGCATTTGTCACACAAATGTACAAGACAAATTGCACTCATCGGAGCTGTGTCTACATGAGAGATTGAATCTTTTTCTGAGACAGCAACCATGATTTGAGTACCTACAATTTAGCTGCCAAAAAGAAGCAAATGTCATTTTCTGAGTGCTAAGTACCTGCAGCAGCTTTTCCTGAGGCCTGTAATMATATAAATTAAATGCTTGAAGGGAAGGAATATCCACTGCCAAAAAAAAAAAATAATAATAATAGAAGATTCTGTGCCCACACTAGAGGTTCCAAAGCGATGTAGCACACAATTCAGTTTTGCAATTCATTACACAAACAGTCAATCTTGATATTCCTTAGAACAAAGACAGTAATCCCTRTGTGGGAGACACTTCTGCACACAAACCAACCTGATGTCAAACTTGACCTTTCATCTTCAGCATGAACAAGCAGATTTGAGATCTAGTCTACATTCCTGTGCAGGCACAAAGGCACAAGTTTGCTAAAAATTGGTACAACTCGAGCTTTCCACTGCCTAAGGAAATCTGCCTCTACCAGCAACAAACTGCCTGCCTGTACTCCAGCAGCYCAGCAATGATGGCAGCCAGGACTGCAAGTTCTGTCAGCAAAACTGAGGTTTTCACAGAATGAAAATAGCCTTGGGAGGAGTTCTTGGGAGAATTACAGGTTAACTGGAGTTTATCCAGGCATGATTCAGGTAATACATTGTCTGTAAAAGTGCTTCAAAATGTGCAGCCTGTAAGGCACTGATGAATCACCRGATCAGTGAGGATGATCACTAAATTCTGTAGTCACAGAAATGACCAGAGATTTCAGATCCTCAACATGATCCTGAGTACTCTGACACCCCTATCGTTTAGGTCTGAGTCTAATGAAGCAGGGATGGCACAACAACATACAGCTACTACAAGATAATGCAGACTTTTAAGTTTCCATTTGCCTACAAATTCTCTTGTCTATATTTGCAAGAAAAAAATCCAGACACAAATCTCTTTCTTCCAATTCCTACAAGTCACAAACAATTAAAAAACCTCTGTTCAGCAAATAACCTAAACTTGGGCTTAACATTTCCTTACAGGCAGTCCCAGCCTAAGTGAGGTTACTCAGGCATTTATTGGATCAGGTTCTAAGGAACCTCTTATATGCAGATGACCACTGTTTCCAACCTCAGGAACTCCAGTTCCAGATTTTACTAGACTAGCACAAAATCAAGACTTTGCTTAAAACCATGACTTAAGAGCCCTTGCTTTAGACAGTGCTGCTTCATARTTGAGAAGGCTTTTGGTTTAGCTAATGTGAGAATCTTGAGTTTTACAATAGCTCACATAAGAAATCTTTATTTCTGTTTTCAAATCACAAAATCAACAATAGAACCACAAGGTACTGCATCACCTTCCCCAATTTACTGTATGTGAGTCTGGAATGTGAGCAAGACAATTCCTATGAGACATTCAGCCATGACCAGAGGCAAAAATTCTGGCAATCTAGTGTAAAACATTGCTCTTGTGAGATTCCAGGCTTTGCAGACTTTTCTTGTCAATGGAAGCCTTTTGATTTCGATGCAGTCACTCCTGATTTACCCCAGGGGCAGTAAGACAGAAGCTGGAGATGTAGCAGTACTTTTTTCTTTCCTTAGGAGCYCCTGTGTAACTGCCTTGAAGCCAAATGCCCACTGAGATTTTTGATTTTGAAGATACCTGTTACTGTAAAGAAATATCTCCTTCCTTTCCCAGATTGTGACTTTTCCCAAAACAATTAGGTTCAAAAATTAAATAATACTTTTGCTATTTGGAAGTATTAGGGTAAGTACCTTGAAAGGGAGATGTGTTSAAAAAAATAATGTCCAGTTCCACTGCTTAACTTTTTTCCTTGCTAGAATTTAATGAATTCTTCATTTGCTATTATAAACTCAATATTTCCTTTGAGYCCAATTAGCATAGCTGGAAGAAAAAGCAAATCTAGGCACTGTTCAGCATGCATCAATGTAATGGAAAAATCAGTTCTTTTATTCTAGCTTTAATAACTGCAGCTTGATTAGAGAGAAAGAAAAAGCTAGGAGAGAGACGTGGGGGGGATGAGAGGCCTGCCAAATTAGTTCTATAAGAATTCTCAACCTGTCTGCTCTCTGGCTTACTATTCAAATGCTAATTGAGCCTTTTTGTAAACAGAATGGGTAATCATGGAAGACAAAAACAGACACAGAAAACAAATGAAATATCGCACCTTATCCAAACCAGCACAAAATTGCACTGATGAGCTTTAAAATTTTGCTTCTTTGGTCTCTTTAAAGAACATAGAAAAGCATATAATTAATATAATAATGTAAAATATAACATAATAAAATAATAAAATAATAAAGAGCAGTTCTTTTTGAACAATGAAACCAGTCATGTTATTATTAGATAAGAGGATTTATATTCTCAGCTATAAACATGAAAGTGGACCGTGAGACCGGATAAAGGCAAGGTTTTAATTCTTAAAAATTAATTACATGGCATTATTATTATCAGTACACAGGATGCATTAATTATACAATTAATAATAAGATGAAAGGCACWTTTTTTTTCCAACTTGAAATCACTTGGGGACATTTGGTTTTATACAAGAATTGTCCTTCAGGCATTTCTATAATCTTGTTACTATGCAAAGTCAAGCCCTTAAACCTGTTAGTGGAAGTAGTGGATGGAATTCATGTCTCCTAATTTAGACTTTGTACTTACACATATTGCTGCAAATTTTAGATACTCCCTGTAACTGGGGTCTAAAGTGTAGCAGATTTATTACAACTTYTCCTCGTAAAATAAAGACTGATGTTACTAGAAGCAGAGGATATCCAATATGCAATCAGGAGAAGGTGGCTTCTTGAGCAATGTCTGCACAAAGCCACTGATAATGTCAACACTGCACTCAGATTTCCCTGTGCAGTTGTGCAGAGAGGCAGGGCTGGGCTCAGCAGGGCAGGGATGCACTCACAGAACCAGGGGTACCAGCCTCCACCCCATGTTTAATCTCACAGCCCTGAGCACACCCCCTCTAACCCCACAGCTGGGCCTTGTTCTAGTCCCAACCTTGCTCAGATCAGATTCCASGAACCACATCAGGTGCAAGAATATTTGACATGTTAAATGTTTCCATCTGTACACACTACCTCAGAAAGAGGCTCTCCTCCCACCAAGGCAAGGGCTCCCCAAGAACAGCAACCCCAAGAACGGCCAGCAGCAGGACACTGCCAGGTGTTCTCACTCTGCACAGATATGGGGCTGAAGCAGGGAAAACCTCTATTGTTTTGGCACAGATGCATTGCCAGATGATTTTGTTTGCTGATTACACGATCGCTGTCTATGGCTCTGTAAGCCCTCATGGCTACGAGGCTGAAGTGAGGCTTGCACATGTGTAACATCACCTCTCCAGCAGCGCCACCATTGAGAAGCCTTTCAGGTCAGCAAGGTCCCAAAATAGGAAAGAAAGCTGCATGTATTACATGGTCCTAACTGTTTACTGACGTCTTMATGACATATTGAACAAAGGTTTAATATTCTGTTAGATCTCAATGAAGTAAACCCCTTACCATACATTCTAATTTTAAGGAATTATTTCACAAATATCACTTATAAGGAAAATGAAAGTTTTGCATTAAATTGATAAATCTAATGTTTAGCAGTGTCTGACTCAGTTAAGCTGCTGACATGTTCTCCCACAGGACTTCAAAAGAAGKGTGAATGTCATGAAAACAAAGGTTCATCTTTCAGCAAAACCCTCTGAAAATTAAGAATTTTTAATAATACAACCCTGTGTTGCTACCACTAAATAATTATTCCCAAGAGTTATATTGATTTTCTGTAGCATTTTGGTGTTACTTTTCATTCACATATTGTTCTGAATTATGGCCATCTGGGAGAAATGAACTTTATCTGCTGGTTATTTTGATTTCAGGTGTGTTCACAGTGACACCTCCTCATGAACGAGCTCACCTTCTTTTTCATTTTGATCTTCCTCCTCCATATCCTGTCAGAGTTTGCTCTGCAGCTAAGGCACAGCATTCTGATATGCACCTTTTGTGAGGCTGTTCATTTCTGCTCTGCTTTTTAATATAAGCTGTATTTTGATTTGTTATTATTTTTATCATCATAGTGCCTTGAGAACCCAAGGAAGCTGCAAGTACCTCTTTGTCCTCAGTGCTGTTATCTGTGAACAAAGCACCTCTATCAACCACACAATCTTCCTAGTAGAGGATGAAGGTTCTGCTTTTCTTTTTGTTTCATTGAAGGGTATTATTTAATTCGATTTCCTGGAATATTGAACAGTATTTCTATATAACAGGTGGATCAATTTAGAATGGAAAAAATTGTCCTTTACTGCAAACCAGATATGTCAAACTTCCTTCAGAGTAGTGGGCCAAATGTCCAGTGTTCAAATAGGAAGTCAAGTAAGACAATAAAAGATTTCATTAAAACCTTTGTCCTTTGTGCCTTGATATAAAAAGAGCAACCTTCCATTTTCAAAGTAGCTCTATTATTGTTATCATTAGGTTATAACATTAGAGTAGCTCCAAGTAATAACAATTAGTATCAAAAATTCATTTTAAGTACTGGATAATAAGGAAAAAAATGCTTTCACCTGAAAGAGTTTAGACTGTGAAGAAAGAATTCAGCAAATTAAATTTTATTAAAAAGGAAAGCAGCAAAACTCGAGGAGATGGAACCTTTTTAGCCACAGATCAGAATACATGACCATGGGTAGAACTCAGGGCTCAGAGCTGAATCCTACAGCTCCTGTGACTCCCTGCACTTTGTAGTATAAGCCTATATGAAAATGGGAAACAAAGGCAACAGAAGAAATATTATTTAAATGGTCGCTTAAAGAAACCTAATTAAACAAACAAAAAACCCCCGATTTTAATGCAGCCCAGAGCTCTGGGGATTGTTTGGGTCACAGAGTAACAATCTCTTCTGTATGGAATGCAGCACAGCACCATGTAAAACTGAGTCCAAAGAAACAGATTATTTTAGCTGCTTCTTTCTTCTGAAAATCTGTCTGGGTGCTGTGTTTTTAAAAGCTCAAGTTTATTTTGTGTTAGTTTTCTTCATCTGTTGTCAAAAATAAATATTGAAATACAGCCAGTATAACACATTAGCCTTACCTAATAGTTCTATTTAACTTTTTTATTGAATAAGCTCACACAGAAAAGATTTCATCACTACCATACAGCTTTCTGATGTAAGCCAGGTAAGCCTGGAAGGATTTTTACCATCTCTCTGGACTATAAAAGGAAGTGAATTTATAGGCAGGCCACTTAGGCATGCACAATTAAATGAGTTTAAGGGCTGACAGTAGTCCTCACACTATGGTCTGTACATATTATCTGTTCCAGTATCTGAGGGGGGAAGGAAAATACATCTGCCAGCTGACATTTCACTGATGACATCACAGAGCATATTTCTGGTGCTTATGTGTAAAATATCAGATTTAGTTCACAGAATTTAGCTGGAACAGATTCCTTGGCTTTATGAAGTTTGTGTGAAGTGCCTATCCTGTTTGGGAGATGCTGATTTGAATGAAGCCACCACCTCAAAACAGAAGCCCCCAAAGGCAGACTGTCATTTGGTTTGCTCTGGGCACAAAGYTGCAAGTCTGAGCCATCTCTCTGGGAGATTGCACCAGGATAACATTTTTCCCACTCTCCTCCAGTCTTCAGAATAAAAGCCAGTAATTCTCCAGCACAGAWGACACCACCTGCCCAGCATTCTCTGACACTGGGGTTTGGGGTGCTGCTCCCCCTTGCCCCACAGCTGTTCAGACAGAGGGAGATGAAAAGCAGCAGGCACAGGTCTGGGGGTATCTGAACTGACACCAGCCTGGATTTTTACATAGCTTTGAGAGGTTTTTAGATTCAAGGTTTGTGCTTGCTCACAGGTGGTTTCACTGTGGATTTATTGAGCCACCAGATACAAATGAAATATTTCTTAACCTCAGTAAATCTTGGAATTGGTCTGAGTCCTCAGGAGATAGCTTTTGTGAAAAGCTGGCATTTTTCTTTTTTGCCAGTTTAATTGGAACGGTTTTGCATGTTACACTAATCACCCCTTTGGGAGAACAAAAGACAAAAACTCTGCCAGCAAAACTCGTTCCTTTTTGAGATTTTGATTTGTCAGACATTTGTATTTGCAAGTTACATCACAATTCTATCCTAGACCAGAAAGACTAATTTGTGAAGTTCATAAAAATTCTGTATTTCAAGCTAAGAACATGACACTGGTGTCATTTACAGTAGAATAAACCCAAAATAGCTTTGCTGAAATCTGTAAGGTTATAGCAAAACATGACTGATGGAAGCATGACATAAATCAAATTTCAAGTTTTCCCTGTAAAGCTGAAACTTTACCCCACCTTCTGAAATAATTAATCCAAACGCACAAAATTGTTTCTCTTCTGACTGTCCTAGAAGACAGGTACTCAGCATGGGTCAGAGAAAAGGAACACTCCTTTCTCCTGCCATAATTCCTGTGAGTTTTGTTCCAACTATTCATCATTCACTATTTGTTAATCTTCTCTGTGTCACACAGTGTCCCACACAATAGAGGAGGCTAATTATGCTCTCAGTAATGAGCATTTGTGTGAATTGTACATGACTACAGAAATTGTTAGTGCTGAAAGTCAGGAAAGTTTGACTGACTGTGACATGGAAATTGACAGAATTGCAAATGTTCAAAACGGGAAACGAACAAAGACGGATATTGTACAAAAATGTGCTAACAGACAGACAGACAGACAGACAGACAATGAGATCTCTGCTCCGTGTGACAGACCTGACAACAGCAATACACATTTTCTAAATACTCATTTAAAGACTATTCTATCCATGTAGATTTTTCATTAAAGAAAGAGGTCAGCAATATAACRTATAGGTGTCTTGGATAAACACAAAGTAATTGTGAACAAGGTGTTTGTGACAAGAAATTTGATTCTGAAAGGAATTTCCAGTAGGGATAAAGCAAAACATCCCTGGCATAACATCTGAATTACTCTCCACAGTTCTTATCACCTGTACCCCAGCAGGAAAAATTCAATCTTAAATAAACTTGGCTTTTATTAGAAAAATAACAAGGGGACAGAAACTCTGCTGAATGAGAGAGAAAGGTAAAATCTCAAAGAAAAGATGATTAGAAGTACAACAGAGAGGATCAGTGCACACAAGCAACAGGAAACAATACTGATGTGTAAGACCACAAACTGGGCAAGTAACTTGGAATCTTATTAAAGCTAATACAGTCTTGTAATGAGGAATTCAATTCAAACCAGTGAGGAGTAAGGTTCCAAAACAACAAAATCAACCTCTTTTTGTCTGGAATGGAAAAAAAAAAAAGCAGCAAATTTAAGAGGGACTTTATTGAAGTCAAAATGAAACAGCAACCACTTTCTCGTCTTATGTTCCTATTTCAGACTAATAGTCATYTGAAAAAATAGTCAATTTAATATTTCTGAGTACTATTTAATAAATTTGAGTATTATTTTATTTAAGGTTTTTCATCACTATTTCTTTCTTAAAAKAAAAGCAGTTATGTTAGGGAGATGTGTCAGGGAAGGACAGAAGAAGGTTCAGAGACAACACTCTCTTTTCTGCTATTTTCTCCTGACTGCTGAAAGAAAAATGTCAAATCACTGACCCTGATCCCAGTATTTGACCAGTATGTCATCCACTGAAGGGGAGAGATTTCTTTTCCCCCTGAATCTCCACTTTTTACCTATTTTTCTGATGTTCTCTGCACAGCCTAATTTGCAGCTTCCATGCAGCAGCAGACAGGTTTCTCCCAAATCATTCCAGTTTTCTCTAGTGAGCCAAACAAGATTCAGACATCCTCAGCCTTATTCATGCCCCTAAGAGAGAGGATTTTATACCTCAGTAGTAGATTTGGGTAAGGTCTGATGAGCAGCCTATCTTCTTGTGCTCTTCATAAACTGAAACCTTGTCAGCCTGCACTGAAACATCTCATTTAARCATTTTGTAGTGTCAATAAATACCTGTGAAGGATTACATAAATACAGTGAGCCCCATCTAGGGTCTGAGTGGATAGAGAGGAGGCAGCTAATACAGTGTTAATGCTCCTAATACATTTTTCCCATTTAAAACCCAGTAATTTCAGGCTCTCAGAAGAGGACARCTTGCTCAGCCTCTCTTCGTGGAACAGGCAAAGCTGCAAACCTTTCACACACTTCACAGGCAGCAGACAAGGACGAGGCAGAGCTGCAGGGAGCCTGCTCTCCTCTCCTCAGCACTTATGGAGCAGGGAGCTCAGCGTGCCCCAAGTGGCTGCCCTGACCTAAAGGAGCTTTTAACAAAAAGTTATACATTCGCAACCGCTGAGAAATCATTCATGGGGACAGTAATTGCTTGCAAAAGAGGCCTGAACAATGCCTGAGTCCTCTCTAAAAGCCTCCATTGCMATTCTTGGTGTCAAGGGCTGGCCTTGCACTTACTTTTGTACCAAAAGTGTGTTTGCTGAAGACAGGATTTGCCAGCTAATTCTAGCAACAAAGCTAGTAATARAATGGGCCCTCCCACTCATGCAACATGGAAATTGGCTGTAAACAGGAATAAAAATTCAAATTCCACCCATGGTTGTGTGAATGGCCASRTTTCAGCATCCAGCATAGATTAAAATGTTATCCCTAATGCTTGTCAGAGAGGATGGAGACAGCTGGGGCCACTCTGGGACCACACCTGAATCCAGGTGCTGCTACACARAGACTGGGGGCAGGAAGGACAGTTCTTCCCAGAGTCTGAACGTGTACTGCCAGATTGGATCAGGGAAAATGATAAAGCCAGAGAAGAGCTGCACAAAAATGACATCTCTGTTATGGTACCAAAGTCATATTATGCCCTATAGCTGATTCATGCGTTTATAGGAGTCACAGAGAAAGTAAGAAGATACCAAATCCTGACACTGGACAAAAACAAAARCTCTTTCAACAATGCTGATTTTTTTTTAATCAAGAGTTTGGCACGTGAAAAAATGGAGCCTCAGTTTGATTCAGTCTTCCAGGTCCATGCTGAAATCCAGGGATACTTCCCTTCCAGGAAGCAACAGGAAATAAAAGAGGGGTATGTGGAAATATATTTCAAAATTAATATTGTTCAAAGCTTGTCTCTGAAACTTTTTACAAGATGAAATTTATCTAATTTTAAAAACTGAGAAGAAAAAGTTTTATTAAATCAATACAATTATTTCCATATGAGCAATTTCAAGCCCACTTTCAAACAATCTTATTTTGATGCAAAAAAACAAAATGAAGAAGAAAATTTAAAATCTTGGAGTAATATGTACATATTTAAAAGCACTTTTTAGTTCAGCCACTGATCTAGAAGTCAATATTTCACTCAGCTCTAGGACCTAAAGAGAACTATCTCAAGTATTTGCCCAAAGGACTAAACAAAATCACTTGTATAATTAATGTGGTTTTCTAACAAGAGTAGGCTCAATACATTTGAGAATACCAGTGTCTCTTAAGACAGGAATTTTCTTCACAAGCTCATCTTAAGAAGATTCCTCTGTACTTCTTTCCTATGCATGTGTTCCAAGAAGCACTTAATGAGCTTCACAGAGTTACTAAAGAAAAAGAAGTCTAACTACTTGCTTTCTAGTTCTCTATTGAATTTCTTATTAATTAACATATTAATGCTCTTTTTTTTCCTAAATTTAACTTTAAAGAAAGCAAGAACTTTTCAAATTAAGTAATGAGASAAGAATGCTAACAGCTTTTTTCACCCTATTAATTCAGATACATACTAAAATCTCTGAGGTTTTTAGGGAGTAAGATAAGAAAGATAACAATGACAATGTTTCTATTTTTAAGATGAAATCCACTTGTAAAGCCGAGCTCTTTCACTGGTGGAAATTTTTATCTGAAAGAAATTAAGTCACCCTTTTTGTTTTAACCATAAAAWGGCTTTAAAGCATATACTCAAACCAGTAAATCTTTCTGGTGTTGTACCAGCTCCGCGTCCTGCACGGGAACAGGGACAGTGATCCTGAGGAGTCATTGTCACCAGGCTCCTGGAGGGASTTTCCTCTCTCCAAGTCTGGCTCCCCTCCACCAACCTTCACATATATATCTGCACTCTCTGGAGCTTTATCAGCARGGATAAAGAATGTTGTCATAAGATGATCACGGAGAATTTTTTCTGTCTTATTGTTTCTTCAAAAGTTTTCACTATTTCCTCTATGGTTATCTACCCATGTAATCCTACTTGAAAGAATAATCCTTGTTTCCAGACTGAATCCTGCTGCAGAATGCAGTGACCAGGATGTCCCATGATCAACCAGCTTGAGCAGATAACAAAAACTGAACAAAAACCTTAACAAAACCTGAACACAGCCATCTCAACTTCCCTGTGTTTTGAGATTAAATGATATGCCCCTAACACCCTTCCAGGCTGATGACAAATGACATGAAGCAACAGTTTCTTTCAGCACAACATAGAGGGGAAAAAAAMCCCAAAACCCCAGAAAACAGAAGCAAGAGAGARTAATCAGTCTAGGCTAGAAGGGAAGATAAATTTTCAGCTATATGAAGCCCATGCAGGAAATCTGTTGGGGCAGRAGGACCAAAAAAGCATTTGGGATCTGGTTTCTCATCCATGTGAATAACAACCATACGTGAGGAGTCTGGATTAAACACCCAGTTTCTGACAAAGAAAATCCTTTAGGTCACCATACAAGCTGTTCAATGCAAAGCTAATGTCTGTTCAAAAATTTGTTTACATTTTGCTAAAAATTGAAGTGTACCTTAAATGTGCTATAGTGCCTTGGTATAGGAAAAGAACAGATGGAGCTTTCTCTAGTCAAACCTCAGCTTGAAAGACACTCAGCTTGTAGAGCTGAAGCTTAGTTGGTGGTGCACTTCATGTCCTTCATGTAAAATATTCTGTCACTTTTAATTTTGTACCTTGTTTACTTTCTCCGTTACAAAAGAACTGGGACTTGTTTTTAGCAGCTCTGATTAAGTTTCTATTGATTTTCGAGATAGGAAATGGAACTTTCAGATTTCCCACATGAATTTAAAGCGAGTCAGATATTAACCTCGAGGTAAAACATCTGCCATGACATTCCAAGAATAGACAAGCACTATCTCAGTGAAAACAGCATCTGTGCTCAGATCTCAGTGCCTGGGAGTTGGAATTGGGGAACAATGCAAGCAGCAGGACTGTATTTTCACATGTGTCAAACCACACATGAACACACCCCAATTACTGACATTTGCATTCACTCAGATATGGATTATCACACACAGGAAACTCCCTTCATGTACACATCCCTTGGCTGTTAAAGCCCTAATGGCTAAATGAGATAGAGATGGTGTCAAGGGGAATTGAGAAGAATGAGAAAGCTGATGCAGAAATGGAAAAGCTTATTTTTTTATGCCACTGTTAATGCATCTAACCATATAATGGGTATTTATTATTTTTGAGGCTCAATGTCCTTTCTTATCCTGTAACAACTGCCAATATATACATGCATTTACTAATTTAAAGCTTTCTTATCAAATAAATCCCTGGTATAGGTATTACTAGGCAGTATTTAATAGACTAACAGAAAATAAATATGCAGCAGGCAATCTGAAATATATACCACATGCAACATCTACTGGGCTGAAAACTTTTATCTTGGAATTTTTCAACTGGTTCTACCTATCATGGTAGTGTTCTTTAAGCTAGTTGTTTGGACATGTTTGTGATATTGATATTTTCAGACTAGGTACACTGGGTGTGGTTCTGAAAACAGAGCCACACCCAGGAAATTCAGAGGGAAAAAAAGAGGCAAAATGATCTTTAGAGATGGAGCTGAAACATTTTTAGTTCTTTTCTATCTTGTGAAACGGCCATAACTCTTACAGCTTGCTAGTGTTTAAAATGTGTACCTGTCCAACAGAGCTAGRGGGTGCCACCTATTTTATTTGACAAACAAGTAAAGGGAACAATTTCAGTGGTATTCATGGACTTTTAAAAGTGAATTATGCCTACTGTCTTATCACTGCAAGGGTGATCCCACTGAGCTTCTCCTCTGGCTGGAGACAAACCTGGATCCTGCCTACAATGCCCTTGGCAAGAGGAGGAGTCTCTGCAGCTGCTTAAACCATGGTTTATACACCCAGTGTGTGAAAAACACAGCTAGTCATTGCATTCAAACACCTCTGCAAAGCAGCTTTGATCAACATAGTACAGCACCTTTGAAATGTATAAAAAAAAAAAACACAACAAAAACCCCAAAATTTATTAATGACTTAATCTTCCAGCTACTATTAAAGCTGTCACCATAAAGATGGCAAGTTAAAGAATATTTGAGGGATTTTAGGAAACTCTCAGCTTCTCAAGACATGAAAAACATTACACAGAAGCTGGAAAATTTAAAACTATTTTCCTAATTTGCACCTCATCTATAAACCTCATCTATAAACTTACACAACTGTTGTATACCCGGTACATCATCTTGCAAAAGGTTTTTAAAAGGCACTTTTAAAAAGATGAAAAATATCAGTCTTAAACTGTCATGGTTGTATTAATAACAGCTGACCCAGCACAAAGCCATAGATGGCAACAAAGATCAAAATTTCATCAGCAGAATAAAGTAAAAAAAAAAGAAGAAAATAAAGATTGTTTAGCATATATTATTATTGTTTATAAATGTGCTTTATCACCATAATCTGCTTATCTATTAAAAGTGTAAAATCTTGTGGGACATTTTTACAATTCCAAGTTGTTTTTTTCTCATTTGCTGGAAAACTGAAACTGTGCTGTCACTTTCCCTAGCAGTGATCCAGGGAGCCACAGGTTGTCCCTGTTCAATACAAGGCCCACTATTTTGTCCTAGATTTTCAGAAAAGGATTAAACTGTACTGAAAATCAGACCTCATATCACTGATTAATCTAAATCTCCTTTGCATTTTCAGAGCAGAATGCAGATGTTAAAAGGATCATGTGTGTGTGAGAGAAAAATAATGTGTGGGTTTCAGAAAAATAAAAATACAATAAATGCATAACATGAAAACTGATATCACTAAATCCCACGTGTGCACCTGCTAGATGACAGGGTGGATGTTTGCATGGGGGCAGCTACCACCACTCCTAACTCCATGTTCTTGGGACTGTACTTCCCAAATGACCCAGACATTAGACCAGGTGGCTGAATTAAAGCACTTAACTTTGAAAAGAGGTTGAAAAACTATTGTGGAGAATTCTCTAATCCATTTCTATTGCTATCAAATTATTAGTGAGAAAGGAACCTAAACTTGGAACCAAATTTTAACTTTTTCATATCAACATATTACAATTTTATGTGCTGATTGCCTCTGTAAAAATTGCAAAGCACACATAGTGAGACAAGAGATGATCTTTAACAGCAAAAATATTTTTGGAAAAGGGGTTTCCACCTGGACAACTATGTGGTGTTGACATTCATTGAAAAGAACTCTACAAGTTTCCATTTGTATACCTAACAGAAACCAGTCTTCAGCAATGAGAGACTCAATCTCAAAAGACTGGAAACTCCTCTGAATTTGTCAGAAAAGCAATCAGCATTTCCCCTCTACAATAGGAGACAATCCCTGGAATAATATCTGTGTGTACAGGCATGTGCAGAACCACACTACTACTCACATTCTGGAGGAGATTTGTATTTCACAAATTACCTACGCTCACAGGTAATCCACAGTCATGTGTGAAAAAAAAAATAAAAATTAAGGATTGAATAATCAGCTGTTCCTTCAGCTGGTTTTTGTTAGCAGTGTGTAGTTCTGCCTGTAGGGTCATCTTACTAGCACCTTCCTCTGGCTGCCATGAAACATTCCCATCTTTCATGAAACATTCCCATCTTTCCCATGTTTCACTGGTTTCCCATCCATGCACTGGAAACACAGGAGTGTCCAGAGCAGGCAGCTGGGGTTTAATTTTATTGCTTTGGTCTACTGAAACTGAACAAACACAGCTGAAATAAATAAATAAAAACAAATAAAAATGCTGGTGGTTTAAATCTTCAATTGAACTAGACTCAGCCACATTTGAATTGCACATGTGAGCAGCCCATTTATAGTCACTTCTCGTGAGCATTCAGTTTACAGGCACAGATGTTCAGGGAAAATGCATTTTAATCTCAGGATGAGATAATTTAAATATAGCCTTCTGTGAACATTCATACCAGTCAGGGAACAAGAAAAACACCAATCAAATTATATGACTAATCATTTCTAAGTTGTGCACGGATGTATTTGAATTTCAGATGGCAATCTGAGAAAAAGTCCTCAAAGCTTTAAGRAACATTCAAGGAAAGGGCTACATGTTCATGGGGATTTGAATAATGGCAGAACATTCCYCCATGTTCACAAAAGTGGCTGAAAAAAGATTATCAGGACAATTTGAGAAAAACTATCTTTAAGGGAGAGTTTTAAGGAAAGGACAGCTTTATGGAATCTCTGGTGAGACTACTTCGATGTTTAATAACCTTTCTATAAAAGCAGATATTCAAACATTAAYGACTGAAAATTCACAAAGAAATCATTCAATCTGAATGAAGATTAAGAACTGGATCCTCTGGAAATACATCTTCCACCAGCATTCTCCAGGCTGGAGTGATTCAGATACTTTGACTTTCTAGTCTRATGAATCTCACCAGTAGTTGCCAAGTAATCCTTTTCAAGAAAGAACTCTCCTCTTCGAGGCAGCCTCCCTGCTCCCTTGCTCGCAGCAGGCTGAGGTTAGGGGTGTCTGCAGTTAGAATGGGCTGTTCCAGACCTGCTACCCCTTCCCATATCCCACTGGGAATGCAGCCAAACTGCCCCGAGACCACTGTCTGCCCTTCTGACTATCAGACTGAAATCTGGAGTAATTTTATAGAAACGTCAAAAAGAGACAGAAGGTATAAAAGTAAAAAGAAGACAGCAACACTCCTTTGCAGAAAACTCTTTTCCATGACACATGACAAATACCTATTTCAAGTGTAAATAAGTTGGAAAATATTTTTAAAAGATCAGCATACAACACAAAGGGTATTTTGAAAAACACATATTACAATATAAAATATGGGAAAACAAGCAGAAATGTCTGTATTTGTGGGAGCTAATTTAGTTGCTTTCTTGAAAAGCTCATTCTGAATAGGAAGCCATGCGAGCAATCCTCAGTTCATTTGCCTTTTCTTTCGTTTCTGTAAATAGGCACAAGGTAAATACATGAGGGTATTGTTAAGCCTCAGGTTTGGGAAGTGTTGTGTCATCTTAGAATTGTAATTTCCAGAAATGGTAAAAGCACTGCTGTTATTTTACCTCGACTTCACAAAGTATCAAAATGTGCCATTATGCAATGGAAATCATTGTCTTAATTAGACAGACTGCTGATTCTGATCAAAGCTAACTTGAAACAGATTTTCATACACTTCCTCCATCTTCAGACAGTTTTTTCAGGGAATGTGGTAATATCCCCAGGAATTTATATACATGGAAGATACTTCTGTTGTTAATCAAATTTATAGAAGAAAGTACTGATACACTGAGACACATTTAACTTGTTTAAATTGACATAACTATTGTCACTATGCCAAACTTCATTCCAGGTCATGCTGTCCCTCTAAACTACCTTCCAAAAAATGGCTTTGAGCGTAGGGCCATCTATTCTTGGGATGAAGACCAAATCGGTAGAGGTATCAAGCAGCAAGYTAATACAAAGTTACTTTCCAATCTTTTTTGTTGGTTTAAAAGCTCAAGGTTACTTGATTAATCTGTTAGATACTGTTCTTCTCCAAAGAATGAATAAGATGCCCCTACGGAAAAATCAATTAAGTGAAATGAGCGTGCTACAAAGGAAGACAAGAACTGTACTCTTAATTCCACAAGGAATATTTTAGGCTTGTTTTTCCAAATAGTCCCACCAAGACCAAAATACTGGGTGAAATGAGAAATATTTTTGTCTTGCTTATGGCTTATTTTTGGCATTCACACCCCAGAGATACAAAAAGAACCTGAAGCTTCAGGAAAAATGAATGTTTTAAAATCCTATGTATAAGTAAGAAAAAATAGGCTGTTTTTTGTTGCTTTAGTTCTTCCCAGAATGCTGTTATTTAATTTCATGCAAAAGAGGCATAAAACACTCTGTTCTTAATTAGTTCTTGATACAGCTTATCTGCTTTCATGAGGGTTTGTCAGCACAGCATGAATCAGAATCATTGGAGACCACTACTTAGCTTGAGTTTATGCATGATTTGTCTTTAAAAACAGATTGGTTTGAATTGTTGGATCGCAGAGTAATTGCAGACACTATTGACTTTATGTAACAGGTCAAATGTGATTGGGATGCTCCCTTTTCAAGTGCAGTACTTATCCTTGGGAAGACAAAGCTTTGCATGTATTTAAGACCATAAGTGGCACATATTTGCAGGGTTTTATGTTAGTAAGTTTGGAAGTAATTTATCAGTTGAAAGCCAGAAATTGCAAAGACAAATGAGGAAAAAAACCCCAAACTTGTTTCCACTGCTAAATTATTTTGTGGATTATAGATACTGCTAGCAGCAATCTCAAGCTTTCAAAGTGCTTTATAAAGAAATTAACACTCACAACACCCTTATGAAGAAGGTAAATATTATGTAAATATTTTATTGCTGCTGTACTGGGGGTAAATTGGCTCAAGGGTTGGGGCAGCAGGGAATGCAAGAGGAGGACATGAGCGCACCACAGGCGCTAGATGTGAGCCCCAGGGCAGCCCYGCTGCCTGGATCAGCTTTGCAGTGCCCCGGAGCTCTGCACAGGACACTCTGCCAAGGCMCCCCAGCACCCGCAGCTGAGGGGCAGCACAGGGCTCTGGATTTTTATCTCGGCCTGCCTTAGCTGTGCTGTGGGCCTGTAGCTCCTAGGCAGGAGCTGAACTGCAAAGCTCCATGCTGCAAAGTACCTGCAGTTATTCTGAGAAGGGAGAAGGAGGAGTCCCCTCCCTTGTGCTCTGACAGCACAACCAGCCAGCACCTACAACCAGCCAGCACCTACAACCAGCCAGCACCTACAACCRGCCAGCACCTTCACCTCCTCCATGGTCACATCCTCAGCAGGGCACAGGCTCACGGGATCTGCCCAGGAGCAGGAGAGATTTTGCTTATTAATTGCATAGCTAATCCAAACCAAAGGAAGGAAAAACCAGTTTTCTATTTATATTTCCCCAGCAATATTTTGTAAACTTTAAACATACATWGGGGTTTGGAAGACAGCAGTAGTGGGAAAGGCATTTCTTTTGTGAGGGCTGTGGTTCCTTCCCAGGGAATCCTACAATGCTCTGCATTCGTGGGCATGATCCTGCAAATGCTGCCCATGAGGAGCCCCCTGTGCTCCACTGGGAGCTGGGCTGGAGAAGTTCTGAAGCTTTTAACAATATTAGAGTGTAACAGTCCCCTGGGGAATCTGTGAACACGCCAGCCAACATGGAGCAGAGCAAACCACTGCTCTCACAAGATGYGGCACAGGCTCTGCTCACAGGGGGCAGAGAGACCTGAGAATGGCCAAAGACACACAAACTACCACACCTCAACCCCAGGAATGCCAGTTCAGTGTGAGCTCTGCCTCCAAGGACTTGTGTCATGTTCTCTGGCGGACATAACACAACAGGGACATGAAATTCGGGTGCTGCTAAGTGCCACTGCTTTTAAAATAAGCAACTCAAGTGTAATCCTGACATTTAACCAGGGTAAAACTCTGTAACAACRTCCAAACTATGGCATAAGTACAAGCACACTTATACTGCTGTGGACTGAGACCAATTCCAAGCTTCAGGGTGGGTACATAGGTCTTCCACAAAATATTCTTTCAACTTTCAATTTAGATATCTTATTTCAGACACCAAAGATTTAATTGCTTTAATGAAAGGTCAACAATGCTGCACAATTTTACTCTCTGGTGTCAAACACAGCATGAGACTGCGGGGAAAAGGACAGTGTCACATGGAAAATAGGATGATGAAATTACCTAATTTTGATTTATTAATAATACATTATAGCCATATTTGCTATGCAATTAAAGKTTGTATAGACATAAAAGTACAGAACAGATGAACTTATTTTGCATAAGCGAGTTCTGTTATGACATCCTATAACTTATACTGTCTGATTTTGTAAACCAAATAATTTTCTTTAAGTTTTATTTATGTGCATATGAAATGTAATATAGCCAAATGTGCTCCAAATATGAGGGAAAAAAACAGTTAAATTTGCAGAGAATGAAAGAATATTTTGTCTTTTAACTATGAAATACTTCTTAAAAACACTATATTAGAAATTATATTTGGAGTACTAGAAAATGGGTTTTGTTTTTATTAATAATTCTATCTTTAATAGTATTATTTGTATTTGTGAGGTTTTTCCTCTCCTTGAACTACAAACCAATCAGGTTCATAAAATGCTGACAATCAAAAGAAAATATGTCTTTCAAAAAGTTGAAGTCTTCTCCCCTGTTTTGCTGCAGAACACTAACATTAATGGGAAAGAAGATGAAAGCAACTTTCTCCTTTTCAGGGTAAGTTTTCCAGCAAGCACAGCCTGAGTGCTGCAGTTCAGCTGCCCTGACCGTCAGTCCCAGTCAGAGCCCAGCACTGAATGCACCCATCATTCCTAGCAGCCCCAGGCATGCTGGATCCTCAGTGCTGTCCCTGGTCACCCATGTGCCTGCTGATGGTCACATCCAAACAGAGGACACTCTCAAATGGGCTTTTTCCCTTCCCATCTTTGTGAAAGACCTTTTTACTAGGAGCCATTTGGCAAGAAATCCACAAGGTCATCTGTAATGGAAAAATAATGGACTCATTTGAAAGCTGAAGCCCAAACATTTGCTTGTAAAAAGTATGGCCAATTGTTAACTTTGCAGCTTCGAGATAAGGTATCTATTTTGATAGATTAGAGTCTCCACATTATACCTTAGGACTGTAAACTGGAAAAAGAGACATTTCTGTGGGGAAGCTCACACAGGGAACTGGCAGCCCTTGCTCAAGCTCAGCTTTTGCTGGTCAKTATTTTGACAACTACTTTCTGCATTAAAGGAATTTGACAGAACTTTTAATCTACTGTTTAATTTCTCAAATAAATGCCCATTTCAAGGGAATCATTATCTAATAGTAGAATAGCCTACACTGATGTAGCATGGTACTATGCTGGGAACCACAAAGGAATTACTGTTTTTCAAGGACACAGTGCCAGCAACTTTGAAAAATCACATAGATTTCAAATTGATAAAGCTTTTGGTTCTTGAGTACTGATCAGATTAATTGTCCACTGAGTCCAACTTGTATCATCCTTTTAACTTTTTAACTACCATAGAGAAACCATGTGAATCAAGACAATTCAGACTTTGCTATTGTCTGAATGGCTTGTATTTGTTAATAATACTCAGACTGGCTCATGGCATTAGTACTTCCTTACAGATAGCTGTAAATAATATTGCATGGGCATGGAGTTCTAAGCCCTTTGCTTTAATTTGGTCCACGCCAGCATCAAAAGCCATGCAAATTCCTATACTCATTCATAGCTCATGTACAAAACACACATTTTTGTAGAACACAAAAACCTACCTAAGAAAGCTAAAGAACTTTCTAATGATACAAGAGTATTTAATGGAAGAGTTATCTTTCTGATAAAAAAGAGCAATGTTAAGAATACTTCTTAGTTTCCACTAGAAAGAGAAAGATAGTGGTGCACAGAAGTTAGGATTTAGAAAGAATGATTTCTTAAAAAAGCAGAGGAGGATGGAAAGTTAAAGTGTAAGACAAATTTAACTCCTCAGGCTTGATTCTAGGCTGCATACATTCATTTTTTCTATGATTAAGGAGGAATTTGGCTATGGGCATTTCTACAATGATTGTGTAAAGAATGCATCAGTGCATGCAGTGAAAGCTTTTCCATCAACTTAGAGTCAAGATTTCACCATTCATCTCTACAACTGGGTACACAGTCTATGTTACACCTGTCTTTCTGGGCAAAAGTA
Organism: Cardinalis cardinalis; assembly: GCA_014549065.1. Taxonomy (NCBI): domain Eukaryota; kingdom Metazoa; phylum Chordata; class Aves; order Passeriformes; family Cardinalidae; genus Cardinalis; species Cardinalis cardinalis. The sequence goes on from JACDOX010000032.1 coordinate 3,415,721, forward strand.
TTTGAAATATTTCATCATCTGCCAGTTTGTCACATATCTGCCACGGATGCAGGAAACATATATTATTTACATTTTTTAKCATTTAGATTGTGCAAGTGCTGTTACTGGCAAACTCTGTCTGCAGAATGAAATGTAGAAAGAAAAATAAGATACCTTCTATTTCCCCTGAAACGTAACTACAAGGAAATATTCACTAAAAATAGATTGTATTGTTAAAATATTTGACATGCGCTATTAAAATATTTTATTCAGTGTTCAAAATAATAATGATGACTGCTAATTCACACTAAACTTCCTTGGCTTGTGTCAACTGACCTCTTGTGGTATCATATAATGTTCTTTCAACATGGCAAAAAGAATAYAATAATTTAATATCCTGGCAGCTTTGCATACGTGTACTCCCGCTGTAGTCCAAAGACCTGCATTCCATAGTTGTCATTATTTAAATGCTCAGCTAAAAATCTCACTGGTTTAGTAACACATATAGAAAATGTGCTCACACCTATATGATAAGAAACCACTTGAAAGCTGTTTAATGTCAAGCACATTCAGCTGACCCCCTGCTCTATGCAATAAGGTGCTCCTTACAGCTGGACTCAAAATATTTTTGTGTGGGCATTATTTTGTAGTGAACTGGTGATAACAGCATTTTCCTGCTCCTGTAAGGTTCTTGTTACAGGTTGAAGTATGTGAGCTGCCTCAGTTCTTCCCTGGAGTAGAGGAATATTCTGATTTTCTATTCTTCTTGAGGAAGAACAGAAAATAACAAATCTCAGGTAMATGCATAGATGCTATTCTATATATTTCTAGTTATATGTAATATTTAGATTATTTATATATAGTTATATATAATATGTATAGTTATATATAGTTACATATATGTAAATATTATATATATAGTTATATACAATATGTAGTTATATATATAGTTATATATAGTTTTATATATATAGTTATATATAATATGTAGATGTTATTAACATGCTTGAGTCTGTAGTGTACACAGGCTCCTTGCTCCACAGAAATTCCATCTGGCTTTTGTATGTGATTGTCTACAACTCTTCCACTGTTTTAAAATGCTTTAACCACAGAACTGACAGTTAGATCATCTGGCTACAGCTTCTTTGCTACTTTCCTACAGGTTTTCTTCCAGTTTCTTCTAAAATTAGACTAATTTTAGCTGTTTCATCTAATTTGATTACAAATCAGTATTTAATACTGCAGTCATGACACTGCTGTGGCCTGGGAAGATCAATTATAGGAAAGGTGCTTCCCCACTGGAAGGCTCCTGAGGGAAATCATTCTTTTCTCAGGCACACAGAGCCCTTTGCTGATTTCCATAGTGTGCTCCAGGTATGCCTGTGCTCCAGCTCCTGGCACTCAGTTTAGACATCAAACATAATGGATTATCTTCTACAAGCTGAAAAAGTCACATGTCAAAGGTTCAGATTCAGCTGTCATTTGGTAACACACAGCTGTACAGGACTCGAGCTAAAAAATTTGTGAAGGACTATTTCTGATCAAATACACARGGGGTACGAGGGTAAGAAGCCTTTTCTTGCCCATAAAAAAGTTTACTGAGAAAATCCAGAATTTAATTTGTGCAATTTCACATGGCCTAATTTTCTGATGCTGCTTGAGTGGAAACTGAAGACCAGACTGAAAACCAGACAGAAATACATATTATGAATTTAGTTGAGAGAAGAACTTTAAATAATACACTTATTTTAAAGTAAGAGTCCTACATTGCTGGGAACGATCCCTTATTATAGCTAAAATGTTGTACACAAATAAACTCCACCTAAACATATCATTAATACTGACACAGCTTAGGTATTCTACAATTTTCTTCCATCATGCTGTACATTTCCATCTAGAACATGGCATTAAGAAAAATGAAAGCTTTGTGCAGTATAATAAACATTTCAATAGAAGTCTATGTAGTATTTCTGCTTTACATCATGATTCATTTATCAACCTGAATTAGGCTTTTGAAAGAGGAAAATGCAGCTTTGCAGTTCAGTACCTTTTCTGGTCTTTTCTTGCAATAACAAAATTGCTTAATGTCATTTCAAGTTCATCCTGTTCCATGCACACATGTAGGCAGAGCTATGAACTTACACAGTTCAACATCTCCTTTGTCACAGATGGTAAATGTGCAGATTTTTCCCTCAAGGAAAGAAACTCTTTTATAAAATAATTGTATATTCTGCTCATTTTTTTTTTTTCTGTCACTGATGCTCTTGTATTGTTATTATACTCTGTCAAGCTGGTAATTAGCATTCAGTCTCCATCTGACACAAGCACAGCTCTCAATCCTCCTTAAAAATCCCTTAGGACACACATGGTAAGTAAAATAATGTGAGCCAATAAAGGGGGGGAGTACTAAACCAACAATAATAATAATGATAATAATAATAATAATAAAAATAAAATATAATAATAATTTTAAAAAGAACAAATAAAAAACATGAGACAGTGCATAACCACAGGTTGCTTTTGTCATGCAGTCAATGCACTGCTCTTTTTCAGTGAACTGCATGGAGCTAACCCTGCTGTGTGGAATAAGCTTTCAGAGTGCTACAACTGTCTTCCTGCAGCTGTCCTTTGCTTTTCCTACACAAAGATCTAAATCCTCTTCCCAGTCTCACCTTTCTTCCAAACTTCTAAGGCACACAATGCATCTTTTACACCCAGTGATTGCCCCTCCTCCATTTTCAGGTCTCTTGAGTGACTAATCATTTCCTCTTCTCAGACGAGTCATTTTTGGACAGTGTCACCTGTGATACRTGAGGTATCCTATTGTTCTGAACAACTCTAACTAGATTATATCATTCTTGGTAAAATGATAATGTCCCTTTAGAGCTTTGTGCACCTACCAGAATTCTTCCAGTTTCAGCAACAATGCCGTCACTAGAAATAAGAAGAAACAGAACTTTCCTTGTAGTTCCTACAATATCTTCTTTTTCAGTGATTTCTGCTTGAAGTGACTGGTGTGATCAAGGGTAGGCCTACTCCAGAAATCCTGTAAGACTAGTAGCACCACACAGTAAATTTTTGTTGAAGCTGTACCCTCACATGCTTGTGCTCTCCCGTCAGGCAGGCAGGATGTGCTGAAGATGCTGGCAGAGCCCCCACTCTGTGCCACATTTRCCCAAGATGGTGACTCAGTTTTCTGCCTTTGCACTCACACAGCAACAGGACAGACAGGGCGGGAATTCTCACTGAAACTGATGGTTTAATATCACCCCAGTATCCTAAAGTTACCATGGAAATGACAACAAAAAGATGCTTACACCGCATTACCAAATCAGTGTGAAAGATTACCAGGCCAGACTTCAGAAGTCCAATGGCTCTTGGAAGTCAGGTAACAAGGTGGAGAGTCATGGATGTCAAAGATGTGCAACTTGAGAAAAACCTGAATTTCTCTGAATATRTCTTAGTTTTGTGATGTCATAATATGGTCTGTCAGACAAAAGCTACTGAGTTGGTAACAGAAATTTGTGCCTTAAAACAAGAATACCAAATTTATGCTAATATTAATTAACGGTCTTTTCTGGCACTACATGTCTTGGTATCAGTCTTAAAGCCTAGAAAAACTCCTGCAGTTGGCAGAACATGAGTATGAGAGACACCTGGCAGGTCATTGCCACCAAGGTGTTGAGTAAGGAGTCCCTGGAGGGCTCCATTTGCTCATCACATCTCCTCTCCTACAGCRAGGTAACACTGCAAGTGTGAGCACACAGGAGCTGCTTTATTTCACTGCACAGACACTTCCCAGGCCTCCAGCTATGTATTTGTCCAAAAGTGGGAGAAAATCTCTTGACACCACTGCTAACCAATGTAATTTCTAAGTGTAAAATGCAGTCGTAGAATAATTCAAGGATTTAAGAAATATTGGGTRGGAAGAAATACCTCATTCAGAGCAAATTCCTGGGAAAATGAGATCAGTGTGGGGATGCTTAAGCTGCACTATTCTCAGTGTTTAATAAAGCCCTGCCTATTTGCTCTTATTAACTGACTGGGATGTGTGAAACACCAACCTGTAACACTCAAATATCTGACACAAGCAGCATCTGACACAAGCAGCATCACACTGAGAAAACAAATKATAGAGTCAGCTGAAAACTCTTCCCTAGACACACATAAAAAAAAAGGCTGAAGAATGATATTCAACCCYCTTCTCTTTCTGCATGTCACCGACCTAGAAGGTTTTAGGATTATTTTGATAATTCAGAGTGCTCTCTCCTCTCTTACTAATAACTTTATCTTTTATTAGGTGAACCAAAGAGGAAGATTAGGGACTCTGTTAGTCTGGGATTTATAGCTACTGTGAATTTAAATACATGAAAACCATCTGCTGCAGTATCCAAGAAAGAACTACTACATACCTAAGTTGAGAAAAAAAAAACCAAACAAAAAACATTAGAGGTGGATTTTCTGCTTTTTGTAGAAGAAAAGTTCTGCCTCTTCCTGATCTCTAACTTCAGTCTCTGTACAATATTAATTTATTACCAAGCTAATGAATCAACCTTCAGAACAGATTTCTGCTGTATCTGCTCACAGATTTACACTGTACATGTAGCAGAATTCCTTTTTCTAGGATCTCAAAAGTTCAGAGTTCCAAAAGGGGGACCTGGTGGAAGGAAGGAGAGCATCAAATGTCCAGACTCAATATTGCTGCTCAGCCCTTTAGGCCATGTGGCTCTCAGGTGGCCTCTGTGTAATTTTAGGTGGCAATATATCACATCAGGGGATGTTTCAATGACATTTCATCTCAGTGAMTCCCCCACAATTCCCACCATGGACAGGAACCATTTTTCACATTGCATAAAGAGGAAAACATTCATCTGTGTAAATATAAGCAGTTCATCTCCTGCTGTGTAAGTCTATGCATCTGCATAAGGAGATGTTACTTTGTGCTGGGGATCTGGCTGGTGTTAGAGCACAATTCCTTTCTGGAAATGGCACTGGCTTCCYAGCATTCTCCTAACAACTCTGGGGCTAATTCCACTCAGCCTGGGGAGAAACAAGAGAAGTACACTACAATAATGATGCTGTCCCCCTGCAAAGGCACAGCATTTTAYGGGAAAAAACCTCCTGGAATTTCCTCTTTTTTAGCTCTTTTCTGGTTGCTTGGAAGAGTGGATGGTTAGGCTGGGAAGGAGCCATAGTCTCAGTCCACCAAAATGCTTAGCTCTTTGCTATTTTAAATCCTATTTTCTCTTTCCKAACTTCTTTGAGAAAATCTTTAAATTTTATATCTAACATCTACCTTTCTTTCTATCTTTAAATATTAAAGTGCATATGAATGGATAAAAATATACAAATGAATGGATAGAAATCTTTGACTATTACAAGTAAGAATCCATGTCACATATTTGATTACGCTTCTTTCGTCATGTATGTGAAATAGCAGATTTGAATAATATCATATTTCTCTGGACTGTGCACTGACCTGTGTAAAACAACCTACCAGAGAGTAATCTTCTTTCATGAAACACCAATTTTTCTGATGCCTTCAAGGCAAAAAACGTAGACAGCCCAGTTTTCAAAGTCACAGAGAAAAATATCTTTATAGATTTATGAAGGGAATAAATACAGCTTTGCTAACCAACCACTTCCATGCATTCTAATGGCAACATGTTGCAATTAATAAAACAAGCATGTCCCATACTGGGGGAAACTGCTGACCATGCCAGAGTAAGTGGGCCCATATATTGTCCAAGCATGTAAATAGATTAGGTGACAGCATAATTAATCCTCAGTACATAATCAATGAGGAACAGTAGGGCCTTGTGAAAAATTGAAGACATCAGAATGAGACTGAATTTTCCCTGAGCTAAAATGTGGAGTCACTAGTCAATGAATCCTGCCTCAGGAGACTGTAACAAATACAGAGAATCAGCTCAAGGACAGCCAGAGTTGTAAATTGAGAGCTATAAAAAAATAATAATCTAACAATTGTGCCAATGTGTTTATAATTTATAGGTTGGTGTTACAGGTGAGAAATAGGGGTTAGCAGTCTGTTATAATCTGAACTTGAGTCAGTAAAGCACTGCAGAACCTCTAAATCACCACTTCTTTCATTTCACATAGTTTAAARACATATAATAAAACTATCAGACAAAGCCACTTTCTTTCAGGGTTTGAAGCTGGAGCTGTGGATACCAAACTGTTCAAAGTTGGAGTGCTACTAGGGAGTCCAGCACAGGGAAGCTCTTAATTTTCCTTATACTCTTTTCTTTTTCACATTGGGCACTTGCCATAAAAGTATAAAAAGCACAGGGGTCTTTTTGTTATAATTGAGGCAGGCAAGAAAATAAGAGTTTCATTTCACATTAAATTTCRGTATTCTCAAATTTAATTCCATTTTGATAATCTAATTCAAGGTACCAAAAAAAAAAAAGTTTGAGCATGCATTTAAATGGAGTGAAATTGGAACCTTTAATCCTACACAGTGCTGAGGAACTCTGAGTTTCAAATTCCCTTGTCCCAGTGGGTGTTGAGGTCAGCGCTCACCACAGAGCAAATTGGAGCCTAGCAGGATTCAGTCCTCTGTAAATAGGGGAGGCTGCCCCGTGCTGCTCTGCAGGGACTCAGCAGCTCTTCCAAAAGGATTTAAATAGGAAGGCTTTGGGCTGTTTCTTGGACGTGACTCCCCCTTAGAGACAAGTGAATTAAACAGAGCAACTCGGCATGCATTTGCTAATAACTGGCCAGGCAGCAGAAWAGCACTTGTACTTTTTTCAGCCATTCATCATTCGAAATTCCCCATGCTTCCCATGAACAGACCAGTYATTATTGCCAATCAATCCTCCTACAGCCTCTACAATGTGTAGGAAGGTACTGGAGCATAGGATGTAAAGATGGTTCTATACTCACTCAAACTTTCCCTTCACTATTAAGTCTTGCAATAAATACTTAAAATACTTATAAGCAACCTTCAAGACGCTGTCCATTTGTCTGACATAATCACTATTTGAGCTGTTACTCATCTTCCCTTGTAACTGACCTACTGCATTCCTCTGCCGTTGTGATGTGAATTTAACCTGAACTTTGAAATACCAATTGGYACTCAGTATTCTTCCCCCATGAAAAGCTTGTGGAAAATTTTCATGATCAAATTACTTTTCTGCATGCTGTATCTTTCATTTCAAATCCAGCAATTTTTCATGTGCATTTTTCATTGTTAAATGCTCCCATGGAGGACAGTTATAGCACTAATGGCAACTAAAAGTTACTACTATTAAAAGAATTGTGAAAACTAAAGTAGATCAGTAACACAATAAAACTGGTAGCTAGTGGGAGTGCAGCCAACCTTTTATACTGATTGAGTCCAGTGGCCTTTCTACATTCAGAGCCCTTTCTTTGAAACAAGACTAATGAACACACTGACAGTGGTGTGACAGGCAGAAAACCTACCAGGTGAGTTCCCTGGCTGTATCTTGTGGGGCCTTTATTTGCTGGGGTATTACCTGAATAAGTAAGCAAAATTGAAATATCAGGCTTCCATAAAAATGCTTCTCTTAGACTCCACTACACAGCAGCCAATAAATCTCAAGATAATGTTAAACAATTATTCTGGTCTGTCACAGGTTCCTGGATATTGTAAGAAACTGGGCTGAGTGAGGCAGTGATGTGTCTGCAGACAAGGCTCAACACTGATTTACTCAGCCATCTTTGGTACTTGCCCCAAGTACCAAAGGGCTTTTGTTACCTTGGAATACTCAGTATTGGGAGAAATTTATAATTATTTGATGGATAAGTTCAGACGTTCTCAAGACGAAGAGAGAAGGTTAACTCTCCATAGCTTCAGCCTAGCAAAATAAAGATTTTGAGCTATAGGATAACAGGAGAGTTGACGTCTGCTAAATAGATATTGTGCTTCTCTTCTCCCAGAGGAAATAAATTAAGAGAAAATCAACAAGCCAACCTAAAAAACCCCAACCAAACTAACAAAAACAAACCACAGGTGCCACATTCTGAGGGAATGTTTTTAGATTTAGAACTCAGACTTAGAGCTCAGACTTAGAGTTTATCAGCAATCCAGCATCCTAGGAGAACCCTCCCATACTGCAGGTGAGAAACCATGAGCCAGAAAAAATGTACTCTCAGCCCACCTGGGCTCATCTTACTTGCAGCAACCTGTAATTCAATGAAACTGCTGCTGGAAAGTGTGTGATGGATTCAAAACCTGCTTCTGGGYTTTACATTTTGCTGTAACCTGGGTTTAAGGCAGTAACCCAGGAGCAGAGGAGCACAGAGGTCAGCCCCTGCTGCAAAGCCAACTCTGCAGCTCCTGCAGTTCTGAGACTCCTGCCAGCAAGGCAGCACAAAGCCTTGGCAAGTGCAGCTGGGAAAGTGCAAAAAGCCTTACAAGTACTTCAGGAAGGAAAGTAGGAGCTGAGWACAAATCTCCAAGAAAGACACTTTTCTGAGCAGGCTGCTTTTATCTCAAGGGAATTTAGCATTTCTGTAGAGCACAGCTACTGCAGGGTCATCTCAGGAGGAAAGGTCCAAGCCCTCTCAACTCTCCCTGTCAGAAGCAACACTTCCAGATTTCTCAGGCAACCTGTGAGCACGGAATGTAAGGCCAAGTGTCACACGAACTCCATGATACAAGGCAGGTAACCTCGGCTGTTATCCTGCCATGTGAGTGGATTCACTGTACACCAGCTGATGGAGGCAAAACTGTGTCTGACCAAAGCACAGAGAGAAAAAAAAGTACACAACTACATAATTTTAAGTATGGATATATAATGGACATAATATYTCAGAGAAGAGCTGCATTAAATATATGCTGTTGTGGGGCTTTTTTTGCTTTCCTTTTTGGAAAAAATGAATGCAAAGCATATATTTCACTTGACATGATATTAAGCATATGAAAATAATTTATTTCCAAACTGTCACTCCTTCACATGTTTTATTTTCCAAAATTATTTTCCAAATTTATTTTCCAAACTGTCACTTCCTTACCTACATGCTCTCAGTGTAGGTAACTGCAAATATGAATATCATTCAGTGGCTGTTGTTTTAAAATGCTGCCTACAAAGGAACTGGATTTTAAGGAAGAAGTTATGAATCTGTCAGAATTGGGAATGAGGGGATGCTGCAAAGAGTTCCACAACCATAACCTTGAAACCTTTCAGGATTCAAATTCAGGCCTCATGCATGCCTCTCTTATGGACAGCTCAACTTCTCAGAGTTTTCATCAGAAGCTCTTTGCCTCTATGCCAGAGCCAAAGCCACAGCTCTGTTTAGCAGCATAAATCCAGACTTGGGCTGCATGCAGGACAGGTTACAKCACCCAAGGAATCTGCTCTATCTTCAGTAGATTGGTTTGTTTTCTCCAGGAGAAATACAGCTATTTGGCCTGGATGCTAATTTCTGTATGACTTTCCATTTGCCAATACTTTCTATCTGAAGAAGCGAAGWGCTGAACACCTTCTGCAGAAAAACTTCCTCCAGGTCAGCTCTAAGAATCCTAATCCTAAACTAAGAATGGAAAGTTATAATGTGGCAAACAGGGAATACATTTTAAACTTGTCTCACTTYAGTTCAATAATCTTCTTAGCAAATGAACTGAATTTGTGTGTGGGTTTTCGTTTTTTTTTTCCTAATCTCATTATAGGTTCATGAAAACAGGAAATTGCYTCCATTCCAACAGATTGATCTGCTTGCACAGAGCATGATGCCTCTCTGTGTAGCTTCTGTAGGTATTAGCATGAGGTGAGACTTTTCTTTTTCTAGCAGATTTGCCCAGAACATTTGCCCTTCAGAGTCAGATGTGCACACCCTCAGCACTGGATGAGCCAGCAGAATCAAACCCCTCTGCTGTTGGGTGGGACATGCACACATCCAGCTGTTCAGTGGGTGAGATGTACACACATCCAGCTGTTCAGTGGGTGGGACACTCACACATCCAGCTGTTCAGGGGGTGAGATGTACACACATCCAGCTGTTCAGTGGGTGGGACCCTCACACACATCCAGCTGTTCAGGGGGTGAGATGTACACACATCCAGCTGTTCAGTGGGTGGGACACACACACATCCAGCTGTTCAGTGGGTGGGACACACACTCACACATCCAGCTGTTCAGAGGGTGGGACAAGCACACACCCAGGGCTCTTGGCCCTGTCACAGCAAGGTGCTGTCCCTGTCCTCACCCTTAGCACTTCAGCAATAAAAGTGTTGACACTGCCAGGAATAATTTGCCCCATTCCCCCTCTGCTACTGGAAAGTTCCTCATTGAGAAATTCTTCTTTGAAAATGGCAGCAGAAGAGCTGGAATTACACTTTAGTACATTGGAACCACATTGATGTAGAAGAATGTATGTGTGTTTTTGTGTATATATATATATATATATATATATATATGAATTAGTTTTTAATTACATTTTGAAAATACAGTTTTCAGTCAATCTAGTATCACTTTGAGGAGCAAACTTTCAGCAAAAATTTAAGAATTTTCAAATATTTCATTACAAAATGAAAGATCTAAGTTTCATCCGTCATGATTTCACAATATTTTGTTTGGAAATCTTTTTTAATGAATCTGAAACTAACCAACATTGTCAGTTTGCATTTGCTAATAATTTAATTTTGAATACATTTTAAAGAAAATAGTGTCTTTAGCAAGCCAGCTTTCTTTCTGTCTAATGTTGAGAAGAACTGTCTTTAATTTCATTAAATGAATAATATTTCTTTCCACAAACAATTTTTACTTTCCATACAGATCTGCAATATTTCTGTCCACCCAGTACCCACCTGTCAAATGGGCTTTGCTCAAAAAGGTTTTTAAAATATAGATATGTATTTCCTGTTAAAAATACTTTCTATAAATTGAGCATTTCTAAATCAACATTAATTTAGGCCAAGAATTGCCTTTTGGGTTAAGAAGAAGTCTGGCAGGCTACAATGATTCAGAATACTACTTTAGATGCTTGATCACTGCCTTCATGTCTATTCCCTGTCCTTCTCTTCTACCTTCCCATGTGCTTATCTGACAATATAAATCATCTTGCTCTTTACAATGAGTCTTTTTCCCTCAAACCTGGAAGAACTCAGAACCACACCAATGGAAGTAATCTGGGAGATGCCAGCTGCATCTCCTCTGTCTGAGCTAAAGCCCACGTGGCTCTCACTCTTCTGCCCACTGAGCACCATCTGCCCTTCCTCATCCTGCTGCAATGTGGCCCCAGTCCAAGTGACCCCAGCGCTGAGGAGTGTCTGACACACAGGAGCTGCAGGCTGTGCCTTCCAAACCTCCCTGCCAGGCTGGGCCACCTCTGCCCTCCAGGCAGGCTTGGGATGCCACTCTCCCCTGTAGCAGGGCGATTCCCAAAGCCTGCCCACTGTGAAACACAGCTGCCTTCCCTCCTGGGCACTGGTGGCATTGCAGAGCCCCTCAACTGGCACTGACACCACATCCCATCATTCATGGTTCATGTAGGGACCCGCTGTGGCTTCTCCAGCTTCAGAGGAGGGGTCCATGCATATCAAAGAGCATGATTTGGCTTTGTGGAGTGAGCAGCTCTTAATAATTAAAATGAAACACAGACACAGGTGTGAATGCTCAGCAGCAGACAGGGGGAGCAGAGGGAGCACATCAATGACTCTACACCTGCATATCTACTCACTTCACAGTGTCCTTTCTGTATGGACACTTTCCTTGCAGTGGAAAAGAAAAAAAATGGCAATTACACAAACTTCTGATCCCTCTTTAGTTGGTTGAACACTTGCAAGAATAAAAACAAACAGAATGCATGGTGTGGAAACTTCTAAAGCAGATRTTGCTTCTGGTGGGGAACAGCTAATTGCCAGCACAGAGTGTGGGTGAAATATTGATTTAGTTTGTGTGGATAGGGAAGCAAGTCCCAACACACTTTCATCTGTTCTTAAATATAAATGAAAAAACAATACATTTACTCCAAGGTCACTGTGGGAACAGAGGATCAGCCGAAGCACACACAGCTTGTGATTTATATTCAGAACCCACCAGCAGCAAGAAAAGAGAGACTGATACCATCATCTTACAACCAGCTTTTGGATCATGTTGTGCATCTGAGAATGCCAGCAGAGTCCAAGGCTGTCTCTGCACTCAGYAAACCAGTCTAACTCAACAACCAAATATCCTTTTCTACCCTTCAGCCACACATAATAGTATTTTATGTAGCCATTAAAAGTATGCAGGCACTAAATATCACATTTTTGGGTTTCTTTTGAATACCAGTAAAAAAGTGTAAAGCCTTTAAAGACAGAAGACACACATGGCCATGGAAGATTTTCAGGAATCAGGACAGAACTGTGATCACTCATCACATGAAGAGATAATTGAGAGTTTCACTGGGTGTTCAGAAAGAACAGCTCTGTGCAGGGAGGGAGAAGRGTGCAAAACTGCTCCAGCCATTGCCAAGAGTGAAGAACACTTTCATASAGGGCAGTGATGGAGTTAATTTGATAGGGAGCTCTGGGAGCCCTGTGGATACTCAGAAGGCTTAGCCAACAAGATTTCATCAAGGTTGTTAGTTGCCTCTCCATCTGCTTCACCAGGACCTCTTGGCAAGCTTAACTCTATTTCCAGTTGCTAGAGAGGATGAAAGTAACATTGGTCTTTCCTTTCACTACATGGCATTGTAACTTAATTTTCATGTAATTTTCCCTGCAGAGGTTGAATTTGGAGGCAGAATTCACATAAAGTTTTCTCACAAAAACACAAAGCATTTTATAACACAAATATAAAAATTAAAAACATAAAAAAGTTCAAAACTAACTGCAAAACATGATTGGTTTTGTGGTGGATATTTTTTTTTCCTTTTAAGTCAAAAGCAAACAATCCATAATGAATAATTTATTTGACATGTATTTTTTATTTTTTTATCATAGAATTTCCTCTGGTAGTTAGTTTCAACCTCAGGTACACTCCACTTTTAAGCAGACAGCTTTCCTAAAAATTAAACCACCTTCTGAACTTTCTTGGCAAGTTCAATACTCCAGAGTCAGAGAGTGCACAGTAGAATAGAAATGAAGGCATACACAACTTCAAGTTTAGATTTAATATTAAGCTTCTGTGAGTGTACCCTCATAAAACTTTGAAGTGTATTCCTTGCCCTGCTCTCCCCTGAGGAACTGACTAGCAGAACAGAACCATGTGAATGCTCATGAAAAGGAGGAGCACGAGAAAAGCAAATTAACTCAATGCAGTTCTTTGAACTAAAAAAAAAWTTGGCAAAGTCTGGGTTTAGGATGTGACACTGCAGATTTACAGAATGGTTAAGAGCAGAAATTCAGCTCTTCTCAAATGTGCTGAGTAGAATGTCTATCTGCATGCTCATCATCCGACAAGCTGAAGCTAAGATAATCTTGCTTGCTCAGCCCTTGCTCGGATTTGCAATTTAGAGGAGAGGAGTTCAAGTGGCAGGGAGCCTGGTGCTGTGTCCCTGTGTCTGCTGGCGGCCCTGGGGCTCAGGCTGAGCCCCTTGGCCAGCTGTGCTGAGCCCCCCAGCTCCCCACTGCACAGCTGGATGGCCCTGGCAGCCCAGCCGTCCCAGCCAACCACAGGTACAAAGAGCTGTGCATCATTTCAGCTGGCTACAAACAATAAACAGCCTGAGAGAGTTTGCTGGTCCCAGCCACCTCAGCTGCTGCCCCTACCTGCTCTGTGTCGCTGCTGCCAGGCACAGAGACCCAGCATGCACACCCTCCCTGCTCTGGCTGCTGCTCGTGTGCAGTTCAGCCTTCCAGTGCAGCTCCATTCCAAACARAACACCAATCAATCAATCAATCAATCAATCAATCACATGGCTTAGAATCACTGAACCACAGAGACATTAAGGTTAGAAAAGAGCTCCCAGGTTATGAATTCCAGCCTCCGAACAAACACCACCCCATGAACCAAACCAAAGCACCAACTTCCTCCTCCAGCTCGCTTTCCTGGGCCATGAAAACCCTCATAAACACAAACCAAATGTAATTCATTTACCTAATTCATGATACCTAAATTTGCCTCAGGTTCACTCTGTGTGCAATGGCAGTCTTAGATAACAGAAGCACAGGCCATGAGTAATTAAAATCATATTGATTTTACTCAGTATCACAGTGATKATATGAGTAATGTTAGCCTTCTTATTATGGAAAGAAAATACTAAGTGGCTGTGTGAATAAGATAATTTCATTTTCTGTAAGATATCATCAGAAATTAGAAAAAAAAAGGATTTCAATTCAGTCTAACAAAATTGATGTTTTTGAGGAACTTTGGCTGATATATTTAAAAACAATTTAACCCTATAAAAATACAGACATAATTCTTTACTGAGACACAGAAAAAAACCTGGGATGTCTCAATGCACAGGGATATGCACAAARAACACTTATCCTGCTTTCAAGATGTGATTTAAGGGGAAAAGCCTGTAGAAATTCCTCCCTCCCTCCYTGTTCCCCAAAGTGCAGGGGGCTGTTCCTGCCTGGTCCTGCTCATGCTGCCTGTCCTGTGACTGTTGTGGTCAAAGCAGCCCACAAAGCCCATCATCAACTCTGCACAATTCCTCAGGATATTGCTGGAGGATAGAACTGTGTCTAGTGGCTCTTTAGTTGCTGCAGCATTCTCCTATCTGGCAGAGGCATGACAAATTTGCAAGTCAACATGTTTTAAGATGGATTATCCTTTTCAGAAAATGTCTGCAGGGATGGTTTGGGAAAAAAATCCTTTAAAAATCTTGTTCCTGCTTTGCTTTTCACACTAAACATGAGAAGAAATATTCAGASAGGATTTCTGCATTCATAGCTAATGGGGGAAGGGATAATATAAGGTCACATCCCATTTATAAGACGGGTTAAATGGCCTTTTAATTTGTTTTGCTATTCTACATAAAGATATATTTACGCACATTCCAGATATTATGGAGATAAACCTGTAATATCTATTTTTCCACCTTTAGAATGATAACRTGAGGAGAATTTTTCAAAGTTCTGCATCACTGCAAACCCCACATATTTCATAAAGATGATTAACCACTGAAGAAAGCTCCCAGCAATTTAACAGATACAAGCAAAAATTTAATGCCTTAGAGGCATATCAGATGTTGGAGGATAGCTTAACTAGTGAATTACCCACTAACCTCCTCTTCCAGCTCTGCCTTGGGGATACTACAAAAGATGTTTCAGGAATGAGATAGAAGGCACTGAAGGAAAAGCCATGTTAAAAACTTTTAAGGAGTGGCCTRGATCTTGACCTTATCTAAATTAGCTTGGACTTGCATAAGATGGGAAAAGGTTGATGTGGAGGAAAAAGAAGATGATAATGATCAAATGTCTTGACTTGCAGACAGGCAATAAATCACTTCTATTGAACATGCCATGAATGACAACAGAGAGTCTTAGACCTGAGAATGAGTCGCTGGAAACTCTGTGTCTTCTGAGCCAGCTGAAAGGAAAAACAAAGCCTCCTTGGATGGGCATTGTGTTCCTACTCCGCAGAAAGGTAAATAAACATCTTTCTCAGCTTTCAGTTAGAACAGAAAATACAAGCACCAAACCTTCTGGATGGCCACACAGTCAGTAAATCTCTCCAGTCAAAAATTTTTCATTTGCTATTTCCTTGAGTGAACACACTTCACTGCCCAGGGCTGGCCTYTAGGATTTAGGAAAAAATCCTGCATGGACATCGATTGATTTCCCTGCACGCTCAGCTAAATTGGGGTCAGTCTGAAGAGAGGAGCGAGCCCTGGWGTCCCCAGGTGTGACAGGAGCGTCCCACCCTGGCAGGGACAGCAGGTTCTCCCTGCCCTGCTAAGGCTGACCTGGGCACTGGGGTGTCCTGCAGGTGGGGACAGGTGCTGATGGCACGAGGGGCGCAGGAGGTGTGGGCAGTGCCCTGCAGAGTGAGACTCGCGGGGTTATTGCCATGCCTGTTTGGGTTTTGCCTTTTTTTCTTTTCTATGTTCTCTGTATTCTTCACACACCTATTTGTAGCTCTGTGGCCTGTTGTATTCGTGACTAGATTYCCCAGTAATTTTCCATGGCCTTTCCCTAGGCAGAAAGACAAAACAAAATCCAGAGCTCCAAGCCCTGGGAGGTACAAGACCCAATGCCATCTTGCTTCTTCCTGAGAAGCAAGGCTGAGAACAACTCCTCAAGATCTATTTTCAAGGACAAAGTGCAATTACTATCAAAAGGGGGTACTCCAGAAAAGTGGCTTGACCTGGGGAGGAATTTCATCACCAGTTATCCTCCTAATTGGTGCTTTTTATCAATTATGTTAATTTCCTAAAATGTATAAGAAAGTATTCACCCCTGTGGGAGTGGGCTTTTATGGACATCTTYCTGTAAGCCTGAAGGCCTTCAAGTAAAAATCCACTCTTATATTACCTCCTTACTAAAATTATCTYAAGTTTCATYTCCAGGTTAGGGAAAAGGCAACACTTGCAGTCAGCCATACCCACMCCCTGATGGCACCAACAAACATAGCTGGGGACTTGTGCTCTTAAAGTTCCTCTTCCTGATATATTCTTAACAAAGGAAAAGACTTACTTAAAAAAAGGAGAGTGCAATCATTTCAGTGACCTTGTTCATACAAGCCAGTATTTTAAAASACAGATTTTAAGTCTAACCAAAAATTTTGCAGAACTTCTCTCCTGCTGTTGCCCTCTCCAGTTTTTCCTACTGTTGCAACCAGAGAGGAGTCAGCAGCCTGAATAAGATCACTCTGCTGTTGCAAACTTTAAAAAGCACCAAACAAAGAAACAACCAAAAAATATTTCAAATAAAGCCCAACTCAATCCACACAGCTTCAATAGAACAGYGCATGTATTCAGAAAACTCTTAAAATTTGTATTATATGCTTTACAAATGCTGACTGCTTAGTTCTTACACTTCATGGGATACAAAGGCCGAAAGGATTCATAGATGAAGTCACTTGATATTTTGGTTTTTTGGGAAGGATGGGGTGGATAAAGGCTTACCACTTACAAAAATAAGAACAAAAAGACCAATGGTACTCATTCTGCTAAATAACAACAACAGTTTCCACATGGGTGTACAGTATATTTGTGAGTTGCTAAAAGAAAGATGGGTTATGACCTCTAAGATGGGAGTATTTAGAACTACATGTCTCCCTCTCAGGGGTTTCTGATAGTGCAGGCAGTGTTTGTTTACATATGTACCCTAAAAGTTTTCTGCACCTTCYTTGTTTACTGCTCATGTTTTCTTTTTCAGGCTTATAAATTGAGGCGTGCTTGTAAAAATCTCTCAATGCATCTCAGAGTCCTGTAACAGTCTAAAGAGAACTTCTGCCTTACAGGTGGCATAATCAGGATTTCTCAGGAGTTCAGGCCTTTTTCTCCTCCTCAGCACATTGAGTAGGTTTGAACCTTTGCCTCACCTCATTAATTAGTTCAGCTCTCCAGACACACTAAAAACTCCTTGYTTGTCCCAGGTAGCCAGCCTCCAAGAAAACAAAGGACAAGTTCAAGCCCTTCTCTCAGGTTCTTTCTTAAAGGTCTGTCAATCTTCTCCTTCTGAGGTGAATCCTGGAGTCTTCAGGGGCTTCAGACAGACCCTTTTCTGTCAACGTTCTAAACATCTCATCTGTCTTTCAACTATTTCCTTTTCCTTTTCATCTAACTGTCTGTTCCCCTCGTGCTCCTGCCTGCACTCTAATATCTCTATATTAAATTCTCTAACTTACTCTTCACACTGCTCCTTCCTGCTCTTAGATTCTCGGCCCCTCAGCTTCCAGGGCACATTCTCACCATGGCCAAAGTCCCCAGCCCAAGGTTTTCCAGCCTCATTTCTCTATGAACATCCAACAGGCAGCTGTCCTCMCTTCAAGTGCTTCCTCCACTTCTCTTCACTCTCTGCAAAGAGATTCACATCTCTTTTCTCCCCATTTGTACAWCTAACACTGGCTGGGGTCTGGGCTACTGCAGGGACAAGTCTTCTGCCTCCTGCAGCATTTTTGGAAGGACAGGCAGAATTTTCTCCCAGTTTTCCCACACAGAAGCACTGCTGATGTACCACAACAGGCCAGGCTCTCCTCTCTCTGATTTCCTACACCTTGCCATCCAAAGCCTGGAACTCATTTCATCAGCCTTCACCATTCTGTGGGAGCATGAGATGTCTGTAAGAAAATGACTGCTCCAGAAAGATTTCAGAAAATTTAACTCAAAGGCAACAAGCTTTGTTTACATTTCCCAGTCTCAGAAAAGCTTTCGGGTATTTGCTCGTGGGCTGCTGTCAACAAAAGGATACAAAACATTTGCACCCCATCTGCTAAAAGATTATTAGTGGCTTTTCTTTTTCAATCCATCTTGTGACACTGTACTTTGCAAACTGTTCACATAATTCCACTTTTTTACTCTTCAGGTTTTTAATCTTTTTTCTGGTTCTCAGAAAAAAGGAAAGCAGAAGAATTCCAAGTCAAGAAGAAACTGCACATAGAAGGCAGGTCCAGCTACAATTACACAGTGGCTGAACATTCTAATCAAATCCTGAATTCCTGGAATTTTTCAAGTTTTTAGATCTTAATTTCACAATTATTTCTCTGCTGTATGCATACTTTCTATGCTGGCCCTAGGCAAAAAGTATTACCAATGGAATAAAGGATTTGTAGGAGATTGTTGTACAGTCCTATTAATAATATAAAATCAGTCTAAACCACAAAGCAATTTTGTTGACTCATGGGACATTAAACATACCTTATTTAAAGCCTTTGTACTTTCTATTTCTGAGTTCTCCTTCAAATCATTTTTATTGTCTGATTTAGAATAATTCAACATAAGATATGAGTTTTCCAGCTTAGAAGCCATTACCAATTCAAACATCAAACTGACTTTGCTTCCAATATGCAACAGAGTGAACTTAGCTTATTAAACTTTCTTTAAGCTAGAAATATTTTATAACCCAAGAATAGCTGATTAATACATTAAATTCTTTTACTGCTATAAAATTTAGATAGCTAATGCACCAGCTATTTTAGGTTCAGGGCATGGATAGACAGATCCTAGATCTTCTGCCTATAAATATGGGCCAAATTCATGCTTATGCATTATCTGAAACAGAGTGCCTGCACAAAATCTTTAGATAGACACAGAAGTTACTTATACGTTTTTCTCACCTGATTGCATTTGACCCTCAGATGATCTGAGAGAGATTATATGCTGAGATGGCTGGTTATTTTCCGATAAGAAACTGGGATTTGTTGGAGCATCTTAAATGTTAAAACCTACATTTTTCACAGGAAMATTTTAGACAGTTTTGATAGAAAAAGCTTCCCTGATCTAAACTGGAATTGCACACAGAAAGGCAACTGCCGTTGAAGACTCACTCCACAAAAAGACTCCAATCCTCTGGTAATTAAGTCTTCACTGTAAGCCCAGTTTAGCTCAAGTAACAGGTTCATTTCAGCACAGCACTAAAGGGCTGATCAGGCAGGTCTATATTTATGTATGTTTATATATGGAGCTGCACCTATTTATTCAGAATTTCACCTGAAGATCAGTTCTTCATGGCAGATACAAAACTTTGTCTTTTGGCATGATTTCCAAATCCACAGTGTTCCTGGCTATGGAGAGCCAAGGGAACATGAATCACTATTTATCTGCAGCCATTCAGCCAATAGGTCTTTTAAAAGCACAAAGAAGTCAACTTATTTTTAGAAASAAATCCAAATTAAAATGTTATACCTGCAAGCACATGTATGTATTCTACGGTTAACACAGATATATGCATGAGAGAACATCAAATGTCCTTGAATTTGTCCAGAATTTAAAGGGTTTAAAGGAATATTTATAGGCATACAGAAACAAAAGACACACAAGTGCAGATTTATTTTTCTTTTCATTTTTCTTTGTACTGATATTGGAGCCTGTGAAATTGTAGTGGTTAGTATTTTTGCATGAATGGCCACTGGGTGCCACTGTTCTGCTGCACAGAAAAAGAGCTGAAACAACACTTTTGCTGCAGCAATAAGTTTTTTATTATTAAAGTATGTATACTACTGCCTCACATACCCATCTTTTAGAAATGGCACTGCTGCACAGTTCATAGGGAGCTTTTTCACAGCAGAACAATAGGAAAACTGGCACTAAGAGATGGAAAATGTGTTTAAACCCAACAGGCTATATAATSTAGAAGAAACTTTCTTCAACAGTTTATTTTCTACTCAATAGAAGAGAGACATGTTATCCAGCTTCAGGTTCAATATTCATTTGCTGAATGACCTTGTGGAACTCATGRGGAGCGGTTCCTGCCCAGATGGGCACAGCTGCTTTTCCAGTACACAAATATGTTCATCAAATGTTCAAATGTACATGGAAACAGGATCTAATGCTCTGAATTGGCTTCTAGAATCCGCAGTGTGTGCAGCTACAATAACTGTGCACAGGTAATTGGTGCATTTCTGAATGTGGAAACCACATCCTTAAATCCTCTGAGCCTTATTTTCTTCAGTTAGGAAATGGGGCTAACAATGAGTATGCAATTTATGGCAAGAATAACTCTGCAGGGAGAGACCTTTATGGAGCTAATAAAAACAGATTTGGRCCTGTGCAAGAAGTGGCCTCAAGAAGCTGAAGTCCAGCTGGAGTGGGACTTGCAGCTTTAGAAGTAAAGAGTATCTCATGCTGGGAGAGGACAGAGGGTGGTGTTACATGGGTCTGAGCTGCCACGTCCCATCCCAGTAAATATAACAGCAGTAGTAAAAGGCACCATTTGTTCCCAGCTGTAATATAAACATATTCAAGGCGTAAATAAAGCTCCCAGAGGCCAATGAAGAAAGACAATTTCAAATGCTGCCAGTCCAAAGCATTAAGTTATAAGCAAAAAAAGAAATGGTCAAAGACTGAGTTCCTTGAAAGCCCACAAGACAGACTTGAAATAYGAAAACATCAGAAAGGACAAAGCAGCCTGAACTACACAGCAACACCTTTATGCCAAATCAGAAAGATCTTTCCAATCATGCAGAGAGTTTTCAACTTAAAAAAAATTATAATAAGAAGGAAAATTTATTGCATATTGACAGATTATTGAGGCAATTACCTTAAATAATGTTACTTAATCTTTATAACATGTTCTACTGCCCAAATGTGGGCTGACAGCTATTCATCACATTGCTCTGGTGCATACTTGAAGAATTTCAGAGATGCTAAATGACCTTAGAAAGGCATTTTAATAACTGAATAAGGCTGGTCTTATCCACTGCAGAAGCTAAAACCCTATCATGTTCCACCAGAATAATTTTGRAAAGTGAAGAGGACACTGGTCATGTCTTCTCACCAGAAACGACACTCACCAGAACCTTCTTATTTTTAAAGCGATTCAGAACTCCACAGAAAATGCTGTGTCCATGCAGGTATCTCAAAGGATTTTCAAAGTACATTAGGAAAGATCTAAAGAATGTTTCTTATATCTTTCTTTATTATCCAAGGCAATATTTCTGTGTTCCCACCTAAGATCAAAACAATTTAGCTTTATCAATTTTAGCACTCTTTGACACCCYGCTGAGCCCATCATACTCGTCCAACCCACTTCTTTTCAGTCACTGACAGCTTCTAATTAATTCCCTGCCCTTAAATTCCCTCACCCATCCTCTGCAGTGTGCCCAGTCCTCGTGAAGTTCAGCCATAAAAACCACGGCAATAAATGGTTTGAAAGGAGTCCTGAGCTCCCCTCTGGGCAGCCAGGTACCCCTGTGTCAGTCACTCGCCGCCCAGACAGGGAGATGACAAGGCTGTCTGCACTCCTTGCCTTTCATGTTYGGAGTTTAATAGGAGGTAAAAATTGGTTTCTGTCTGATGCTGACTGCCTTCCCTCACCTGAAATGACCAGCTCAAGTGCAGCACAGGGACAAGTGTTCCACTTCAAGGAGCTGATGGGTGARGGTCAGAGCACAGCAGAGACAGAGGCGACCTTAGGGCACTTCCAGCTGTCCTTGCTACAGTGAGAGCTTTGGAAACAGCTTCTACTTTGAGACAATAAAGGTGAATTTTATGAAAACTAGTGAACACTCTTAGGCTTAGATAATTTGGGTGCACCTGAAAAGTTAGAGGAAACAATCYAACCTGACCACAGCTTCAAGTGAAAAATATCCAGCCCATGTTCATACTGCACTTTGTAAACATGGCCAAACAGAACTGGCAACGACAAGCACAGAAATTTTTATGATTATTAAAAATTGTTTTCTGTAATGGTTGAAAAAGTGCTATTATTGTAAAAGGGTTGGGACACATTTGCAGTTGTTTTTCTCTCATTWTAATCATAAACAACACACAAATGTGCCTTGAGTATAAAGGCCATAAAGCCAGATACCCATCTGAAACAAACCATGCTGAGATTAAATGTCTTTTCAATTAAAATTTAGGTCTGTACCCTGTACCCTAGTCAAGTGATCTTGCAGCACAGCCTTTATTTTAAAGCAGATAGAAGCTACAGATATACAGTAAGAGAACATTTCATGCTTTGGTAAAACAGAGGCAAACATATGGTTTYCACATCCCTAATTTCATTACAGCTCAGCTCTTCTCAGCAATAACTGTCTCTCCCAGAATACTTCCAAATGCCCTGAAATACTCTAAGTGAATTTGGTAACTAGCAAACTGCTGTGTTTCCCTGTTCATTAGCTTGAACTGTCTTGTTTCACTTGCCTATCACGCCAATGCGATCAGGCATAATGCAGYGCTACACGCTGGAACAAGTCAGAAAAAATTTTAAAGGCCACATGTTTGGCTTGATACTTAATTCTCAACAGCCTGTCTATTGTCCATTACACAGCCCAGGTAATTTAATAGCCCAGCTGCTCAAGTAGAAAGCAAAATGACAACTTTTTACAACTTTAGAAACTTGTATTGTTGTCACTTATCTGTGAATGGGTCTCCATATGTAGACACTTATGTGGGCTTTTTACCACCTCTTGCAGAAATCATTGCTCACAGCTTTCAAGAACTTCTAATAAAATTTAATATAAAATATTAAAGAGCTTGGCAGCATTTAAATATCCAAATTCACAATTGTTGAAGTGCTTGAACACTGTGAGAGCTGACCAAGAGATGGAAACGAAGCTTGGCTGTGGGTGCATGAACAACAACATTTCTTTCTGAAAATGCTCAAAATCAAAAGTCAATTATCTTTCTGATAAAAAGGTGAATAGATAACTATTATTATTTAACAGCATATGATATTTTCAGTATCATACAGATGCTCTTGTCCAAAACTAGCCCAGAGCCTGGGGGAGAATATGGCCCTAGACATTCTCCCAAGCAATTCACTACAGGGAGAACATTCCAGTTGTGGGAAAACCTCGGTGAGGATGGAAGGGAGGATTCAGCCTGCCTGCAGCCAGCATCYCTCATCCCTCCTGGGCTTGCAGGCACCAGGAATGCTTCCAGTCCATGCATCTATTCTGTTCATGTGCTAAGGCAGCAGAAAACAAACACTGAAGTAGGAATACTTGCCCTGACCTAAGTCACACTGCCAGTTTTACATCACTTAGTTCTTCCCTTTTCCAAACCTGGCAACTTGCTCAGGGATGATCAGTGCTTGGATGCAGAATGTTCCTGAGAGAACCCAGAAACAGTTCCTAGAAAGCAGAGAGTGCTCAACCTGGAGCTACACCTGTATCAGAGGAGATGAGCCATTTTATCACTGCTTTACATATCCTGCCAGGCAGGCTGAGGCCAGGGCACCTCTCTGATCTCATATTCCTTCTGAAGTGATAAAGAGGATTTCCTGCTGTAGGTTTAATGTATAAAATATTTCTTACCTTAAAAACRAAAGTAATATATATAACTATGAATCAAGATTAGGAAGCACTAATACACCTGGATCTCTTAATCCCATTTCCCCTTGCTCAGGACAATTATTTTATGTYAAACAGCAAGGCCTGACTCTTGTCATCTGAAGAGAGCAGAGGAGCTCAGCATTATCTGCTGTACAAACTGGGGACTTCCAGCACCAAGCACAGAGCCCTGTGGCCAGGCACAGCTGGGCTCCCCAGAGAGCCAGCACAGCCCTGCACCCACCRTGAGAGGGAGGGGGGAAGGAGGAAGGCTGAGCCTCCCCCCGAGGCACCTCTGCTGGGGAGCACCAGCTTCTGTCATTAGTTCCACTTTCAGATTATCTCTTTTAATCCTGTTACAGCTTTTCATTTCTGTTGGCTACACTTTTATATAATCTTGTGTCAGCCTGGGGAATGGTTAATAATTTTAATTTTTTTTTAATCTCAGTTTCCTTCTTGTAGCATTTTTTTTGGTATTCAATAGAAGTAGTAACATRCAAAAGGTCAGGAAGGGCTAAGCCTAATATAATTGTTTTCCTAGCATGGAACTAAATACAATAAGAAGCATCCAGGGAAACGAATGAYCTTTACTTCTGTAAAATTTAAATACATAAAATAAGGTAATTTGGTGCCAGCCAAAATGTATCGCAGTTTACCTTTTAGTGAAAATATGCAACAAATTACATTGTGTGGCTGCTTGATCAGGTACAGATTAGAGGTCATCAGAARCTCTACAATTCACTGTGTTCTGGGATAGGGAAGGAGCAAACTAATGGCACAAAACCTACAAACAAACAAACCAAAARCCCCAAAAAAACCCRCCACAAAAACCTCAACCAAACAAAAAAACCAAAATAAGAGTACCCTAAACATGAGAATTTCTGGTCCTAAGTCCTGCATCTATTTATTCTAGCTGAAAACTCTCACTGAACATTTACACACAGCAAAAGAGCCTGGTTGATAACGATTATGAACTACCCATGTATTATTAATAATTTTAAATATCTGTGGCACACACAGAAGCTCTTCATGTGAGGCATAAASAGAATCTGTTTCTCTTCAAAAAGACATTCTACCTTCAYATAATAGTGCACTGATGGTTTTGACAAAGACATGGGTTTGCTTACACTTTACAGAGGCCTTACATCCAACCACTACAAATGCCTACATAAGCAGAATTTGAGAAATTCAAGAATATTGTGAACGCAAGGCAGCCAGTAATGAACGTTTTACTTTTAATTGAAATATATATCTATCCCTTGTAAAATCCATAGATCATTCCAACAGAAGAAAGAATATTACATGAAGAATTTGATACAGTTCAAACTAAAATAAATGCATCAACTATTAAAATAAATGTGTGTATTACAGGAAAAATTGATCAAAATCAGACACAATATTTTATTCACCAAATCAGACACATCCCTGTTGAATCACTGYTTATTCAATGCAGGACAAGATGCATCATCTATCAAAACAGATATCTCCTACAGTAAATCAAATCCACCATGTGATTCAAATATGTCTCCAACTAAATCAAAAATATCACCCAATACATCAACTACGTGGCACCAAATACATGGCATTTTAAAGAATTGCCAAGCAGAATGCCTCCAGATTTAACAAGGATAACGTTTAAATTAAAGTTTATTTAGACAAAGAGATAGATAGTGTTTCCAGCCTGCCTCGAAGGCTGATTCCTGGACTAGGGACTGTTATTTYATTAATGTTTCCCTGAAGCATCCTTTGTTTGAGGCACCTTGCTAGGATGAAGTGCTTCCCCCATCCCAGAAGACAGGGAGGGCTTTCATTCCACTTTGGTCCATTGCCCGAAGCTCTGACATCTGGACCAAGCTCTGAGCAGCCACATGCTGTCCCCAGCTCCTCAAAGGGGAASTGCCAGCCTTTTCCAACACATCCAGAACACCACAGTCCATGTACCATTAAATACAGAGATGTAAATATTATCAACATCAACCCAAACATCACGGATGCTCACCACGAATCACCCAAAAACCAGCTAATGGGGTGATCTTCCCTACAGCAATTTTTATTATATCCTGATGCAGCACAAAACCAAGTCCATGCTTAGCCCAAAAGTGCAAGTCCACAACAYGTTGCCAGAGCGTAAAGAAAATGCCAAGTGTTCAGATGGGCTGAAAAACCAKTCAGAAAAGCTGGGGAAACCTTCCCAAATACACAGATGTCARTCCTGGCTTGGGAAGCTGCTGAGACACTGACTCAGATGCTGGGACAGTAACCCTGTGAACTACCCACACACATTTCCAGTGCATTTTAAACTTTTGCCTCAGCAACAGGCAGACACAACTGACAGAGACACAGTGCTGTGCTCCACTGGACCTCAGACAACCATTTCCATAATATTACACACTGTACCTGATCCCATATTCTTTCCTGGAATCTGGTGTCCCAATCAAGGCTGTATATAGGGTTATAAAATTTGTTCACAAGCCTCAGAAGAGCCTTTTCTGCAGCCTCAGTGCCTAACTCACTGYATCTCCTGTCCAGGAAAACTCTGTGTGACACAGAGGGAACATTGCCCTCCATTTCCACATTCTCTCAGCCCCAGAGAGGGGGGACACCAGTGGCTGGCAGATGAGAGGCTCCACAGCCTGATGTGGTGAGAATCAACCTTTCCTTGTTATGCTGGGGCTCTTGGGGTGCTGGATTTGAGACTATTGAGTATGAGTGACCTTGTGCCTCTTCTTTTCAAGGCAGTTTAATATGCAGCAAAAAGAAGAGATGAACTCTGAGGTGAGAAGGGGAGCTGAGAGCACAGAGCCTGATATTCCAGTTGTGAAAGAAAGGCAGATTTGTTTTCCTCTCTCTGCTCCCAATAAAGGAATCGATGTCTCAATTATCAGCAGTGCTAAGAAATGAGCTTTCAACAGAGCTCAGGTTAAAACTGACCACACCGGATTTTATAAAGACTGTCAGGATCAGATCAAGTCMCATACAGTGTCAGAATATCTAAAATACAGTCTGATTAACTCAGACAGTTTGAATATATTTCAAAGATGACAAAAATTTTTCCACTGGGACCCTCCCAAATTGTGGCTTTAGCTTATAAATTAGGCTATGGAACTGCTGTTCTTACTGCAAGCTCTTAAAAGGAACAACAAACCATGCTTATCACCCCTCTGCCATTCCCCATTATCACTCCCCTCTGTCAATATAAGCATTGATTATAATTGCAGTTTTGCCCAACTCAGATTGATTAGAAAGTAAAGCAACAAGAGCAGTGTAATTATGTCAAAAACTGTCTACTGACATGAGACATAATGCTATCTTAATGCACTACTAAAAAGTAAAAGAAACATATGTTTTCCTTACGCCTGCTATGAGTCCCACAGAAATACAATTCTGCATTTCTGCTGTTTTCACAGAAAAATATACCATAACCTTGGCAAATCTGGCCAAGGGAAGGAGCAATTTATGGACATGATGTCTCTACCAGACCTGCCTTATCTCTTAAATCTGACAGAGTTAACCTGAGTAGTGTCTGTGCATTTGGTTAATTAAGAATCTGAACAGCAGGAGCAGTTTCCAAGCACATGACCTTGCAGAAGGTGATGCTTATCTCAGATCAGGATGGACACTGCTGGGCCTGGAGAGAGTTCAGGCAGCAAGGTGGGTGTTGCTTTGTTCCACCTYCTCGGCTGGATATTGTCACAGCTCGAAGCTGAAAGGGGAGAACAATTCCTCCCTTCCAAAGGACAGAGCAGGGCTGGCTGTGACTGCAGGAGACAGCAGGAGGTGGATGCACCTGCTCCACAGGAAAGCTTCTCTTTGGTGGGAAGGTGTTCAGCCAGGATTCTGTTCACTGTCACACTACAATCTACTTCAGTGAGTAGAAGAACTGAAATTAGAAAGTTCAAACTTACTCCATTCATTCAATTTCAGATATAGAATATAAATATCAGGGTAAGCCCAACTACACAAACTCAACATTTTCTTTTGCAGCACTTGAGGTTTCTGTAGGCAGAGAGCTCCAAAATCAAAATGGTGTAAAGACACAAAGATTTATTTGCTTTCTCTTTTTATCTCCTTCTCTTTCAAAGAACGTGTTATCTTACATTATACTTACTATCTATTTTGACATCTTGTTATTGAAAGGAGCTTAAAACCATTAAATATGGATTTTRTTAATGGCATTTGCTAGAACTCAAGGCACAAGGGAAAATATTCAAAAGGCACTAATCTCAACAAAGTTTTAAAATCATGGCTCTAAAACCTAGGCTTTTGTTGCCATGGCTTAAATTTTAAAGAAACTCCTATTTTTGCAGTATATCCCTATGTTCCTTAAGACAATATAAAAATAAAATACAGAAAACTCTTTTCTGAAATTGTAAGATAGTCTTAAGGAAAATTTAATTAATAGACATAAAAGCTAATCTTTTATTCTTAAAGAAAAACATATATTGCTATACAGGAAATTAACTGGCACTTTACACAAAGCCTCTGTTTTCTTTGCTTCCAAGGCATTTTCAGGTATTCCTTTTAAGGCCTGCCCATAGAAGTAAATCAATTAAAATCATTCAAATCAGTTACATTACATTTACTGAAACATTCTTGGTTAGCTTTAATGGGAATCAAGCAGATAAATTCTCCACTCTCAACTTCATTTTAAAAGAATTGAGAGAAACAAAATCAATTATTTTGAACATTTCCTAGAACCAGAGAATTAGCTGTACTATTGCTAGACCCATTCAGAAGGTACAGTTTCCTGTGTTACACATGGCTGGGCTGTACACACAGGGCCATCCCCCTCTGCCTGGGTCCTCCAGGTGATCTGTTTTCAKGCTGATGCCTGAGATTAGATGAAGGAATTGCTATTTTAATTCACAAAGCTCCCACACTGTTGAAACTGTCACTAAAATGATACTGAGTTTCTGGCAAAGATTCCTGAGGTGCTGCTGCTCTGTGTTAGTGCTTGTTCATCAACATTTCAAATATTTGATGCCAAAACTCTCCCCTCCCTCAAGACCTTCTTTGCTCGTTTTCAGCCTCCCAGCTGAGCTGCACCCTGGGCAGGGCTGGCCCAGACAGCTCTGCCCCTCCTCAGGCACTGCCACAGCCCTGGCATCRCCCAGGGGCTTCAGGGAGGGAGGATGTGGAGCCCCAGCAGCCACTGGGAAAGTTTTAATCTGATTTTTAGACTATATTATCTGAACCCTTTCAATTTAGATATAGTTCTGTGCAACTATATTTGCATTCAGTTTTTGATAATGAAAGACCTTAAGTAGCATCTGGTGGATGCTGAAGAATCCTGCTGGTTATTCAGTGTTAGGCAATGAATTCAGTACAGCCACTTGCTGCAATGAAAGTCCTCCAGACACTTCATTAAATTCCTCCTTTGCTTATTTTTCTGCTAAAGGAAATGTGGGTTAACTAGAGATCACAAATATTACATGGTGTTATGGYGAGAAGTTAATGAGCACAGCAAACCCACCACAGCACTATCCTCTCAAAGTTACATGATTTTTTTACCCTAACACCAACTGTGTTTTGTAGCAGAACCATCCAGGAAGCAAGCATATGCATAGGTCTGTAAATATTTTTCAAAACCAAATATTTAGGAAAATAGAGCTTTTCCAATTCCTGTATCCATAACAGTAATGCTGTCCTTCTGAAAAACAGATACAACCCTTCTGAAATTTCTCAAAGCAGACAAAATCTTTCAGGGTAAAACCTTTGCAACTCAAAGCAGGTAAAACCAACACTATAAAAGAACTAGAGGCCATGCAGATAACTTTTCAGAAAACATAATTCATGCTTAATACAGAACCAGAACAATTAAATGGCGTTGCTGGGGTTTCTGAACAGCTGTGTCTGAACAGAAAACAAAATACCCTTGGCCTGCAGCTGCAAGTGGCTTGTTTTCATTTGGGGAGCAGGAAAGATCCTGACAAAGTTCACTGATCAAGACTGTAAGAAATCACACATTTTACATGCCGTTTAATAGGTGTTTTTCTTGGGAAAATGCTTTTTACTGTCCCTTTCACAAACAAACCTTGCATCAGTRTCTTTGGAAGTGGCTAAATCTAAATAATTTTCAAGTGTATAAAGACTACTGCAATGTTACTGAACACCACAGACATATCTGAGGTGGCCATGGGTATTACWGGAGCTCATTATCCATATCACTGCACCTTAATAAGTGAGACTGTATATTTATAAGACTGGAATTCAATCTCAGTATTAAAAGAAATGTTACCTGTACCTTGCAACTTTGTACAATACATCTTGAATATTTTGTTGTTTCTTTTTTCTCCTGACTGTGTRTTTAATGGTGGGAAGCCTATTATTCATACCTCTGCTCTTAATCAAAGCTGAGAATTCTGTAGAGAAGTAGAAAATTGAAATTGGCTCCTGCAACCTAGAGCTGAACAATTATGACTTGATTTACAAGGAGCCACTTTACTACATATTTAAACGCAGCTCTGCTGCAAAATCTGGGGACTTTTCAGATAATCAAAATGCTACAGATTTAGCACTTTTAATTTTTGCTCCATCTCCTGCCAGCTTGAACTCTGATTATAATTACMGTTCCATCTTCCCCTGAATGACATTGTTTTATCAGAGGAAGATGCTGTATCTGGAGTCTGAGTGTGATGATTCCTGTGGAAGCAGATTTCAATGGGAAACAATGTGTGCTCTGAGATGAATCAGGATGGGCAGTAATATTGGGAAGCTGGAGATAATCTGGAGTCCTTGAGACATAATGCATGACCCCAGAGCTGTGCAGTGCATGTGAGGTAACTGCAGACACAGAATGGGAAAAACTCTCCCCTGAGTTTGTTTTTTTTCCCCCACAGGGCAGTTCCCAAGGAACAAAAAGGACACCAAGCCTAACAACGGCCCAACTCCACTGGCACTTCCCTACATTTTGCATCTGGAAAAAYGTGCTACTTCCTTGGATTGAGCTGGCCCAGCTGCTAATAACAAATTATGCAGGACAGTCTATTTCTGGCTATATCTTGAGATTCTTCTTCCCACGTTTTGTTTCCAGAAGCTATGTTAGAGAGAAGTACCTCAGCAGGGAAACACCCCTGATGTATGCCAGTTCCTGGGGACAAAAGAGGGGTGGGTGGGTGCTGGAGCTGCTTCTGGCTCCTGTTTCTCTGGTCACCTGTTACAGGTCTACGTAAATGAGCAAAACCTTCTGCATAATTGAAAAATCAAATTTTAGATAAAYCATACATCGAAATAGTCCTAAACTCCAAAATATAAGTAATATACACAGAAAATAAGAAATACAAACTGTTCTCAGGTTAGCAGACTTGCCATGATTAAATCCAACCGTTASAAAACCATGAAGTCAGATTTATCAATAACATAAATGGGCTGCTTTGGAAAGTTCTTTTCTTTTGTGAGAATTATCTTTTTAGTGAAGAAAAAATTTACTGATAAAATGCCAAGAGGAGTAATAAATTGACACAGATGAGTGTAAGTACCTGTTGCAACAGTGGCAATAAATTCTGATTGATGCAAGAGTACGAAAACAAATGGTGTGGTCCTGCTGCTCATAGCAGTGACAAGATGTAGCAAAACAAGTAACCTAAATTTCATAGCTGTTTCCTTAAAATTTATGTCAGTACTGCTGCTACTCTAGGTTCCATTTCTTGAAAACCCTCTCACCCAGCTACATTTATGCTGAATAGTGTTCTAAATACTCCTTGTCTGGTTAAGGAAACTGCATATAAACTTTGGGCCATGGCTTTCAAGGTAAGTCATAAGATAGTACCTGAGAAAGGGTAAAGTTAAATACACACAAACTTTTGGGAAGTGCCACTTACAGACATTTTATTTCTATGTATATATTATATTTTACAGAAAAAGTCCTTCCTATTTAAGAATATTCCACCTGGAAAAAATAAAAAATGCTCTGAAAAATCCTTAAGTCAAGCAGAATTACTGTTCACCAAATTCAGAMTGCCAGAGTAAAACTCTTCAGAAAAAGGCACAAAGGAATTTTGTGAAAATAACCAGGAAATGGAATATATTTTATRTAAGACTAATCTGAGAGGTTAGGAACCTAATGAAAGGAAAATGTCATAGAGAGAAAAATAATGAGAGCTTTGTGAATAGTGAGTGATTACTCACAGCTTCCCAATGCAAAAGAATGATGTGGTGCCTCATGAACGTTTCAGGCAACAACTTTTTTTTAGAAAGGATAGGTTTTCTGAGTTTGTTTTCTTTAACAGAGCCCATAGTTAAGTGGTGAAATTCAGAATCACAGGATGTTGTGAAGTAAAAATTATGGATATGTTCAAAATCTAGACAAATCTGGGGAAGTATGTCTGTCAAGGAGTATATGATCCCAAAATTCAGTTGAATCTGTGTCTAAGTTCCAGAAACAACAGGTAAAACGGGCAAGGAGGCAGTGCTGTAATTGCTCTGCCACTTCCCCCATCAACAACAGCAGCAGCAGCAGCAGGGTGGGCTACAACAATTCAAGTGGCCTGGTATCCTTGTTTTCTTACAYTGGCTTTTCATTAACTTATCTTCCCATCTTTTAACAGGTAACAATAGAATTGCTTCTGTTTAACTTGCCAGGAGGTGTGTGAATTAACAGCAGTGCCCCAAAGCAGTCAGAATAATAACACTGCACTTGGGTGTGGAGGTGCCTCCGTGTGGAAGAGAACACAAGATGAACAGCACACTAAAACTAGATGTTAATTAATATCTGACATGGCAAACTGAAGTATAGACTTCAGGCCTATTTCTGCTCTTGTGTGATATTGCTACAGCAAAAAATCRTGAAGGTTAAACACCCCTAAAAAAGAGCAAATCCTCAAGACCTAGGATTGCTTTTGCAGGTTTGCCTCCTCTGATATCCAGGAGGGTTAGCCTGCAACACCAGAAAAAATTGTTTACAAAGATTTGTTTACTTCCAAAATGTCAGCTGGAGTGTACTTTAAAAATATTTTGTACAGGATTTATGCAAAGATACACACTATTAAGGAAGTTATTAAAAAAATAATATTAATACTGCACTTTGTAGCACTTACAAGGCTGAGGCTGCATTGTACTCATTATACCAAATTACCCAGAACCATGAGACAAACTGGAAGCTAAGTCATGTAAAGAGAGGATTGCCTGTATTCTTGTACAAATCTAACCAAAAGGTGTTCGTGAGGTTTCTCAGTTTGCTTCCAAAGCCACAGTGTTTGAATAATGCATAACTGTGTCTCCTTGCTAAAAAGGAGGAAAACGCCTTTAGGTCCAATGTGGCAGGGGTCTGAGAGGGATTTCTTTTAAAAAGCAGCAGTTGAGCCACTCCAAATAGCTCTCAACTTACTGTACTTTCCTCCGTGCCCAAGAAAAAGTGCATTTGTTATTGGTCTGTTAAAGCAGAAGCCCACTGAAGGCTTTAGAAAAGGCAGCTTGCTCCTGTGAACTGCAGTTTAATTTCCTTCCCAGCAAATCTCAGAGCAGCCCATTCAGCACGAACCCTTCCCTAAAGCTGAGCTTCACCCACGGTGAAAAATATGACTGGTTCAGCCAGCAGGGTTGCTAGGCTAGCACTCAGCAAGGGAATAAATTAGCTACAAAATAGTCAGAGTTTCAAGCTTTTGTGCACCTCTAAAATATCAATAAGTAGTGTTCTGGAATTGTTGAAAAATGATGTGCTTGAAACAATGCCCTGAGGAAGCCACTGCCACATACATTGTGTAAGTCATATTGAGCTCTCTTTGGCTAGTGTCAAACACAAGTTTAGAAAACATCAGAATAATTTTGCCCTCGTGAAAAATAATATTAAAAAACTGACCAAACAAACAAACCACCAACCAAAGAGAGACAGGGTTTTATTTGTCAAGGAAACCTAGGAGTGTCCCTGTAACTTCAGGACCTATTTGACAGAATAAATCTGAGTATCTAGCTAGGGATGAAGCTTACTAAACCGAATTTTCTCCCTTTATGAAGAACAGGGAGGCTTTGAGCTGCTTTGGCTCCTGCTTAACCATGGGCCACAAGCTCAGATTCACTAAGGGTGAGCTGCCAGCCTGACAATTTCAGGCTACTTCTACAGTATGTGAATTTGCCCCAAAATCCCCTAGGTTTACTTTAAAGACCTGCTGCCATCCTCTAACCAAGACAAGTCTTCTTCACCAATCCTGCTGCATTTGTTCAGCTTTCAGTCAAACAAAATTTGGTTTGAGTGCATATCTGTTACACATCTCCTAATGAAATCTTGAGAGATTCTGCAAAGGGAATGGTGGAACAAATACTGAACTGAAGGGGAATAAAGGCCACAACCAGCAAAGAAAAGCTGCCCCTACAAAACAACTGCCGCACGTTCAGCCAACACCTCCTCTGAGGAGACAGAGCCTTTCTTGCCTGCTTTTGAGTGAGAACAGGAAAACACATGAACTGTACTTGTCTTGGAAGGAACCTAACACTGAAAGGAAAACTGTCCCTCTCCGGTATTTCAGCAGAATTTTGCTCCTGCATTTGAACACGACTTTGTAACTTTGAGGATAACAAAAACATCCTGAATTCTTTTAAGAACCATCACGCACTGGCTACGAGGTTTGCTGTTCACCTCTTATTACATGGATAAACAAACAAACTTTTTAATGAAAGAAGACCCCACATCTGGAGGAAAGTTCCAATATGCACTTTATGCACCAAGATTTCATCAGATCGAAATGTTTTAACCTCAAACTCAAAGTTTTAACCTTCAGTAGTCAGAAGCAGAACTGCTACATAGGAACACACAAAGAAAAATGTGGTACATGGGGCATGGGAGCTCTTGTTGTTGAAAGACCCCACAGACTACTAAAAACAATCACACACACAGAGAAGTTTTCATCATGGAGAAAATCAGCACAGATATTCTGCATTAATATTTTCTCTGCAGCTTTGAGATTGGGCTGATGGTAATCAGAATACAATAAATACTTTCTTGATGAATTCTGAAGGATGAACAAATTAACTTGATTGGTTGGTTACATTTCCACAGATAATTCTTCACTGCAAGATTCAGGGTCCATTGACACATGGATATTAAAAAATAAAGTGATAAACAATCTGGAAACTTAGAGCTTGAAGTCTGATGATGCAAGCCCCATGTATTTCTTAATAATCACTGTTTCACTTCTGGCAGAAAAATTATCCATTAATTCCCTATTTCTGCAAATGTAACCTTTGTGACAGTAATCATACTGAAATAATTTAAACATTTACATATAGAACATGAAGGAGTCCTTAAGTGCATGTAGGACTCAGCCTACAAGCAATCCTGTGCCTCTGCATTGAGGTAAGTTTTTCTTCTGAAGATCATGTTTTGCAATTATAATGTAGACTTAGAGGTGAAAGCTACATGAAAGAAATTTCTACTGTTTTACAAGTGTTAACAGAGAAATCAATTTTGCTTCTAGAACAGGGCTAGAGCAAACAACTTGCCTGATGCTAGTCCTATCCTTGCTAGCCCAGGACTTCACTATTACAAAAAGGAAGAAGCATGAAATTATTAACATGACATGGGAAACGAAACAGTCCACACCTTCAGTGAATTTCACCTCTCTTTGACAGATCAAGACTCTTCTCTAAAGGATAAATCTTGTTTTGCATCTGTAGCATTTCAATACTGAAGACAAAGTTAAGTCAACAAATGCTATAAATGAAAATGTGCTTGTGGTAGTAAATCCTGAAAGAAGAGCACTGATGGCCTGTACACTATTATGGATTGGAAAGCAAAGAAATCAGCCATAAGTCACCCAAGAGACAATAACCTCCCTTTGAACCTAGCTCTCTATTTTTTGTAGTTGCCTGGTTTTTTTAGGTAAGCTTTAGAACTCTTCACCTCAAGTAAATTGTTAACATTGTGTTTATGTCGCTATAAAGTTGCTTGAAAAGTCTCAAATCAGCAGCCAATCAGAAAAAAAAATGATTGCAGCACCCAGAGCAGGTAATTGGCATATTTACAATACAGCTGTTGAGAGAGAAGCCCAGAGTTCCTATGCCAATCCTTGCTCTTTGAACGGCTAATGGTGATGGGCAGCCAATCAGCAGGTGGGGATCTGCATGCTTTGAGTTATTTAGATAATAATTGGGATTACTGAAAGCAGCCAATGCAGATAAGACGCAGTGAGAGTGCAGCACAAAGGGAAGGGACAATGAGGCATCAGCAACCATGATACAGCTTTAAGCTCTTTGGCAGTGTTTAACAGGACACAGGAGAGCGCAGATCCTGTGCCCTTCCTCTCCGGAGCTCTGCAGCGGCGTTGCCCTGTGAACTGACGCGTTTGCAGAGCTCTGGGGCCACCACTGAAGGACAAACCCAGAAAAGCACAAACACAGCCCTGCCGAGGCTCTGCTCCTCTCTGATGGGAGCACACGTGGCTGGCTGGCTGCACGTCACCCCCGACAGCAAACGAGGGCACGGTGAATGTCCATGTGTCACTGGCTCACCATTATTTCCTGGCTGAACRTGGTGCTGCTCCACAGTGAAGATATGCGAGTGGTTTATGTACTGATCTCTATCACCACTGCCGCCTGGAGAAGGGCTCAGAATCAAAGGGACGCATCAAAGCAGAACACAAAATCCTTGCTAAAACTGCAAACGCTTTGAGAAGCCTCTGCAATCTGCCCCAGGTCAGAATCAGTCACTCTCTCACTAAAATCATGTCATTGAAGGCATGGCAGACATCAGGAATCCTTCATATAAACTGAAAGCTTTTCATGGATTCTTGAATGAAAAGTACTAAATGGACCTGTAAAGCTGCAGATAGCTCTTGCCTGATAAGCAATTGCAGTGATTAGAAATTGCCTTTTAAATTTTTTATTTCCTTTTCTTTGTGGAGGGGGGATAGATTTGAGGGATTGCATAATCCTGTTACTGGAGCTACAGAGACTCGTTTTAGCCACTGTTCAATTGTTTCAGAGTCACTGGATATAGTAGCAACATTTTCACTTTATTTACTAAACTTTCATGCCTTAAACCAAAAATTACTAAATTACCATGTTTACATAACATTTCTAAACTACTTTTAAATTATTGTCGTATTCTAACACTTCATATGAGTTGCACCCCAGAAAGACCTTCAAAATTATGCAAAACTGATGAAGAAAATTTAAATCATACTACAAGCTTGGGAACAGAAGAGTATTTTATAAATTATCATAACCAAGTGTTATTTGGTTTTGCTGTTATTGGAATAAGTGCAGTTATTATTAATAAGTAGGTAATGTCTAAAATTATTTTTCATTATGCCAGATGCACCCAGGCATAAAACCATAATTTGACATTGCCAGAACTTCGACAATATTTTTTGGTCTGGATTCTTTTGTATGAACAAGAGAACAGCTTTCTGATAAACCACTGAGGTTCCTATGTGTGTGCAAAGGATGGTGCAGCATTCAGCACTATTGATGTTAATCTGGTATCTTTCAGCGGTGTTAATTCTGTGTTTAACTTTTCTTCTCTGTCTACAGTCTACAAGAGAGTTCTTTTCTGTGTAATATAAAATTACTGTTAGTCTTTCATAGTCAAAATGGAACATGATGCTCATATTACCTGATTTTCCAGAAAAAAGCCATATAGTTTTATTAAATGACTCCATATTCTTTTTTGAATCTTTAGTAACAATTTCAAACAACAAACTTTACTATGTCAAGAGAGTTTAATTCAGTTTTAAATCTATTTTAAATATATTTTTCCATTCTTTTCTCCTGTATTTTCAATCCTTTTTTACTGCAGGGGGCAGCATTAAAAGGTATGATGTGGTGAGAAATCTCCTCCACAAGAAGAAAAGCATAGAGCAAGCAATATTTAGCCTCCATTTTTGTTAAATTTTTCTTTGATGAATCAAGATTTCAGCTTATAAATGTCAGGGACGTAGCCATATTTCTTCAGAACATAGCACATTTTATCCCATGTCTGCCTTCCATAAATCCTTATTAAAGTTAGCATATATACATGACAAGGAGCCAAATGGCATAAAAACACTCTGCCTTTCTTTTTTTCTTTTTTACATAGAATTATTTATGGTACCACAGAACATGAAATCTTGTTCTTCGTCATACATCTTTGGCATAAAAATATTCTTAGAGCAGCAAATATCATGTTATTTAGGGCTCTAGCATTATCAAAAATGCAAAACTACATGACTGCAAAGACCAAATCTACAAACCACATAGATATTTCTCAGCAGTGTTGTATAAACCCATTTTTAAAGAAAACTAGAATACTTAAAAGAGACACACACAACACATCTCTGCTGATGACCAAGGCTATTTTGGGGGTTATTGTAACCTTAAATTTATGCCCATTTTAAGCAAAATCCTCAGAGCACTAAAATTAATCCAGTGGTTGAAGGGGAGCTTAGGACTTTGGGAGGGGCCATCCCTTACAGATTCCCAAAGGAATCTGCATTAATATTTCCACAGTGTCAACAGCCTAATGGGGTTATAGGCAGCCTAATGACCCCACATACTACAGGCACCACATCTCAGAGTCTGCCATTGATGAAATGATAAAAATAATAAAAACAAACAAACAGAGCCAGTTTAATGGACTAAGTGATTTGGTTGATTAAACCTGTGCAATAGTCCTTGATCTAACTTTAATGTATTTATTTTATACAGTGTGTGCTGAAGATGTCACAAGTGGATGTGATACAAACACCTCCTGGTGCTCATCAGCCTGCAATGATGTGATGATGCTGCTGCCATGTGGTGGGACTTAGGAGYTGGCTCTTGCTAGGTTCTGTTCTGAGTAAGCCTTTGGAGCCTGCACTTGCCTGGCATGGACACAGGGTCAGAGTGCAATTGTAATTTTGCAGCAGTGTGCAGATTAACTTTCTGCACTTGTACATATAGATAGACAGATATAGCTATGTTTTCATGGAAGTTCATTTGCATTGAAATGTATCTCATTTATTGACTCAGCCATGTTTTACAGGAAATAAAATGGGAGTCATTTTGAGTGGTGGCTGCTGCTTTAAGAGCCTCTTTGCCTGGTGCCTGGCAGATGGATGGCTATAATGCCATCACTTGATACCATGCCGAATTGTGACTGTGTCATTTTGTTAGAGCCTGCTGGTTTCATGTAGAAATTTGCTGTTGGATTAGGGCTTTTGCCAATCCAGGCACAAGAAAAAGGCTATTTAATGTGTTTTGAGATGCCATATGGTGTGGATAAAAGAAGTAGCTTCATGGCAGTCATGAAATCTGATGCATATGAGTAGGCCTGTGTGCTCTGCCATATTCCCTGTGACAGAGTGCACCTGCTGCCATCAGGTATTACACACAGAAAATATGATTGTCATAGTTCTTGATCCTGGATGCACCTCAATGTCAGAAAACAGTAAATCCTTCTGATGTTTTCAATGCACATGCAAAGCCAACCACATGAACTGGAATGGGAAGTGAGGAAATACCCACTTTATGGCAGAGCTGAGTCAAATTATACTCCAACACAATATTCATTTACAATGCATAAGATTCACTCCAAATTTCATTATATTTTACTAACAAACCTAAATCTCATCATTCTGTCTCAAACTAGATGAACAGAACATTCTACAGAAAGAACTGATAACAGCACTGTCTCAGAATAAAACTCACGAGTCTGGGTCTTCCACTGTTTTCCTGTGATAAATCTCATCCTGCTTCTTCATCCATTTCTGCCAGCACTGTGAGTCCAGCAATATCCACTAATACAATTCTTATCTTCTTTTTCTTCACTTCCCCTTTTTCTCTACTTAATCCCCAAAAAAGTCTAGAAAGAAGCAAATGGAGGCAAGGATGTCCTCAATCCAACACTACAGCTTTCTCCTCCATTGAATAATGGGAGAAATTGTGGCTCCACTGCAGCTTCAGTATTTGAGTCACTGTTTTTCTTCAGGCAGACAGTCTCAGGGATGTTGAGCAGTGAACAGATTTCCTTTAGAGTATATGCGAATGTCACCATCATGCAGAAATACAATTATACTAAGGCTATAAGCACTAAAATTCCTACTTATCAATATTCTAAACAGTGCTCACTTTGTCATACATACTATGGCCAACTAACCATGTCACTAATTTTCAGACTTTCAGCTGCCAGACTGGCATCCAGAAACACCAAGTTCCCCATACAGCAGGTACCCTGCTTGCTGCTCAGCCTGAGGGAACAGGAGCACTAAGGACACACGTGGAGACAAAACCTGGAGCTATATGAGTAATTTCAAGGAAAATAATTAATAGTCTATATAGATAATTAGCCTTCAGCTTTAGGTGATAGTTGAGGAAAAATGTTAAGGGTAATTATATACTTAAACACAGTAATAATAATTCTAAATCTCATTCAGAGCTTCCTAATTCTGCTGGCAGTGTTCCTCAGAGTATCAGATAAACTGAGGAAAACACTGTGCTTTAACTACCAACTTTTCTTCAAGAGATACTTGAAGCCTTATAGTTACTTGATAAAAGGAAAGAAAGCTCAGGATGTCTGCAGGATATGGACTGTGCTATACGCCAAAACTTCTGGCAGGAGTGTTCTTGTACAATTTACATAAAAACACCATGAACAACAACACTGCAGATTTGTTTAAGGCATCTATCCGGGAGATAAAGCACTGGGGAGTGTGAAGGTCATGAGAAAGATGGAGACAGAAGAATTTCTGTTTATTGCACAGCAGAGTGTGGTACTTCAGCCCAGCTCTGGAGCCTGCATCCAAACCAGCTTGGCTTGGCCAACGCCCCCACAGTGCTACCACAAAACTGGGCTCCAGTCCTGAGCACAGCCAAGACTTCTCATCTGCGCTGCTTATTGACACTGGTGACAATGCTGCCCTGCAATGCTCACCAATGTCACACCGCACTCATGGATGGCATCTATTGACTGAAATCCCACAGACTTCCAGGAGGGCTAAGAGCCTCACAGAGCCACACTGAGAGTGTCCCAGCCCTGCCACGGCACAGCCTCACACCTCTGCCATACTGTGTCACATGCCGTGACACACAGTCACAGCCCTGCCACACAGCTCTGCCATGGCACAGTGTCCCAGCCCTGCCATACAGCCCTGCCATGGCACAGTGTCACAGCCCTGCCACACAGCCCTGCCACGGCACAGTGTCACAGCCCTGCCATGGCACAGTGTCCTAGCCCTGCCACGGCACAGCGTCACAGCTCTGCCATACTGTGTCACTGCCCTGCCACACAGCCCTGCCATGGCACAGTGTCACACCTCTGCCATACTGTGTCACTGCCCTGCCATACAGCCCTGCCACGGCACAGTGTCCCAGCCCTGCCACAGCACAGTGTCACAAGCCTGCCACGGCACAGTGTCACACCTCTGCCATGGCTCAGGGTCACAGCCCTGCCATCCAGCTCTGCCACGGCACAGTGTCCCAGCCCTGCCATACAGCTCTGCCACGGCACAGTGTCCCAGCCCTGCCAGGGCACAGGGTCCCAGCCCTGCCCAGGACATGCTGTCTGCGCTGCCCTGCAGTACCAGAGTCCCGACCTCACAAAACTGGATCTCCACAGTCCCTGCTTAACCTGAAGCATGTGCTCAATCTAAGCATAGTGAGTGACAACCTGGATCTCAAGAAGGACCAGTTAAGAAGCCAAATAGAAAGCTGGAAGAGACAAACCATGACAAACTTGCACTACAAGGCTACGCACATGTTTAAGACAGTCTTGTAGGTGCTCATCTGGTTCTACACTGCTCAAAATATCTTGTTTGTTTTTATAACTCACAAGTGGAAGGGTCCACATTAAAACATGAATGACATCAGCCACCTCCTAAGGTTCATCAGGTAGAATTTCCTCATCTACAACTTTCTTATATCCAGTCTGTTGGATTTAGTGTAGAAGTAACTTTTCTGGGAATTGCTTTGTGTGCACTGCATGTTTTGTTAGCAGTATTTTCCCAGAGCTGGCAGATCACTCCGTGGTAGCAGATGTGCGTGTTTTAGAAAATCACTACCATAAGGAATAGCATAATTATATTTACTGCTGTTTGTTACTGCACCAGATATCGACTCACAGGGATACTGGGACAATTGAGACTCACTAACTCCTCTTCTTCCTTGGCATAATATACATAATTATGTTTTCTTTCCTCTAATTGCAGCTAAAGATTACCTGCTCACTAATAAACTTTTCTTGCAGTATAGCCAAAATTAGGGCCTACTGAAGGCAGCTGTGGATGCATCTTAAATATCAGAAGACTTCAGTTTACATCCTCTTGTATTTTCCACCTGTCTTATAATTTTGCTTTTGTATTGGCTTGTAAAAAGGTGACATTATTCTAAGAGAACATGAATTTCTGACTGATGATCCTGCTAAATTCTGTGATATCCATGCATTAGTTATCTGCTGACCCAAAGCTCTACAGTAAGTTTTGCAAGTATTTAAACTGTACTATTGAAGATCTGACAAAAAACCTCTTGCATTATTTTTATGTTTAGAACCAAAGGGAATTTAAAAAGCAAGAAATAATGTCCAGGGAATGATAAAATTTCAAAAAGATTTTATTGAAAACATGCTGCCTGAAAAACTCTGGAAGCTCTTTATTTGATAAGTGTTTTTATCCTTTTTTTGTTTCATTTATGATTTGAGAAYACATATGCTGATTTCCTTTCTCATTTAAATTTCAATTATTGCTCCATTAGTCCTAGATACATTGTGAATTTGTAGCCTTTTGAAATCTTATTAGAATTTCCACACATATACGGGTCCAAAGACACTTTTAGATTAAATGAGAACAAAGAGAAGAAAAAATATTGTAGGAAATTAAAATTAGTACACTTACCAAAGTGGAGGTGCCATCTACTAAAACAGCTTCTTAAAAATGTGTAGCATGTCTCTAAAAAAACAAAAAGCCCCACAGATGGCAATATAGAAATTTATTCCCTTAGGAATATCCTTGAAGCTTTGTCCACTCTAATGACAACACACTGTCCTTGTTGATGTATCTTATGACACAGCTCAAAGTCACACCTGAGAATGCATCAACATCAAAGTTTGTTCTTTGCAAACACAAGAGTTGAAATCCCTGTTTTCTGGGGTAACAGCTGTAAAATAGAGACTGGTGAAGAATGAAACACTGTACTGCAAGACTGACATTAACACCGTGCGTTAGGTAGTTAAACCCTGTGTGTGTGTTTGATTGACGCGCASAACTTACTGACCCACTGCTTTTCCTTTATCCAGAGGGCAACTCCTGGGTTCCATTAGTCAATTATTGAAATGATACAGTGATTGCTATAACTCCTTCAAAGAATCCTTTGGTGTATTAGTGCTCACAGGAAGTTAATAATTTAACATTAGAACGTCCAAGAACAAATGCCATAGTCATGAACTAATAAGATTACAAAATACTGGTAGTGGATCTTGACTTCATAATAATTTGATCAGATAAAATCAAGGCCAGCCACATTAAGTATATGTAACATAACATTCAGTTCTCTGATGCCTAAGCTTTTGACAGGTTCAAAATTGCAAAACAAACACTGTTTAATTTTAACAAGAAAAACATTGAATACCATGCTTTTAAGCTACTGGTATCTAAATATCAAGGCAACTCAGAATTTCTAATATTATTTTTTTCCTCACAAAAGATAAATAAAGTATCAAGTTCCACTCCCTTCATTTAAGGCTGGGACAAGATAGATTCTAAGCATCCACAGGAAGCTCATGCCAAACACTAAAACTCTGATTACCTATGTCTTCGGCATGTCTTCTTCACTAAATCCTTCTTCTTTGTATACCAGCCTTTACATTCCCATGACAAAACTTGAAAAAGAATGCCCCAGGTACAGTGATGTTATCCTTCCCCTTTCACAGAAAGAAACCAAGTGATCAGAATAACCTCATTTCTCAAGAAAATCCAACCCATGAAATTATAGACTCTGCCTTCCTAACTCTTCCACAGTTTCTTAATTCAAACCCAAAGAGCTAAAGACAAAGGTGTTTGGGCAAAGGGGAAAGCTTTCTTAGGGCTCAGCAGCAATGGCCACCTATCAGCAGAGCACAGGAGGTGCAGCTCCATGGTCTGTGCTGGCCCAAAGCTCAGAGCTGTGCTTGCAGCAGGTCTGGTCAGACACACTGCAGAAATACAGTGGGGAGCCAGCTCCCTCTGCTCCTAAACCCCTCAGGACAAAGCAGAGGAGATTGATGGATGGATTTGGCTACAACTGCAGAAAAGCCTTGGCACATCTCAGTTCATTGGCATTGATCCTGCAAAGGACTTGTCACTGGCCACAGCCAAAACCGCRACCACAGTCTTGGCAGAAGGGATGATGCCACACAAACACTTCAATCTTTTCATGGTTCCTACAAATGTAGGATTCTCTTCATTTACTTCTACAAATCTTCTCATTTCAATTACTTTCATCCTTTCATTTACTCCTTCATTTCACTCCAGCTTTTTCATTTACTCCTACAAATGCGTTGAGCTGAGCAGGACCCTCTGAACACCCCTGCTCCCTCAGACAGCTGTGGGTGGAAGATGGGCAACTACCAAGGCTCTTATTTCCTCTCCTTTAATTGTGGTTTTCTATTCCAGCTGTGCTACAAACTCTGCCATTCACCAAATTTTACAGTTATAAAAGCATCAGCTCATCATTTTACATAACTCTTTTTTCTAGACATAAATGATTTCAAAAGTCTGTAATGATTATCAGAGAAGAAATCAAAGGAAAAAAGATGGAGGCAAAATGTGATGAACAAAATAGCTATAAAAGTTTTACCTATGCTATCACCCCTCCCTAGGACTTTTCATTACTATGCAATTCTATCTTTGTGACATTCAATTTTCTTTGACTAGCAGCAATATCAGCAGCAGAGCTGAAGGTGATTCTCTCAAGAATTCATGTTCTTTTCAGATAAACAAAACTTGGACAAGAAATGTACAAGAAAATGAAAAAGCTCAATTGACTTAAATGCTTTTCTTCCAGTTATCCAGAGATTTCCCATTCAAAAACTGTCTTGTCATTCTAACTCGCTTATTTATCTACATTTTTCTATTAGTATTTTATTTTTAGAACATAAATGTTTTACCCCRCTGAAAAATCATGTGGTTTCTAGATA
Source organism: Cardinalis cardinalis (assembly GCA_014549065.1). Lineage (NCBI taxonomy): Eukaryota > Metazoa > Chordata > Aves > Passeriformes > Cardinalidae > Cardinalis > Cardinalis cardinalis. The sequence goes on from JACDOX010000032.1 coordinate 3,460,544, forward strand.
AAATGCTAAAATACATGCCACAATGGGAAGCAAACAAAATGTACCAAAAATATCTAGTCCCACTTTTTTTTTCTGTCTTAAAACTCTGGTTCAGACTTCCAAAGACCAAAGAACCTTATGCAAAACTGGACTAATATTGATAATTTTTTACTATTTTACAGTTCTTATATCAAAGCAAAGTGAAACTCGGGAGGGTTRTTTTATATCCCCAAGACTTGTCTTTTAAGTTGGTAGTTAACCTCTTGTTTAGATTCTCTCGCTGTTACTGCAGCAATATCTCCAAATTAGTGCCAGGAGACTAATTCTGCATGGTGGAGCCTAGAGGAGGGATTTATATGAACCTGTATGAATCTCAGGCAAGCAGTGCTGAATGGCTTTAAACTTTAACAAGGGGCTTTGGGTAAGGCCCATAAATCCCAGGGCAGCATTCCTCCTGCGTCAGAGAATCCTGCACTAAGCCACACATCCCTCCTTTCTTCCCAGCCAGAAAACCCGGGAAACAAAGCAGAAACCTGCCTGCCCAGCTGATGGAAGCCCAGCTGCAAAGGTCTGTTTGCATGGCTGAGTTCTGAGACCTCAGAAAGGAGAGGCGAGTCAGGTGGCTACTGAGCAGCTGTTGGAGTCCTGCAGACACCTGAGCGCTGCAGSGCTGCTGCTGCTGAAAAACCACATTCTGCTGTGAACAATGGAAAAATTTAATAAAGACTAGCAAMTGTACTATAATATACTAACAAATGTACTATATTGTGCTTCTAAAATATAGCTGTGTCATTATAATAAAGTATGATTTCCACATAATTTATTAGTTTTTTTAAAAACTAGAAAATACTTTTAAAGTATTACAACTCAGTAATAATTTTTAATTGTTTTTTCTTTAATACTCATTAGCCTTTGTAATAATTTTGTGACAAACATATTTATTAAGTATTCATTACCTTTATTTCATATCTTTTAAAGTAATTAACCAAATAAAATATCTACTTTTATAAGAAATATGAACACAGTGTATATAATGTGTTTTTATTGACACAGATAAAGGTGCTCAGCTATTTAAACAGAATTCTCATATTGACTGCCAAAATCTAAATGAAAGTTTTGGGAAAATAAATCTCCTTTAAAATCTGAACCAGAGGAAGTTTTATTTTTTTTCTGGAAGTAGCCAGTTAGCAATGACTGGGAAAAGTGAGAGATTATCTAGGTGAATAGAATAAAAGTTTCAGACATTAAAGGTTTGGATATTTTTAACACTACACAAAAAATTATATGCAATGTATTTTTTCTACATTGATGCAACARTTTCATTAAATGTCAGCCCATAGAGAATTCTGGAAAACTGAAAAATTAATCTCAAACTCCAAAATCATCCACCTAAAAGCACAGCTTTACCATCTCTAATTTATTGCTTGGCAATAAAGACAAGTGAAAGTGGCTAAAATGTTACAAAATGGAGAATGAGCAACACATTTCATCAGTTCACCAAACAACACAAAACTGCAAAAGAGACCCCTGAAAGAAATTGTTCTGCAAGAAATATTGAAAGAAATTTCTGAAAGAATACTGATTTTCKTGAAAGAAAGAAGCCAGAGCTGAAAATGAGACAATTTTTTTTCCTCTAAAGAACAAACTTGCCAAACAAGATCAGAGCTTTGGCTGGCCTCACCCATGCTAATGTCAGCAACAATGAAATGTCTGCTGCAAACACTCAGCTGGAGTTGGCATCCGTGCTTCAGTGCTCTGGAATGTTGTCCTTGTCTCCCTGCCCTGACAGAGCACAAGTGAAGCCTGCAGGAGCTTCTCCCCTGCCATCCCCAATCCCACAGAAYGCAGAGAACCCTCCACTTTGCCTGCTTTTCCTAAGTGAACATTTTATTAATGGCAAYGTGTCAGGGCCACTTCTGCCTCTTCCGGTAAACTGAATGTGAAGAATCTTGGTCATTGTTTGAAGGAACGAATGGGCTCTTGATTGAGATGAAGAGGCCAATTCTGTGGTGTTCAGGTGTCTGAGAGGGACCACTGCTAAAGGAGCTGTGTAATACTTGTAATACACAGAAAGGACAAGTCCAGTGTGGCTGGGCACAACTGGATAAAGTTCACTGATGGTGTTTGGGAAGCTGCAGAATGGTTGTGAGAAATTTAGGATTTTTGGACAACTAACTAATATGATTAAGCAGAAGTTGTTTATTGTTTACATKATGCACATAATTATAKATTCTACAAATTACTAAGTATACACTTTTTGATTGGTGCCTTTGTTTTGTTCACTCATTTTCTGCTTTTATTCTCAGAGTATGTGATTGGTTATAGTCAAGGTGTTTTAARAGCCTTCTGTTATCTAGTTCTTGTGGTCTTGGTATTCAGTTTCTCAGCCTCTTCTTTCTTAATTTAGCCCAATTTATSATTTAATAGCTTTGACAAATTCTTGAGGTTTTGATAACAAACTTAGAAGCAGGCTGGCTGGTGCACACTAAGKCCTGACACTTACAAATACATTGCAACAAATGGTGAGAAAACACAGCCCAGAACTGATTCTCTGGTAATGGCTGCTTTTATTGTCCTTTCAACTCAGCTGCATTCCAGCATATTCTTCTTGCCTTCCACCTTTAGCCAACTATGAATTCTCTGCTGGTGTATTATGTGATCAAGTGCCTTCATCTTCTATCCTGCYTGAATACTTAAGGAAACTATAGCAGAGAAAGCCCAGCTTGAATGYTACAATTCTAAACATGCTAAAATAAGTCAAATTCAGACCTGAAAGAAACASATACACTTAGAGAAAATGGAAAATCTCACCTAAAAATTAAGCAGTACTTCTTGAGCATAAGCAAATCATAACTTTCAAATATCTACAAGTCAAAAAAAGTTCTACTGATTTCTAAGCAGAATAGAAAATGTATTTCTCACTTCTCATGAAATGTCAAGTCCTTGCTCTAAAATATAAGAGTACTTTTAAATTTTCAAACGAAATCTTTACCCCTGAAAAGCAGTGATTTTCCCTTGTTTCATTCTGAGCCCTTTTTTCCAAGGAAAGCAGATCTCATACAATAGTGGAGCAGACCACAATTCTTGAAAATTCCATCCCTGAACAGCAGACCCCAGTAAAATTACAGGTAATTGAAAAGCCACACAAGGGAAGAACCCTCAGCAGTCTTTAAATGGGGAAAACTTCAGTGTCTCTCACATGTATCAGAAAACATTAAATTAGCAGTCAAATAAAACTCTAAGTCCACAGTAAGAGAGAAAAAAATACTGAATAGTTGATTAAATAAATAGATCAGGTTGATCTTTATCAACTTTTTTACATCTTTATATTACATTMTAATTCAGAATAATTTTTAATGTTGGTATTTTCTTGAAAACATACATTTGAGGTCACCAGACCTAAAGTCACATCTGTAATCCAGAGCAGCCCAGAACATCCCACCTCCTGTGTCCTTGTCCAGAAAGAGAAAAGGTGGGAGGGCAGTCACACTTCCACAGCCTTCCTTATGTTCAATCTAGAACCAATCATGCCTGCAACCAATCAATGCAACACTTTGATAAAAGCATCAAATGAAAATCAAATTTCTCACTTCCTCTATGAAATAGCCAGACTTAAATAGGACTTTCTTTCAGAGGGCTGAATAATTTCTAACAGGCTGTAACAGATGGAAGGAAATCATTTAACCTCATTCCATCAGTGGTGYRAGAGGGCAGGGGGAGCTGCAGCTGRGGCTGCTGCCTGACTGAAATCCACCTCATCTCAGTGACTGTGAAGGCAGCTGCAGACCTCACACAGGCATAGAAACACTGAAGTCCTGTTAGAAAAAACAGTTTGATACCATCAGAACCTGAGACAGTGCCTGCTTATAAACAGATAGAATAAAAAGACTAAAAATATCCAAGCACTCCTATTTTTCTATAGGTTCATCACTTAGGTGCATCTGCAACAACCTTGTTCTCTTCTATCCAGTATGCTCAAAAGGCCTGAGGATGTGGCTCTTCAGACAAGGTTCAGTGGTGAACATAGCTGGACTTGATCTTAGAAGCATTTTATAATCTCAATTTGATTTTAGGATTCTATGATAGCCAAAATGCATATAAAATACAGCAATATTGACATCTATAAAACACACCGATATAGAAATATTGTAGGACTTTAAAACATAATACTTAAATAATTTTCATTAAAATACAAGTATGCAAACAAAAAGCATGGGACGAAGAAAATATCGTTTTAATATTTTTTGTTTATCAGCAACCAGTTACTTGTTAAGTCAGTGTGATAGGTAGAGTAGGAATTTGGTTCCTACAGGAGTCCAGCAAGCTCAGGTAGCAAGGCAAAAAGAATTCCTCTTGTTTTTCAAATGTTTTCCAAATTAACACCCAAGGATGGTAGTGCTTGTGAACACAAGTATTCATATGCACTACCTGCATGTTCTTCTTTCCAAATTATCATTTCTGTCTGTGGGAATTCTTGCAATGTACAGCATGTGGTAATACCACAGCACACRCATACATAAATACTCACTAGCTATAAAAAGACTCCCCACAATTTCTTCTTTTCTAAAGCACCTGAAAGTCATTTTATCATACTACAAACCCCATATTTTATAGAAGCATTAAATCATGGGACCCCCCAAGAGACAACCACACTCCTATAAAGATACAACAGTCTGGTAATTGGAACGTTGTTGTTATAAATAAGCAGAGAAACTCACATTCAAAATAATTTTTTGCTTTACTACTTGTATGTTGCAAAATAATAAATTTCTTTGGAAGCAGCTGTTAGTGAAGTATATAAATTTTCATAAGTCTCTAAACTATTATTGGCAGGTAAGTGCCCTTCAGGCTGCAGATCCCAGGACAGACTCTCAAATTCTGGCAAGATGTGGTGGTATTTCACCCACTGACACAGCAGAGGTGAAAAAATCATCTTTTATTTGGGTGTTTGTGGCATTCAGAGTCAGTATCTGCCCAACAGCTGGAAGCCATCACATCCTTCTYTCCCCTTTAGTTTACTCTGGTGTCTTCCCTCTGGTTTTCTTTCACATTTTTCTAACTATTGCTAATTCTGTTTGTCCCAAGCCTCATCATGCTTCCCACACACCAATTCCAATTTCTGATTTAGCTCATCTCTGATAAAATGTCTCCCTCCACTCAGAATACTATTTCATGAGTACCATAAATTCAGCTTTCTGAGGAACTCCATGTATTAAAATAGTGCAAATTCAAAMCATATCGGTAAAATTTCACTCAACTCTCTGTGTTGCAGGGCAGGTAAAGCAGAAGGTTTTACCCCTAATCCCTGAGGAGATGGCTCACCACTTACCTCATCTAACATTAGAAATGAATTGTGAAATCACTGGCCATTAACAGAATATAGAACTAGGCAATAAGAACTAAGACCRCGAAGTTACCGACCTCAGGAGAAATAATTTTCTGAAGAAAATAATGACTCACATTTCTGCCCTGAACCACTGCTTCTGGAAGACAGTGTAACTAGACACTCTCCCCTGACATCTGTGCAAATTGTACTGTGCCCTTCTTGTTAGGAAAAATACATTGGGGATGACAAGTCAAAACCAGGGAAAATAAGCTGTTTCAAATTTTCTGTAAGGAGAGCTGATGCTGCTCCAGGGATCCCTTGAGTAGAAGATAAAGTCTAGAGAAGCATGCATTTAACCCAAAACAATAACTAGGGAAGGTGGGGAAGTAAAAATAATGCAGAAGCCAAAGACTGGCACAGCAACAAGCTCACTGCTCTCAGGGGACAAGCCCCTGGAAAACAGGACGTGGTGATTTCCAGTTGCAGGAGGATGCAAGCTTGGAAGATGGAAAATCTAAATAGTAWTTATTGAATAGTAACTATATATAAATTGGCAATTTATCTTTTTTATTCATCCCTAATACAATTCCTTAGAAATAAATCATATGATAACTTAATCTRCAGAGCCTGGGCAATCACAAATACAAGGSAAATGCCTTCTGATMTWATCAGCCTTTCTGTGGAGAAATTCCTCCAAATGTCCARCCTAGGGCTCCCCTGGTGCACCTTAAGACTATGTCCTGAATAGGTATTTTCTGAATAATTCATAAACAAAAGTCCTGAAAACATCTYTTCAAGCACTCTTTTCAGTTTGCTTGGACAGTTGTTTGCCTGCATAAAGCGATTTGTTTTCTGTTTTGTCCTGTGAGATTTAACTCAGAAGCAATTCATAAATAAATCTATGGAAAGATCTTTTAAAAAAGTAAAGTACTGGAGTAATTGATGCTGCCTTAGAGTAGCTCTTCCACCCATATTAAAACATCTAAAGAATGAATGAGAATGCTTCACAATGAGACTGTGTGAGTAGAACATCTGCACACAGATGTATTTGTATTCTGTGTGCACCTGACAGACAGGTATAGTAGGCATACTACATATAAAATAAACAAAACCCAGACGAGGGTGTGAAATCTCATCAGCATTTTATCCCAAAATTTATGCATGAGAAGGCATTTCACCAGCCTCAGCTACAGTTCTCATGTTATTCTTGCATTTTAAACTATGCTTCTAATTTTATATTGATCTAAACATATGCCTGCCTAGAGATACCCAGACCATAATCCTCCATATTGGCATTTTATTGCTCAAAACAGAGAGGACAATGCAAAGAGAACAGTGAAAGCTGTTGCTGTTGACAGCTGAGGGCTCTTGGTGGTGGAACTSCTTTAAAGCCACACATGAGGAGCACAGGCCCCCAGAAACACCACCCATGCACAGGCTGAACTCCAGAGGTGACAAGAAATGCTCAAGATAATCAGTTTATCATCCCTTGTATTTACAGGTGAAAGCTGTCATCTTTTGATCAAAGTGTGCTTTGGCATGTTRTAATAAGCTCACACCCCCACACCTGTCAGCAAATTAATGCTGGCCCTTGCTGGCAGTAAATGCTGGACAGAAATGCTGTAATGARCTAAAGGAGAGAAATGCATGTAAGGAAAATGCTGCCAGTTTTGAGAAACAGAGAAAACCTGCAATCAGACTTCAATGCATGAATCATCTACAGAACTATAATAACAGGGCCAAACACACTGCTAAAATGCCATCTTKTATTGCTGGAGAAGGATTAATAACAACATCTTTAATATCAGTACTATCAAAGCAGCACTACTACCAGCACAGGAAGAACTGTACAGCTTCCATACAGGAAGCCAAGTATCAAATCTGGTGACATCCTGATGATCATTCTCTGCCAAAGGACAAGATAAATACTGCACTAACCCACCTAAGTGGGGATACAAGTCATTTCTGGGGCTCTTAATCCCCTGTGTCTGTGTTGTTCAGTCTTCAATTACACGTTACTTACAGAGAGACCACAAGTACAGACCACAGTGTGGTCTGTAACCTGCTTTGGCCAAGAGAGAAAATGAATGCTTGGTCCTTTATTGGATTTCCCTCCCTCAGTAATGKCAATTGCTGTCAAACTGGCTGCCCTGTTTTGTCAATTCAGCCATCTCAAGGCTGTGTCCTGCTATGTTCATTTTACAGTGAAATAAAGAAAGGGTAGGTACAAGCCTAAGGAAACTGAATCACCACATTCTGAGTTTGACTCATTGATGTATACATAATGTAACTGCTCTGCCTTGCTGAACCGARTCAGAAATATTTGCTTGGAGGTCTTTTAGGGTTTGCAAAGTAATTTTTTTTGTTARTTATGAACTCCACCTCTAGAAAAGCTGATATATTAAAATGAAAGGTCTTTGTGTTTGACTACAGCATGAAGCATTGCAACTCACTACCAGAAAGGGATCATTCACCAACAAACACCTTTAAACAGATGTGTTGTACTTTTAATTTAACATACAATTTTCTGAGACTTTTRAAGACTTGTATCATATTTACTGTGGAAAAAACATTTTTCAACCTGAGAACCTCAATTTAGTCTTTACAGAGAATATTTCCAAGATCACTGTATCCTCTGTACTTATCAACTATCCCCCCTCCCAAAATCGCCTTCTTTCCTATGATTTTCATATACTGTAGAGCCTGCTCCATCTATCTAAAGCACACTAAATAACTCACAGCTTTCCTTTTTCCATCTGTTGTCTCTATAAACCTCAAGAAGCTGAACACTTAAATTTCAAAGCAACTCTGTGGAAGGCAGTTACCTCATTAAAATTCTCAGCTGCTAAATTTTCTCCTGCTGAGACACCTGGGCCCAGAACTCCCACCCARATCTGTGTGAAACACCTCTCAGCACCACGCTAGGCTGCTTCTCAGAGTCCTTCCTCTAGAATGCCCATAAATCCATTCTCATCCAAGTGTTCACGAGAGTAGGAGGGGAAGGAGCATGGCTTGCAAGGTGCCCATTAAATTCATTTCCTCATTTGCTCATTGCTGCATCTTTTTCTTTGTTGTTGTATTCCCATTTGCTTATTGCTGGATCTTGCTTCCATTTTTTGTTTATATGTTGTTAACTTTTCACATAGGCAGGGACCTAATTTCCTTATTTGTACATTTAGCATCCAGAAGAAGGCATTCCATACAGTGACAGCAGCTTTTTAAATTCCTCTAAAAGGATAAACTTGAAGCATTATCCATTTGCAGTGGGGTTATGCCTTTTTTTTTTAATTTTGTTCTAACAGAAGCACGTTTCATTAATGCCCACCGATGTTTTCATCTCATTAATTGTGATTCTCTACATGGAAACAAGTTTGTCCACAGAGACCCTGTTTTTAAGGCAGCATCTCAGGTTAGTAACTATGAATTCACCTGTGACCTGCAGCCTCAGGCAGCACACGTGCACAGCCTTACACTGCACAAGCACCCTGCTGAATCTTTTTGAGCAAAGCAGCACTGCCCAGAAGCAACTCCACTCAATTCACACCCGCACTTTTCTTCCTAACACACTTTAGAAACTCCAGGAACCTCACTGGACTGRTTTAATGGCATTTAGGGGGAATTTCCTTCCCTGGCTGCAGGCAGTACCACTTTGGCTCCTGTATGGTTCCCCCATCCCAAGCCTGGAGGCAGAGCTGTGCTGGATCTGCTGCCCCAACAGGGACATCTCAGGGCATCTGGTGTCTAACACAGCACCACAGCTGTGCTCCAGCACCAAAACCTCTGCTTCAGAAACGGAACAATGCCTCATCAGCTCTAAACAGAGGATTATAGTTGGGACCATGAAACAAATGCAASTTGTGCCCCCAAAATGCAATTTGAAGACCCCATTCCCAAAATATAAGCAAATAGGTACTGCCTTGTTTATTCTGCAGGTGCCAACASAGACACAGCACACTCTGCTGCTGGAGACTTCCCCAGAAAGCTGGCACACACCTTGCAATGAACTGCAAAAGTGGGACTGACATTACTGCAGCAGTTGGACACAACAGTGAAAAAGCCATGGAAGTTGGCAAGAAAACAAAGTGCCTTCATTCTGCCTAAGTACTGGGAAAACTTAAARATTTATTTTGAATCACCTCAGTTTTAGTAGTTTGCTGTTGCCTCTTCAGGTTTGTTKTTTGCTAGATTCTTTTAAAAATTATTATTATTATTATTTTTATTGCCATTTCTGTTGTGCAATCTGGATGRGGGATTTTAATGGCAAGGTGATTAATTTGTGGAAAAGTAGGGGCTGCAGACCTATTAAGAATAGCAGCAGTATAAAAGTCTGGCTGGAACAAAGAGATTTGAACAAACTCCCTTCCCTCTTGCTCAGGGATRGATTTACAGTATGCATTTTGCACTATATTTACAGTGATACTTTCATTAGATATGTGCTTTACTGCTGAAATTACAAACCTGAGAAATGGAACTTATTTGAGACCAAGCTCACTTTTTCTCACTCATTCTCCCAAGTTYGTTCATCTTGGCATTTTCAGCAGATGTATTAGGATCTTTCTAATGCAAATGTTATCACAGATACTCCAAATATGCTGTGCAACTAAACAAGGGGTACTCATCTTTGAAACCAAATACCCTAACCTGAAACTTCAAAGATTTAAAACATATAGGATCAGCTGTATTTGAAAATTCAGGKAATTTTAACCTTAGAAATTCTTCTTTCAAAAGAACTCACTTCAGGTCTGGAGGCAAAATTACACAATTGCAATATACCTTGTGTCCTCAAATCCAGCAGCATGTGTATGAGTTTTAKACTGCAAAAACATCATTACAAACTTCATCAAAACCAGATGCTAGATAGCTAGGTTTGCAATACTATAACCCAAATTGTCTTTCCTGCAGCTCTTCAGTTCAAAGGTWTGCAAGCTCTGCTTTAGGAAATCTCACAGACATCTCAAGCTCTACTGAATCCTGCAGAAAATTCTGGTTAAAATAGAATGATGCAGTCACCACCTTCATTGTCATAGTAAGTCATGAAAAGCTGTGTTTGTGCCAACTACTTCAAGAATTAAGGTGAGAGAAAAGCTTTGGAACAATTTTATTTTTCTTCTAAGAATCTTGCACGTATCAAAAAAAAATTCAGGAAATTTTACTCCAGCTCAAACTATATCTGTCACAGGAGCCTTGGACTCTGTCAGACTTCTGGTAGAAGCATTTTGATTATAAATCTTTGTTTATTGTGCTTATAGATAATTCTGACTATTCAAGAATTACACAGCACCGTAACTAGCAGCTCTACCAACTATAAATAAATACTACACCAGAAATTTTGGCCCTTGTTGTATTTTCCTTGTAGTATATAAAGAATGCAGTTTATGTGACACCATACTRGCCAGTGCATAATTTATTTACCATGTAGTCCCACTTTGAATCATCACAGAGAGATGACAAATGATTAGCCATTAACTATTCAGTTTTAAATAGTTTTGTGGTCTGAACACTTGCAACAGGGAGGATATCATGTTCTTATAAATATTCATGTGTGAATTTTGCCTGAATAACTAAAGACTCCAGGAAGCTGCACAGCATGAAAACATGAGGGTRGGTCTAGGAACTGGGTAGTGCCTTTTCTTTCTCACCTTATTATTTGGTACCAGTCTTGTAGCTTGAGGGATTAGCACTGAAAAGTCCACAATCCTTAACAGAGGTGCCTCTCCTTTAATCCTGCTGCTTTAAGTGCAAGGAGACTGCAGAATTTGTTATATAATTCCACACGTACATCCACATCCACATTAAAAATTCTAAAAAAGGGTATGTAACCTTCTGTCCCTCCCTTTTCAATCTCATAAGCTTTAAAACTCAGAGACTTGGCTTACAAGTTTTGGGGTAAGTTTCCCAGGTGCTGAAGTTTAGGTTTTTGGTTAGCCCCAAAACCAGGGTTAGTTTTCTGATCCATTTTAGTTGCTATGTTAATGGCTTAATTCCTGAAAAAAACTATTCAGCCTCATCTTCCTTAGAAGCAAAGATTATACTGAATTATACTCCTAGCAACATTCTGCCTGCTGTATAACTCATTAAAATAAACTCCATTGCATAGCAAGCTTTCCTTAATTAATCACTAAAGTTTGATGCTTGTATGGTTTAATTGAGCTCTTTTGGCACAGAAAAGTAACAGGGAACAAAAGGAGTTCTCTGCCTCTCAAATGGTCCAAAGTCTGAAGGGCAATAAAYAGATACTGGTCTTTCAGTGTTGGGACATGCAAATAATCCAAAAATAGAAAGCAGTACCAAGAATGAGTRTTCCACAAAGAATTTGTACTTTCTTGACTTTCAAGCCACTGGATTCTGCAGGGATCAAAACTGACTACCTTATAGAGTTGGTGACCCTCATGAAAACTACTTTTGAAGATACACTATTAACCCCCCCCCCCCAAATTTCTAAACAGCTGGTCATAAAACAGATGCCTGTCCCTAGGGTAAGGAAAATTCATTATCTAATTGAAACAGCTGTCTGGTTCTGATTTATCTGGGTAAGACTTCARTGAGCCCTTCAAGGAAGCCTTCACAGGGCACAGCAGATTTGATATGAGCCAAACCTGCCTTCAGCTCTCACCCATGAAATTCAGCATTGACTAATTCAGTTGAYAGACCCCACTCAACTGCATTTCTTTGTGGATGAAAATGTCTACAAAAAGAAATGTGTCAGAAGACTCTTCAGAAACTTTCACAGCAGCTGGACCTGCCACCAAGACTCTCAAAGGAACTAGTAATTTTGGCTTTGTATTTTAGGTTGCTCCCTATTTCCAGAAGAACAGCAGTGTTGGGAGTGTCCAATGACTGACTTTTAGAATTCTCCTCTAATCCCAAGCTAAACTTTTAGGACAGTGTCAGGAAGCTGTGGTGATAACTCTGCTGTCCATCTTATATATTCCTTCAGAAGTACATTCAAATTTAAATGAAAAGTTGTAATCACATACAGAAATATTGCTAGTTATGTTTAGGAGCATAATTTTATACTCATTCTTACATCTAAACATAAACAGYTTTCATAAGATCATGAAGTTTTAGTACTACAACTGGAATGTGTCATCTCCAGAGGTGTTCTTTATTATTTATGACTAAATCTCTTCTGCTAATCTATCACGAGTACAACACTGGAATTCTCATCACTGCTCTGAAGAAACGAGTAAATCATGCTCCTATCATATTTCTCATTCTATTCTCTGTTCTCAAAACCTAAATTAAATGTGAAGACTGGAAACTGCACTCATGCATTCTTAACAGCCCAGCACAATCATAACTCAAATACCTTCTTGCAATTTTTTCTGTTAAATTCAAACTGGCAAACCTGTGCCTGATCAAAGCAATTTTCTGATACAAYGCTCTGAGGCAGCCCCACTGGGACATGGGTCCATGGGATCCTCCACCAGCAGGTGAGGATGCAGCCTGCAGACATAACAGCCAAAGGATATTGAATCAAAGAGAAGCACTTCTTGTTGGCATGTGTGGGGTTCTTTTACACCTAAAAGGATAATTTGTACCATTTCCAGCCCTCTGCTTGCATGGCTTTGCTCACTGGGGTTTTCTGGAGCAGAGGGAGTGTGAGGCTGCTGCAGCTGCTGGAAAAATGAAACCTGGAGCTGCTCATCCCCTGTGGGTCAGGGTCTCAGTGCTGAGCACAGCTCAGACAGTTGGCTCATGACCTTTCTGCAGCTGAACAAAAGGGAAATGGGCTGAAAGGAACTAAGTGCCCAGTGGTCATCTGCCTCCAGCTTTCAGCACTGGGCGSTGCCTCAGCAAACACTTGTCCAAGGAAAGTGGCAGAGATAAATATTTGAAGGGTGGTTACACTTGTGGGAAACAGCTGACCTGGTATTCCTGGGTCTAGAGCTTAAGGCAAAATGTAGGAAAAGAAACTGGAATTTAGCCTGTGTTATCRTCTTAATGCAAAGCTCCCATACCTCAGTGATTTCTCAAGGGCAGCTCCTCACAGCACTGACTCCTCCTTCCTCTCAGCAAGCCAACAAACTCCAGCTCCCTCCTCACCCTGCTCTGTTATAGCCCTCATCTTTATTGGACACAGCTGTGCCCTGTTAAGGGCAGGCCTGTTCCCAATCTTTGGTCGTTAGTACAGCTGCAACTCGTTAGAGGTGAGATTAAACTCTGCACTATCTTTATTTTCTGACATTCTACCCCCCCACAACCCTGGACATTTAGGGTAGTTTTTTTCTGAGGCCAGTACCAATACCTGCCTTGTAAATACCATGTAAATGTACAAAGACTGTCCAGAAAACCATGGCTCAAAGGCTGAACCATTGTGTCAGATGAGAAGAGATCTATGTGCTCATTTGGTGTGTATCCTCATGAGGGATCAGCTTCTAAAAACAGCACATCTGCTGAGCAAGCTGCTTTTGACACGGAAAAGGATCATGTATCTACTAATACATCATTTTATCACCCCATTAATATGGACCACATTGTTCATCTCTAAAGATGATTTGATGGTCAGCTGAATGTCAATCTGGCTTCCTAAATAAAATTACATACTTCATTTTTCCTTGCTTGGACCTAGTTGTCCATTTCATTCTATAAGGACAGGAAAAACCCTACAGAATTTTGAAGAATCAGTTAAAGGCCTTGGTGAAAATACTCCAGGCTAAGTTTATTCATGCTCAGAGCAAAGAGTTGAACTACAAAGTGATTTTTTTTTTTTATATATATTTATTTATTTAGAGAAGTATCTAACAAAGATAATTGATAAAACTTGACTTCCAGGCACAAGGAAGTCAGCTCAGGAGAAGTGCAGAAAAAGTTGCCCAAGTTATTAAAATGACAATCAACACCCACATGCCTAAGATGACTGACTTCAGATCCAATGAGCAATAACCACATATTCCTTCACCACCAGTTGCCAGTGCATGCATTGGCATCATAGGAGCCAGTGAAAGGTCATTTCTCCAGAAGAATTGCTGAGCCTTGCTTTGCTCACTGACTTGTCCAGGTCATGACTTGGAAAAGAAGTTTCTCGAGCAGAAAGTGACTCAGAAAGAAGGGGAACTGTTTTATTTTTTGCTCTTTTTTTCAGCATTACCAGGACTGTTACAGCAGGTATCAACACAAATGTTCCTGGCTGCCCACACAGAGATCAGGGAAGGGGCCACTGGCATGTCCTGTCAGGCTGCTGTTGGATCACAGTGGTAATTCACTGGACAGGCTATCAGACAAGCTGCTCAGTTTGGCCACAGGATGTAATGGCTGGAGAAAATGAATCTCTGGAGCTACCAGATGGTTCAAACCCACATCCCTGCAGCAGTGCACCTCACTTCTCTCCCTTGCCCACAAATTAGCTSTGTTCTCCTCAGCCTTGTTCCCAGGCTAACCAACATTTGTGTGTCYCCAGCTGTGTGTGGAGAGATCTGCCACTGGGAAAAAACCCCTTGAGAACATCCTCCAAGGCCCCAGGAACTGCTGCTGCATTCCTGCTGTGGCTGGTGCTGTTCCAAGACAGGAGACAAACTTTTCCTCTCTTTCTGGAGAGTTAGCATTGCCACTCCTTCTGCTGAGCAGGGAGCCCAGGGTGCTGGGGAATTCCAGCAGCCCCCTCTCCCACTGTCCCAAGCAGAAGCTGGTGAGCTGGCACAAGGGGAAGCTCCAAGGAACACATCAGATGATTTTCAGCATCTCTTGTTCTTATATTTAGCTCTTTTACCTCAGCTTTTACACTGACCAACTCCCATTTTTAAATGGAACATTTGTTTGTGAATGATATTCAAAATCTACCACATATTGCATGAATGCCCTTGAGCATTGAGCAAGGCTCTTTCTCCCTATCCCAAGCCTGATGCAGGAGAATGAAAGGGCAGAACCACAGGATTTACTGTGTTCCATGAAATTGGTTCAAACTGCTCAGGCACCTTCTTTCCATCTCTTTCCTCTCTGAACAGTTTTAGCAGTCTTGGAAAAAGCCCTAGAGAGTGTAAATTAAGTATAAAATTAAGTTTGGACTGCAGAATGCATGTTCTTCTACTTAGTACCAGGATGTTTGCGTTCTAAACAGATTATTTTTACAGTGTATTAAGGAAGGTTAAAGAAATATTTGTATACTTTTGATTTTAACAAGAGGAAGAAGAAATGAGATTGGGTTATAATAGAAGAATTACAGTACAGCTGTTACTCCCTAATTAATTCTGTCTGTGAGTAAATCAAAGCTCTAATTATAGACACGAAATATGCTCAATATTGTGGGATATTTATGCAAAACATTATTCCTGGCACTTATCAGCTAAAATATAATGTCTCACCAGAGCCGAAGCAGCAATTTTTAAGTGTCATAATTTTTTTTGCCACTTCTTTATAGCTCAGTACATGGAAAGTACCTGATGAGAGTAGAGTTCCATTTTTTAAGCACTTTGTAAATCCCAACTGACAACTGCTTCAATTCTTCCTCTAAAAAACACCTGTCTTTATCTAACAGAAAAAAATCCAAAAAAACAATGTCTAAAAATCCTTAAAATGGCATTTCTCTCACTATTATGAAAWAATGCCCTTTAGTTCCACAGCTGCCAGCACATTTTGCAAAGTTAAATTTGACCTTCTTCTCCATGTGCTGTCCCATGCACTGGCACAGCATAACCCATCATTCATATTTCCACTATATCATGATTTAATAACTCATTTCAAGTTCTAATCCTGAAAGTTACTCCAAATAGGAAGATTTGATCCTGCCCTGCTCAAGGGAGTGAGCTGATGCTGCTCAGCTTCCTGCACAGACACTGCTGAGCAGCCAAACCTCCAGAGATGGCAAAGAGGAAAGGGGCTGGGATTCAGACTCCCSATTAGGGAATGCACTGCTCAGAGGGCATTAACCAAAGAATAATTGCACCTTAATGTCAATAAAAGATAATAAAATTGACATATGACAGTGGTGCCATTCAATTCAAAGCTTTTGGGTGATGGCTTGGTGGTTCTTYCCATGACAGATAACAGAGACATTCTAGTAGACTCAGTCTGAGTCTCTAAATTGTTTGCATTTTGGAGATTTTTCCTTTATCCCTTTAAAATGCAAGAGAAAATGGAAATACAGACCCTAAATGTCAGCGGACCTACGTAATAACCTGTGCAGGTTACTGTAGCTCCTTTGTTTCTTTCATTTATTTTTTTAAAAACTGAGCTATGAYAGTTTATAAATAGAAAAGAAAGCTCAGTAAACTTCACAGTCACCAGCCATTATCCAGCCTAATTTTATTCCATGGAAATTCAGAGGCTGCAAAGACTACACAGGCTACTGACTGACATTCACTASAACACAAAAGTTGTGACAAGCATCYGATCAAACATCATAAAAACCTAGAAAAGAAGCACAGTGCTCAAAAAAAAGGTGTTMRCAAGATGGCACAAAATCTTTTTTTTTAAAGGTTAATTAATATTTTCACTAGCTCTGCATCTTTCACAAAGGGTAATTAATATTTTCAGTAGATCTGCATTTCCTCTAAAAGGGTGGACACAACAAGTCTCTGCTAACCTTTAAGGTAATTCAAAGAAGATACATCACAGAGCACAACGATTTTGTGAAGCACAATAACTTCTATTGCCCTAAGAGTATTTTAGGTTTTTGAATCTGGCTTCAACTTTAAACTCCACAGTTTCAAAGGAAGTGTGATAATGATCACTTCACTTCTRTCCTTTGAAGTTTCTTCACCTCCTCTTGCTTTATACTCAGATCTCCCATTTATTTTGCACAAACACCTAGAAAACACAGCTTATTAGTCTTTCTGGTATTATTAGGGCTGACAAAATAACTCTCACAAACGAGTTCAAAGTAGTGGTGAATGTTGCAAAAATTACCATTTCTAGAACACTGAAAAGGGAAAACCACCATAGAAATTGTGTGTGTTCATCAACTGGAACACATGAAAAAAAAAAAAAATCACTGACAGCATGGAACTGCATTTATCTCATTTACCTGTTTCAGCCAAAGGCACAGGGCAAGCCTCTGGCAGGCTGGGAAATGAAAGTACAACCCCTGTGCTAGAAACTCAGTAATTATAACTTCAGGGATCAGTGCAGGAATCAGAACAAGAGAAATCTAAATTTTGCTAGCTTGAAATATAACCCTGAGTGATCCTTGTCAGCCTTTAAAACCAGACAAATGTCTGGTTTTTGCTCCCAGTCCTGCGGAAAGGGAGGAATGAATGGAACATACACACACACATCCAATTCCCCGGAACTCACTGCCCCTGACAGACAACTTCAGGCTCACATGTGCAGCCCCTTAAACACTCTGGAACCAGAAATGTAGCAAAATAACTGCATTAGAATGCTGAGAAAATTAGCTTTGTACCCTGTCAGCATTTTCAGACCCCAGAGGCTGGAGACGCTCTAGAGAAAGGGAGAGTAAAATAAAGCAGCCCCAGCTGCCTCACCCTGTGCAGTGGGGTCAGCAGCAAAACAAATTAACAGAATAATGTTTCTGTTTTGCACTGCCATCCTCCTGCACAGCAAAGAAAACAAGAATTTGTGTCATTAAACCTTCCAGTAGTTTCACCAGTGAACAAGCTGGTGGGCATCCAGGGTAGGAAGCCTAATGCAGACAATGTACAACTGCAGATCAAAACCCCCTTTATCAGGCCACTCATCTCCTCTGACAACAATGCAAAGAATCCAGGTCAGAAAAGAGAGTGAACAGAATCCTTTTAGGAATATTTCAAGAAAATTGGGCTACCTAGCTGGGGTATGTAAATCTGAATTCCTCCTGATGACTTCAGGGTGTTACTYTAAGCCCCATGAGAGAAACAAGTACAAAGTGACAGTGAATCAACTCTATAGMATGCATTTATTTATTTATGCAGCCCATATATTTAGCTCTCCTAAGACAGTTAAATCAAGAATGCTAATGAAGACAGGGAATATCCTGAGTCAGTCTTCTGAAGATATTTTCAGAGTTCTATTTTCTTCTAGCATAAAAATTCCTGCTTATAGGAATGCTATTAATTATGACAAAAACAAGGAAAAATATTTTTTCACCTTTAAATTTGTAAACAATCTCAAAAGCATAACAAGTGGTCATAAGTACTGTCTATCTTCTGGTAGAATTATGCTAATGACATGTACTAAAAATGATATTAACATAAATTTACAATTTAAACAATTTATTATTTAATAAGGTGAGGCTTATTTTGACTTTYTGACTTTTTAGAAAAGTGGACTCCAAATACTTTTCCTTTTTGCATAACTACTAGCTGAAAAAGCTGATGTTTCCAAAGTGAACAATGAGGAGACGGGTCTGGCAAATAGGGATGGAAACAAAAATTTCAAGGCAAGTATTCAGGAACTGATATGGGAGGTTTAATCAAAAGGCTGCTGTGTCAAACATAGTTAGAAAATAATAGAATTGGCACATGGACAGCTTCTGGAACTTCATTTGCAGCTTCCCTGTGCCTGTAAACAGCACAGCACTGGGGTGAAACTCCAGGGGTGCTTCTTTCATGAGCTCATTTTCTATTCTTATAACAATGCACCTTAATTCCATTTTGATGAGTACTCCTGCCAGCAACACATTCTCATTTTCCTAAACCCCTATCTGGGGACTTCTCCGAGCTGGCAGTGCTGTTTTAGGGCCAATTTCTTGCTACCTATTCCCATCCACAAAACCTTGCCAAGATAGACAGTTCCTACTATGGTGCTGTCCTGACTGAGTCTAAATTAATTCTTTCTATTTGAGTTTTGCTGCTACAGCTTCAAATTTTAGTAACTGTCTCCCCAAGGAACTTTATTATATCATCCATTCTATTAAAGGGACAAAATTAGCTCTACTTACTGGTAAATGCTGATTAAAGCCTCTAAGCCTGAAAAGTTAGAAAGGGTATGGATTTTTAGATTGTGAACTTCTATACTTATGTGCTATATTAACTCCAAAAGTTTCAGTGCTTTTAGGACTAAAAAAAAAAAATTAAAATTTTATAAATGCAGATGGAACACTGCTCAGAGGATGCTTTGTGGCAGCATTTTTAATATACTCTGAGTTCTTTGTCCTTCTGTAACACATAATTCTGCTCTTCACACCTCTCTTCTCCACATTCTAACTCCTGCTACTCTTCTCATGTTACACTTAATATTCTGATACTTTGTCCTCAGAGTTGCCTTCCCAATCACTGTTTAATCTCTGGTTTTATTTCTATGCCTCTCTGTCAAGAATTACATTTCTGTTCTTCCTTGCAATGCCTCCTGCCTGCTTCCAATTTAACTAATATTCATTTCTGCAACAACACTATGCCAGCAATCCAGAGACTGTGATTACATTATCCACTGACTATTATAACAGTTCCCCAGCTTTTGCCTTCAGGGACAATCAAGGCTTGGTCAGACCCATCTTTGTGACTTCTAAACCTGTGAAAGATCTAAGAAAAAAAGCAACATAATAAATCCTTAATAAAAAAATAATGAAAAAGGTCCATCCTCCAACTGCCCCCATTTTCAAGAACATATAGATATTGCTATTCTGAAATTCCCTAAACACAGCCAAAGACAGGTGAGATATGTCAGCTGAAAAGACATCTCTCATCACTTCCCTAAGGGGTCAAAAGCAAGAAGTCACTCAGGATTTACTCCTCAGATCGGCGTCCATGTGACAAACAGAAAGATGCCACAGTGAAGGAGTAACCAGCACAAATCAGTGCATGTACTAATGGCAATAAAAAATTGGTGTAAGGACTTCAGTGAGCCAGCACAGAGAGCCCAGAGCTGCTCTACWGCCCCGTGTGCCCTCCATGCTGCCCCACCTGTACTGGCTGTGACACAGGTGGGAATGTGGCCACAGGGAAAAGCAGATTGGGGGCAGTGAATTCAGCCAGAGATAACGGGAGCCAGCCATGAGAGACCCTCTAGGAAGAAGCAGGAGCAAACAGAGGGGAGATGCATTCCCATCCTTTCTCACATTTGATGTGACAGTGGCAGTTTCTCTCACAGGGGAGCTCCCCAGCACAGTGGCTGCAGAAACACGGGGGGAACAGAGGCAATGCCCAACATCTGACAGGAAACCCCAGCGACTGCATCAGCATCCAACCAACTCCACCCTGTGAAGTGCAGCACACAGGCAATTCAGACAAGCCTCAGGGCACTAGGTTTACTTCCAATGTAAATAAAAATGCATTTCCTAACACACTGTTTYATCAACAACACCTTCCATTTCAGTGGCTGCTGGAGTTGCCCTGTAAGGTCTGAACAGCTGTTGGTGTGAGGGCAGTGAGTGCTCCTGATGGGCCATTCCCAACCATCTCCCTCTTCTCATGCATTCTACTCTTCATTTGTGCTACTGATCTCCAAGGGTTTTACTGTAGCAATATGACTTTACAGAGCTCCCACTGAGAATATTACTCATGAAGCCTTTCTAAAAAATTAAAAATTGGGCATATGAATATATAACAGCAAAAGAACAATACTTTTTTTTCTTGTTAGTTTCAGAACACTGATATTAAAGAATAAGTTTCATTTTCCAGAGTTTATCTGCATAAAATACCATAAAACTCTCTAGAATTTTCCCCTGCTAATCCTTTGACCTAAATTTTACTGGGGTTTTAAATCTTTATTAAATTCTGATATTCAATACATTTCATATCCTGATGCTAATTTTTTTCTAATTATTTTACAGGCAACATCTGTGTTCAGTAAATTGGAATTCTCTAAACACTGTTACTTTGTATTAATAAGCAAACATTTCTTGGTCCTGATGTTTAATTCATTGGTTTTTATTAGTATATTTCTAGGAAAAGATTTAATTTGTGYGTATTAAGCACACCAGCCACCCTGCCTCACACTCAGGATGTGTTTCATTAAGCATAATCCCCAGTAATGAATCTTTTCAAATCTCTCATACAAAACACTCCTCCCCATTTTCATTCCACCYCAGATACTTCTAGAGAAAGTTAATCAAATTTATTAAGAAGGAAGCCAAAAAAAATCCCATTGTGGTATGAGGCATCAATCCTTGCTGTATATAGATTTCTACTTGTCTCATGTGTTGCCATTATTCCTCCAGAAAGATTTTGGGAATAAAAGGGACTAAAGGAATGTTCTCTCCCTCAGCTTCAATAGCTGTCAATTGCTGCAGCATTTGCTAACAGGCCTGAGCCTGTGCTGTGAAGTCCCTTTCTCAAGGGACCAACTCTATCTCCAGTCTATTAATTATCTCTTTATATCTGCAGCTGCAAAGGAGGTACAATCATAAGATAATAAGAAAATGATCTTTTACGGGAACTCTAATTTCTTACTAAGGCACACATATTAGAATAAAGGAAATTAATCATCTATTTATTTACAGCACATGTTTAGCATTTCCATGAGTTTGTGTATCAAGTCTTGATTGCAGGATTATCAGAGTCTGTTTATAGTTAATCTGTTTTTAATGAAMGTGTGCTTGCCAGCCTGGTGTCCCCATTTCCAACTATTTTACTTCATTTGCAATGTTTTAACCTTACTCTGTGCCAAACTTGGAAAAAAAAAAAGGCTCATAAAGCCAAAGAAAAGTAGTAAAAGTATTTTGCAAGTCCTAATATAAAGCTTTAATTAAGGAAAGCATTTAAGCATGTGCCTGATTTTATGCCAAGGCTTAAGCACATGTGAAATTAGTCTTAAACATTATGTTGAATTGGACTCCATGTATCATTAACAGTTTGAATTGAATTGCAACAAAACAGTCATCTGTGTTCCACAGCTTTTGTCTTCAGGAAGGCATCAGTTCCAAAGCCAGGGACACACTCCAGCCACAGCCAGAGTCAAGCAGGGCAATGGAAAGTCTGCTCATGCCCACCCATGGGACACCTGCAGCAGAATCCTCCGCAAGGAAAGGCTGATGGAGTGAAATTCCTCAGGGAATTCCTGAAGGCCACAGCAAGCTAAATTCTGAATGGACTCTGAAAAGCTTTTGGTGCAACTTCAACAGTGCAGTAAAGCAAAAAGAGGAGATGATATTGAATGGTCTTCTGCTCATCTGTCRTTCTAAAACCAAACCTGTGCCAGCCAAAGTCCCAAAAATGTTTAACTCTTCTTGTGGCTATTGAAAACAGGGTCATCAAATCAGTCATTGTCAAAAGTTTAGCAATATTTCAAGATACAAATGCATGTGATTTGATTAAAGCATTCAACAGATTTTTGCCTTCATACAAATTAGCAAGTACACTTATTAATTCACGAAGGAAGCACTTATATTTAAGTAGCATGTGACTGTGCCAAAATATGGCAGATCTGATGACCTGACCTATGATTAAAATGATGAGCTACATTCGTTCAAACTCATTTTTTTAAATGATAAATCTTTTTATCACTTTGTTACAAGGACAAGAGGTTAGCTCATGCAATCAGAGGCAGAACAGAATTATCTCATCCAGAGAATGAAGCAAAGACACAAGGTAAAGAGACCTTAAAAAATGTAAACATCAAGTTAGACAAGTAAACTACTTCTAGTGAACTGTCTGCAATTCATCCATGTRCATATTTCCTACTGTAGAGCAATTAAGCTCCACCAGCTTCCTGGTTCCCCCCAGMAGAAAGTAAAACTCTTAATAAAATGACTATACAATTCTGTCTATTAAACATGGCAGAACATGATCATATTTGCCCAGATGCAATTCTTCAGCATATTGCTTCAACCAAGAGCCTGAGGACGAGTATCTTTGTGTAAATCACCTGTTTCACACACTGACTTAGCTGCAGTAAAACAYGTGCAAGCCAAGAAGGAGCTGACAAAGCCTGGTTTAAATGGAAATACTTTAAGAGGCAGCACCAGCAGTGCTGCTTTACAGCCCTTGTGCAGCACAGCCCAGAGAGGACCCTCTCAAAATAACATTTAATGGCATGAGTCATTCACCTCACTTCAGTGTTAATGACTGCTACCTTTGGGGAAAAATAGAATCAGGTTCGGATGGTTTGGGGATTTTGTCCATTAAATAACAGTGAATGTAATGGATGAAAACCTGCTGGCTGGCTTAGTCTCTCTCAGATCACAGCTTTTGCAAAAGCAGTCCCTGACCTGTCTCAGTAGGACAGACACCTCAACTGGAATGGGAGTCCTGCAGAAAGGGCAGGGGGGACAAGAACCCCCAGAAGCTACAGGGAAGGGGTGCACAGGGAATGGGGTCAGTGACACTCGAGGGCAGAGAACCCCCCTGAGCACAGCTGCCTGTTTTGTAAGGCATAACATCAGCAACTGCAAATCACCCAAGMAGCAGAAGCCAAAGCCTCAGGTTTGGAAGCATGAGGGAAGTWCCAAGAAGACAAAATGAGGTGAGGGACAAGCAGCCTATGAGAGGGCCAGAGTAAAGCASTGTAGGGAAGGAGCATAACCTGTCAATAAATTATTTTTCATGTGGAAAAATTCCTCAGAATTTTTCACTTTTGGGYGTAGACCAAATGACAAAAATGCACTCAGAAGCATTTTCAATAGTCATTTCCTCTTAAGAAAGTTTTACACAGTTGAAATCCACTTATATTTAAAACATTTTTTAAAATAAGCCCATTTAAAAAATAACCATTCCCTTTATTTATAAGAGACTGAAATGCCAAGGAYTAGGAGCAGGTAGTGTGAAGTGTGGGCTTTGTGCTGGCAGCCTGCACAGGAGCGAGGCACCAGTGAGAGCCAAGGCCCTGCAGAGCTCACAGGGCTGGGGGAGCTGTGCTCACCAACACAGTCTGAGCCCTTGGGGAGCAGCAGCAGCACATGGCAGGGGCAGGACTGGCACTGCAAACACCTCTGCTCTCCTTTGCCAACACCTCTCAATCCCTGCCTGGAGTGGAGCATCCAGAGTGGAGATATGCAACTGCCTAAACCTTTTTCCCCTGTAGAAAAACACCCATAAATGGTATCCATCCATTAATTTTCAATTTTTGTGTTCAGCATTTGATTATTTCCACTGTCTTGACATCAGGCACATTTTTCAAGCAGGTTCTCAGGGCAACCAAAAAAACTGGGAATTTTTGATGGATAGCAAATGCAAAAATAAAAATGACCCCAGATAAAATCCAACTAAGGTAAGCAAATTAGCCAGTCTTTAACTATGAGTGGACACTGTTCTCCTTAGTGATAAGAAAGGTTCTTACTTAATGAGTAACATACATCTCTTTCAGTAGGGAAAGAAGAATATTGCTTGCAGTTGCATTAGTGAGGAGCTAGAATGCTTTCTGCAATCCAATTGCCTTTTAATTGACCTTACAAATAGTATATCCTCAGATTAGAATGCCAAATTCTTTCATTTATTTACCCTTTGAGTCAAACGTATTCATATTTATCATTAAACTGAAACTTTACAAGAGAAATAAATTCTGTTGAGACCTTCATTTAACARAACAGTAATTATTGCATTTAATCACTCACAGTTGGGAAGAAAAGCATCTAAGCTAAAGTTGATAATTTCAGTTTTGCAGTCACTTACTGTTGAYGCTTAAGAAATTATCAAGCCATGGGTTTATCCCACCTTCTTAAGTTACTTCCCAGAAAAGACCCAGCTGTGCCCTACAGATGGAAGAACCTCCAGGTGAATATCATCCCTTCAGGACCATCAGAACAGAACCATTCTAGCACCTTCATCGCTAAAATATTTCAGGATACCACAATGAATATGCCTTCAAAACCAACATAATGACTTAAAAACTACTTACAGATTACAGTTTTATTTCATATTAATTTCCCTGCAAATTCCATTTGTTTTAATGTTCCTAAATTTTTCCTACATTGTGCAATCTGCTGCATTATTTTTACCATTAAATTTGCATTCTGTTTGCCACGGCACRCACTGGACCTGGATAATCATGAGTGATGTTTGAAGCTGTAAATGATAATCAGGGGCCTACAGCTTGGTGGGTGAAAAGAGGCTGCCCATGCAACAGCTGCTATCAGCTAACCTGGAGCCTGGGGATACAGGGCTGCACTAGGGGSAGAGCAGAAAGCAGAATGACCAACTGCTGGAGTTAGAAAGAAAGCACAGCCAAAGCCAAGTGATTGGTGATGCTTCACCGCAGCCCCTGTCCTCTGCAAACAGAGCACAGCTGGATATTGGCTGTGCCCCACTCTGCTCCATCCCCTGCAGCCACAGCCTGGGGCAGCAGCCTGCCTCTGTCCCTGACCCAGCTGAGGCTCCACGGGCGGCAGTGCTGAGAGTCACCCCCAGCTCGTGGGAGATGGGTTTCAACACTCAGACTTCGTAGAYGGATTTTCAGTCAAGTTAGTTTTGAAGGCAAGTATAACTGCCATAAAATCCAGTTCATTTATGGGATCATGACAAGATTCTCATTCCAATCTAACCAACCATCCAGTATATAAACCCTTCCAAGCTTAGCACTGGCATAGACAGACAGTTCATTAACAGGAGCTACTGGAGCACATCTTCACCAATCACATTGGTAAGCCACCCCTCATTAGTTTCATAATTACACTGTATGTGTCCCACACATCACATATCATGTTTTTGAGCTATTAAAATATAGCTTTCATTTTCTGAAAGGCTAACCACATTAAATCACAGAAGCCAGGAGTAGCATTCTCTTAAACAAATCATAACTCAGGGCAGACATTTAAACTGACTTTTATTCTGAATGACACAATCTAGSAAAGTGCAGTACTGCTGATCTTCAGAAGCTGCTTGTTTTTCAGAGATCAGACTTTAATTATGAAGAAAATGACAGTTGTGATGAATAGACTGGTAAATGAAATAACTCTTTTGGTTTGCATGTGGTRTTCTTGGCTCCATTCTTCTCACTATCCCTTGAGAAAAGCTGGAATTGCATTTTAAATCAAAGTCACTTAGACTTTGTAGGACCAATGGACACACTGAGAGTGATTAATAGACAAAAGGTATTTATGATGCAAATCTGTCATGACCCTGTATATCCTTAATTCCTTTAAGGAGAAGCCACAGAATTTTGCATTGAAGAACTGTTCCCCTAGATATGTCCACACTAACTCTTACCAGCAAAAAACAAAGCAAACATGCAGAGAGAAAATGTGGGCAGCTCTTCTAATGAAGATCCTCCACAGATCCAACAGACACCTAGAATGAGAGAGGTCCAGCTACAGCATTCAGAATTCAGGGTCTGGCATATTCCACAAAATCCCATAGAAATGTGTTTCCCCCAGCACCCAATTCTGTCTGGCAGCTTCTTTTTTCCAGTAACTCAGAAACATTTAAGTTTTGAAAGTACTTCATCCTTTCCATCATATTACCCATGGATACAGTAGGTACAATTTTTTATGTAATTATGCTTTGTAGTCATTGCTAAAACCATACCAACACCCCCAGCCCCAGCAAGAAGGCTGCCATCTTATTTTTTAAGTGTTGGTAATCAAATACACAGAGTCTGCAGCCAGACATACACAGCAGGGAACGGCACTGAGACTGTCACTGCTTCCCCCAACACAATCCAGCAGAGGAACCAAGCAAGGAAAAATGGTTTGATGTAGTTACTTYTGAGTATACCTGAGGCTACTAAATGCATAGTGAATAATTACTGTAAATGGTAGGTGTTTACATGGCTTTTCTGACAGGTTTTTCTATCTGAAGAAAGAATCATCCCAAATATTTGGCTAAGCAATGAAACATATGCACTCAGTTTCTACTGTAGACTGCAATTAAAATTGTACAAATAGGAAGGCCTGTATTTAGAAGGTTTTGGATTTAAAAAAACCACATTTTCTTATAATCAGACACACATTTAAATTGGAACTCTTCTCAGCAGCACACAGACCTCATACACTCCAGCATTGCGTGTGTGCCCTCCTCTGTTCCTGCACATGGTGCTGCAGCCATTCCCAGCAGGACCCAGTGGGGTGGGACTGTGGGACATTGTCGCTGTTCCCAGAGCAGAGCCATGCCCCACTGGAGCAGTGCTCCTGTCCTGTTCCCAGAGCAGAGCCATGCCCCACCCTGGAGCAGTGCTCCTGTCCTGTTCCCAGAGCAGAGCCATGCCCCACCCTGGAGCAGTGCTCCTGTCCCTGTTCCCAGAGCAGAGCCATGCCCCACTCTGGAGCAGTGCTCCTGTCCCTGTTCCCAGGGCAGAGCCATGCCCCACTCTGGAGCAGAGCTCCTGTCCTGTTCCCAGAGCAGAGCCATGCCCCACTCTGGAGCAGTGCTTTTGTCCCTGTTCCCGGAGCAGATCCATGCCCCACTCTGGAGCAGCGCTTTTGGCAATGACACAACAGAGTTAAGTGACAGTGACTTGGGAGCAAATGGTGCTGCATCCCAGGTTTACAGTTTCATGGGCCTGAATGACACAAAACCATTRTACATGAATACAGCCACTACTCTGCCTTTTAAGAGCACTTCAGCATTCTCTAGAAATCCAAAGATGAGCATCTTAATTCCAAATTCCAGACACATTTCCTCTTTCAAATTACAAGTATTACCTTTATGACCTTTTCCATTTACCTTTCCTAAAGTACAGGTGTATGCAGTCTATTTGAAACCAAAAACTATTTGTATTTAAAATAGTTTATAAGAAAATATTTCAGGTAGGCTTTGTTTCCTTGATCTCCCACCTTGGTTAATCCAAACTCACACTCCCTAGACTCCCTCATATATTTTTTTTTTTAAATCAAGTCCTTTTCATTTACTTTAAAAATGCTAYATTTATCATGTTCCTCCTACCTTTTTTTCTTTCTCTAAAATTATACTCTGATAATACTTTGGGACTACCCTGCAATATGAAAGACTTCCTTTTCAGAAGAATAATGAAAAGGAATTATTGAATCCCTTACTACTCCACAACTGTAAAATGTCATCAGCAACTCCTATAAGATCACCAGCTGTTGAAAATTACTTGACTTTCTACACTGACCTTTAACATTTGCAGTTTGCAAGAGGAACTCTGTACTTTTACATCTGCTTAAAACATATCACAATGAAAAYGAGACTAAGGCTAAAAATTACCTTGAAGAAACCTACACCAGGTGTGTGTGCACCTATCCAGGTGCCAGTAAGCTCTTGTCTGTCCATAACACTCATTCAAGCCTGCCAGTGAACACCTCACTCTCTCTTCTTAAATTTYAATTAAATGCTAAACCCAGGAGAAGCTCTATTGCACTTAAACTGCATGTGAATGTGACATTTGGTGTAACCTCGTTTTCTAACAAGGGATGTCATCAGGACTGTGGAARGGTTGGTGGTACCTGCTCATGAACTTGGTTTGAAGGACAAGAGGAGGTACAAAGGGTGCAAGAGGAAAGTGACAGAGGAGAAGCTGGCTCAGTGCACACAGGCTGTTTGCAGCCAGCACTCCCCAGTTTCACAGAGCCCCTCGCAGAGCTCCCTCTCTGCTCCCAAAGCAGTCAGGCTCCCTGACTGCCAYAGCTGAGCCTGGACACAAAGATCTGCTTCAGCTCAACGCTGCAGACAGTCAGGACCTTGTCTTCACCCATTTGTTTGTTTACTTGCTGAAAATAAGTGAAACTTGGACAACTTCTTACATGAATTTCCCATAAGAAGAAAACAGATCTTGATACCCATAGAGGCCTCATTATAGCAAACAGTAAAAGATGGGGAGGCTTGATCCCTAACTGAAAGTTGTTCTAACAGCTCACATAAGGTGTAGAAAAAAACCTACCCTTCTACAGGGGGTTTGAAAAAATGTTTTGTTCAAATCCTCTGTCTCCATGTAAAAAAAAAAGAAAAAAATTTTACAACRTAGTGTATATAAGCTACTAATTACATTGTACATTAGCATAAGGAAAGATACACAAA
This sequence comes from Cardinalis cardinalis, assembly GCA_014549065.1. Classification (NCBI taxonomy): domain Eukaryota; kingdom Metazoa; phylum Chordata; class Aves; order Passeriformes; family Cardinalidae; genus Cardinalis; species Cardinalis cardinalis. The sequence goes on from JACDOX010000032.1 coordinate 3,489,569, forward strand.
GATAATTTGAGCTCATTTTTATTGCAACCTCTTATTTTTAAATAATCGAGGTATTTGCTGTATGTATTGCCCACTCCTGAAACATGCTGATCATAAMATTTCTTCCTGYTTTKAATGGTGCAAGGAACTCCTCACAGAGTGAGTGATATCTTCCACCTTGGAAGAGAGGTGTCACAGAATAGAGGAGAACTTGCCAATCACTGTTAATGTCTTGTGATGTCAGTTTGAGAGTAGCAAATGTGGATCCACAAAGTGAAGATTATTTTGTAATGGGATACTTTGTAACAAAATATATTAGATATGAGGAAGAWAATGCTGCAGCCCAGAGYTGCCAGAAGAAAATGCTGGCCTCAWAACAATACAACGCAAGGAATAAATAAATTCTKGTTAGTCAGGCAGTATCAAACCTCAGCCTTTTAACAGAAAAGATTGTCCTTTTCTCCAGGTTTGCCTAGGCAGCTTTAAGAAAAAATGCAGATGAAACTTTCCAGCAAGAAACCTTTCYACACAGAACCCATCCCTGATCTGTGGCTGCCAGGTACAGAGAGGATACAACAGGCTTTTAAACAATGAAATAAAGATGTTAGATTAAACTTTTTTGGTGTTAGGATAGCCACTGTTGACATCCAAGATGAGAAATTAAACAAAATACAGCAAGTACATATAGCATTAACCCAAGAATTAAGCATTAACCCAACAATTAAACATAATTTAACAGCAATTAGATAAATTCTGAATGAAGGAAAAAAAGTAGAATTTAGTTGACTATTGAAATTACAAATATATTCTGTTTATTTACTTTATCACTTTCATTAAATACATTGTAAATATTTTATGTCTACAATGTAGAGAAGCCACATAATAGTTTTCTCACAATTAGAAGTAAAACAATTTTTCCAGTTTTTTTCAAATTTTTCTGCCTTTCTTATTCTGCATCCTTATTTTGAATTATGGCATATTTTCTTCTACACAAATTTAGACCTATCCATTCTTGAATTAACCTGTGTTGTCAGCCTGTTGGGAGTCATTTTGTTTGAACATCTGGACCAACCACATGTTTCCTACTGAAAATAAATCATCATTTGTGAGTTATGAGTATTAACATACTCAACATCAGAGGGCTGRTGAAGATTGGACTGTGTATGTTTAATGCATTATGATAAAATATTATGTAAAACTTGTTTTTGGAAAGTTTATGGGATACACTGAAAATGAGCAGCTTATCTGGGTCTGTTGAAGGTAGTTTGTAGGTCCATAGCTCAGCTGGGTCKGCACCTATTAAAAGTTTAACTACTATAACAGTGCCATCTGCATTCAATCAATATACTTAATTATTATTTAATACCCCAATTTATCAAAATAAATAATTTGTAAAGAAAAATGTATGTCTCTCTGACTAGAGGATTTTCAAAATGATTTTATCCCAGAAATTAGAGTGTAGGTCTTCTTTTGGCGGGTAACGGATCCCACGTGAGCCTTCAGCCTCATTTTGTGCTCACATCCCTCCCTGAAGTATTTTTGTATATGAGACTGGAATGGGTGCTGTGGAATTCCACTGTTCTGATTCTGTGCCACCCAAACATTCAGGCTTACAGTCACTAACACACAGGAGTCCCTCCTTTCTGTTAGGTATCCAGTGTTCCTGTAGGAACCCTATCATTTTTATTAATAATATAAATATTTGGTAACAGCAACTAATTAATTGGGAGTTTGTCAGTTACAAAATAATCTTAACATAAGTAGTCTTTCCCTGCACAGAATAAAGGAAAAAAAACAGGTAATTGGCAAATCTTTTYTCTAAAGTGTCACAGAAGCAGAAACAGTGATAATAAACAAGAACATGAAAGCTTTATMCAACACAGATCTTAAAGGCACATTGCAGCCAAGTAAACTGGAGCAAGTAAACGAGGAAAGTTCTGTGAATACTTTTGCAGCATGAACACTTCTCATCACTTTCTCATGTGCCCAAATAAAGGTGAAGCTTTTCTATCACCCACCAATGATGTTTTCATATCTCACTCATTGCTATCACATCTACACATTGATCAAATTTAATTATTTTTGTAAGTGACAAGTTTAATTAAAAAAATATGGTCTAGGATGGACTGAAACTTTTACCAAATAAAAATTACAGGATTTCAATGGCTGTACCCACTAAGAACTGTAACAGTAAAACTCATCTAAATCTTATCTAACAGTCTCTACAGCAAGTTTTATTTTACAGCATTAGTGGCAGGGTCAAAGTCTCACCTCCTTGGAGTCTCTGATTGCATAAATAGAGTACTTTTGTAAATAAAAACAAACAAACATTCCTGGTTGAAGCAGTTATGGAGAAATGCTCAAAAGCCAAATAATAAAAACAAAAAATACATGGGGAACCATCCAAAATTCAGTATTTTTAAATAAAAATATTTTTGGTACCACCCCAAACTCTTGACTTTCAAATGCTTTGTTAATATCCTCACACTGATTATGTCTAACATAACATATCACAACATTCACTGCACCTACATCTTTGGGGCTATCAGAGGGTGCACAGTGAACACTTCATAACAGTGTGCATCATGCACTGCTGATCCACCTTATTACCTGGCTAATAAAAGCCAATTAGAGCATCAGTGAATGCACCCAGAGCTAACAGATTCTACCTCCTTGTTTAGTGAACTGTTGGAATAGCAAGAGAGTTCATACTGTAAAGCTGAAGGGAGAGAACTGGGCTTTTATTGAATACAGATTTTCAAGACAAATTCAGAAATGGATCACTGAGCTTTTCAACTTTTCCCATCCACTCCAGTGCATACTTTTTTCTCTGGGGGGATGGTCAGAAATGGYCAGACAAGCTGTTCTCAGGGACCCTTCCTGAGGTCAAGGAGCATCACCTTATCTCTTTCACCCTCCCTAAGGTGACCATGAGCAGCCTGCAGCCAACACTGCAGTTTGACCTGGCTCTGACTCTCAGCCTGCTGCTGGATTACAGAGCAGACMCACACTGAAGGAGGACCTGGTTGTGCTGAAATTGTGAATCTGCACCAATCACAGCATTTTTAATTCTGACTCAAGCACTGTGTACTTACATGTAGCACTACCACTCTGACTGCTCAAACCCAGATGTCTGATCTTGGCTGGAAGCAAGGCCTCCTGTAGCTGCCTGCAGCCACTGCAGAGTCCATTCCCAAGTCTCTTCATACCATGTTTCTTAGACATTCAGAGCTTTTAGAGCTGCGTGGCTCTCTCCACTGACTGAAGAGGAGAAACTACAGGACCAGCTTGCAGTAATAACCAACGCAAGGAACATAAAAATCATTCTTCATTGCATGAATCATTGCATTCCAAAACATCAAAATATTKGAAACAAGAAAGCAATTCCAAGAAAACTGTAAATCAAATATACTGCATTAGAGAAAAATTTAAACCTGTGAGTTTAGACTTTCCTGAATTTGATGCTTCAGGCAAGCCATATGCACTGCTTTTCAAAAAAAYCCTTTGTCTTTACAAAAACAATTACCAGCATTGGTGACTGCAGCAGAGTTTGCCCTTTGCCAGATATTTGTATTAATTRTGCTTTGAAGGTGCTGAATTAATCCTTTCTGTGAAATATACATCAGTTAATTAAAAAGTATTTTTCTTCAAGAACGAACATAATTCATGATGAAATAGGAGATTATGCTTCCTAAGTCAGAAATCCTTTGGGTGAAAATAAAATAGGTTTTGGAATAGACATGCTTTCCAATTGACCTTACTGTTTAAATATTCCTGAAAGGCATCAGATCTGAACTGAAGGAGTGCAGAACACAGTGTGGAGCTTTTATTWTTGTCCTTTGTCTAACTTTGAAACACTAGAGCAGGCAAACACACGGCACTGCACACCCAAAGAATGAGCTGCAGCTCTCCAAAGATGACACTATATCAGGCACAGGGCCTGCAGTGCCACAAACAGGACCACAGAGACAGATGAGAGTGATTTGTATGCCATAGAAGCAGTAGATCAGGAAACTTAGATATTTATTATCTAAATGAAAAGTCTGGATGAGAAATATCAAGGACTTCTTAACTCTTTACCTATACATAAACAGCTCATTTGGGTATGCAAGTAAACAAACGTATTTTTCTGTATGAATGCAAGAGAAAAACCTCCAGATTTGGGCTGTATAGAAAAAATAAGTATTCTCAAGCTGTCCAGTGTAAAACTTATAGTGACAGGAATTAATAGGTGTCAGTTCACTAACAAAGCACCTCATCACTTTGAAAAATGCCAGTGACAAACAGCAGTATAACTCATGGAGGTGGGATGAAGGTGGTGCACATGAGGAATGTGCATTTCCTCAGAGGCTACAACATTAGGCATTACTCCTACCACGAGTGGAGAAGACAAGGGAGAACCAAAAACCYTCATTCTCAGTTGGGCAAAAGAGCTTTTTGGCTGGAGCAGGGGCTGACAAAATTGTTCTGAGTAGCTCATTTCCCCATCCAAGGCACAAAAACTGCTTGGATACTCTGCACTGTGCTGAGAGACCACAGAGGAGGGTGACAAAAAAGGAAACTTGATCAGATTTGGTACAAACCACAGTTCTCTGTATGGTTCCATMAGATTTTGGGCCAAACAAGAACCTRGCATGAGCTGTCACTGTTCTAATGCTTTCTAGCTAAGGAGGGAAAAGGGCTTTTAAGCAGATAAGAATTTCCCTCACTGTGCTAATGTGTCTCTGCCAAGACATTATTAGGATTTGTGCTGGCCTAGCTCTGTCCATCAGAACACCCAGCAGACAAGCTCCAGGAATAACCATGAACCAGAAGCATCTCCTGCAGGCACAGTTCCATAGCAAACTCCATAGCATTTCCACAGACTGGTCTGATTCACTTCTTGGACAGGATTTCACTGTAAGGCYGTGAGGCAGAGCTCCTGTATCACTGCATTCATTCTGGGATCACCTACTGAGGGCATAAGAAAGTCAGTCCTGAGATTGCTGTAGCTGTTAAGGCACATTCAAGCTTCCTCAGCCCCTCYCTATCAACGTCCTAAGGAAAGAAAGTTGCTCAGAGCATGACTCAAAGTGTTATGAAGTGTAAATGCACTGCTGGTCACCATCCCAGGATCCTCATTTAGTCCCTGCTATCCTCAGCCTCGAGTCTCCTTCCTGACCACAGCTGCTCCAGCCCTGTGCTGCAATCCAGACCCCACCAGCCCCCCTGAGGCCAACGTGCAGACAGCATCAGCCCCCCAACGTGGATATTGGTGACTCTCCAAAAGCCAGATCCTCACCAGGTGTTCCTCCTTCAGTGCCCCTGCAGCCACACTGATGTGTTTCACTCTAGGGCTCTAACTGAAGATTTTGTYGGCTGCACCCCAAAGTTATCTCCTGCCCAGAGATGTAGAATTCTGAGAAACAACTACCAGACACATTCCAACTTTTTATGCTTTGACTATTCTCTTTTTTTTCCCCCCCAGTTTTGGGACAAGTAAAAATTCTGAGGCTGTAGAATTTAGGCAATAACTTAATACAAAACTGTAGCAGATATTTAATTTATTTTGAGTTAATCAGATTGAACATTTCTCCCAGAAAAGCAGACCTACATATTCCTCCCTACAAAACAATTGCCATGTGAAAGGTCAAGTGAAAAAGTACTAAAGCAAGTCTTTGGCTTCCCACAGGTCTGGAAACACGCAATATTTAATGCAAAAGCTTATTTTCTACATGGAGTAGCCATATCTTCTCAGTACCCAAACAATACAAATGAAAAAAGTTGCAAAAATTCAGACAAACAATGAGATTTGTTCATTTTTAGTTCCTCAGAATCTTTCAAGAAGTCACTACTGGATAAAATCCATGACCAATGCACTGGTCTGAGTTCCACTTTGGTTGGAAGTAATAGGATAAAATTTAATTAAAAACTACAGTAAATGTCATCAAAATTCCTTATTCTATTAGCACTGAAAATCTTGTATACATGAAATAACTAGAAAGAATAACTCTAGCAAAGGACTGGTAACAGGTGAAATGGAAAGTAAGGTTAGAGGTCAGGAGCAAGTATTTGAAAAGTATTTGAGAGAAGGCTTATTTATGTACTTACTAGAGAAAGTTATGCTTAAATTTAATGTTGTGTCAGTAGATCAGGTTTTATTACCCATCCTCCTCCAGTTTTCCTAGCTCTCTCATCCTGTGTGAGTGATTCATTTAGACTGTTCTTTATGCTAAGCACTGAGTTCCAAAAATGATCTATTACACAGGATTAAACACAGTCAGAGCAAAAAAAATATCATCCTATAAACTTCATAAAGATGAAACCTTTGCCAATATATTTTTCTGTTAGTCTCTGTCTCCAGGTACCAGTCAGTGTCAAGATTGCAGAGAAGACAGGTTCTAACTCTCTGCCCAAAAATGTGCTTTGTTAATATCTGACCTGCCAGGTACCAGCAGGTCAAATAATCAGCAGTGTAGTAATTTATACAACACTAAATTATAACCAAGTCTTGGTTTGATTCACAAAGTTGGGCACAGGCTAGATTTGCAATATTATCGTCCTGTTACAATGCTTTTACTGAACTGCACATTGCAAAACAACTCACCTGACCATAAAAAAAAAAAAAAAAAATCACTTATGCCATGTGCAAAAGCTCATAACTCTATTTCTGCCGATTGGATAAGCATGACTAAACTCCTAAAACTGCTCAGCCAGATCATTTAGGGCAGCCAGGGAATATGTGTTATTAGACTAATTGGTGCACTAATCCTATGCATCAGAACATAATAGTAAAGAAATTAATTTTTAATGCTACAAATTGATTACTAAAGATCCTACARAAACAGCAAGAGATATATCTCAAAAAAAAACAGTAATATGAACATATTACTTCACTCAAAACTTAACTTTTAAGGTTTATAATTCACTAAGATTTTTAATGCTTAGGAAAAATTGTAAATACATCTTTAAAGTATCCTGCAGATGTTCTTGGGATTAAACTTCCCTAAAGATAGCATGACATAAGGACAAACACAGTAGTTCTGAGTGCTCAACGACTACAGGCACTGTAGTCAGAAGTAGCATTTGTTAACATATGTTAACAATGTAGAAGGTGACACTTACGTAGAAATCTCTTACCTGCCTTGGTTGAGTCTCTCCTGATAAGGTTTGTTCTGTGAAAGATGCAAGTCTTTATGGATAAATCAGAAGCAAAGGTGTGCTTGGCACATCCAGTTTTCAGCAGAGCTCAAGTGTGATATGTGTAAGTAATAAATTGGCTTCTCAAAGTAGCTCAGACCATATTAATTGGAAACAGAGTCACTGCTTGCAAGGTTGCTGATGCTGCTCCTTCTGCTTTGTGCCTTTGCAGAGAGCTAATGTATGAATGAGGCAGAGAACAAATCCCTTTCTCTCTTTACCTTTCCTTCCTTCTCTTAAATGGTGAGTTAGAGTTCAGTTTATCTGCAGCCGATGGCAGAGTACAGGCTGACAGTGCTGTTTCCTCCCCTGCCGAGACACACGGAATGTGTTGTGAATAAAGACAAAGCCCTCTACCAGTGCACCAACCACTGTAGGTGAGAGCTGCAAGATGTGCTGTGCCTCTCCTCAGCAGGCAGGCGAGCCTCCAACGCAGCTGGCCAGGCTCACCCCGCTCTGCTCTCCCCACTGCCGACCCGCACCAGCAGCTCCGGCTGGGGACACACCTCCTCCGCAAGGGGAGCTCCGCTCTGCCGCCGGCACAGCTCTGATTTGCCTCCTGGCAATGGCTATCCGTGTGGTTTTTATTTTTCTGCACCATGAAGGGTGATTTACTTCCAGTTTCTCCTAATGGCTAACTGGATAAAGTGTCAGCTTTTCTTATAGTCAATTAACCCCTGTAAAATCCCTACTAACACTTCAGGTTCAGGCTTTGCCCTGGAATTAGGCCTAGAGGGTACCTGCCAAAGAGGTTTGCACACGAACAGCAGTGCTGTCCTCTACTCCCCCACCMCCCTTTTCTTTTAAACTCTAAGTAACATACTCCTAGGTTAAATAGTTAACAAGTGGAAACTAGCAATGTTGCCATTGAAAAATAGAGTGAARATGACAGTAAACAGGAAGGAAAACTACCTAGTTCCCAAAGAGTAAACTGACCRATTTCAAAAGCCCTACTGAATACATGGGAAAAGAGGGCTGGTTTGAGTTCACAAACAATGGACTTGGAGGTATTTTAAGAAGATCAAATTTATTTTCCACACTCCTGTCTGTGAATGCTGAATACTAGCAGGTGGGGAAGTCCTAAAGCAAAGGTACTTCAAAAAGCTGCAATATTTAATATTACATTTTTTAGATATTCATATATATGGCTACATATAATCCTATGCCTTASTGCCCAGTATAAAACACTATCAGCCTCCTTCCTTGGTGGCAAAAGCAGAAAACCAGAAAAACAAACAAAACACAAACAAAAYRCTTTTTATTTAATATGTTTAAAGTAATAGTTATTGAAAATAACTTTCCCCCCATCCATCCTTCCTGAACATGACAAGAAATTCTTCATCAAATATTCCGCCACTATTGCCTGTGAAATCTGGAAATCTCCAAGTCCTTTGAGCACTCAGGTTCTTTGACTATGGGGAGAAAGGGAGCATTAGGGAAGAGAAGCTGTGAAAAGCAATTCCTGACAGCATCTCTACAGCCCTGCAGGAGCTATGTTGGGKGGAGGACAGTTATGGAGCCACAAAACACCACATGGAAACCTTGAAACTGGASAAAACGCTTCACTTTGCAGCAAAATGACTCTGGGGTGTCAGATTTTTGTAGTGGCATTGGCTGAGGAATGAAGCCACTCCTCTCTTGTCCACACAACAACCTCCAGGGTCTYGTACCAGAGCACCAATGACCACCCATGGTGTTGAATAAAGACCTTTTTGCTCTTGGGCACTTGCCATTGCTAATAAAAGTGAATCCATTTCCCATCAGCTCCATTCCTGGTCACTTTGTGAGCTAGGTTTGACTAACACAGAAATTATTGTGACCTTTCAGCACTCTTGTCAAATTCTGCTTTGTTTGAGAACATGATTAGCAGAAACATGATACAAGTGCAATACACTGAAACACGCCACTTGTTCCAGGCTGATACTTACACTGAATGTGATCCAGCTGTTGATCCTATTGCCACTGTTTTAGGTGAACTTTAGTAACAAGGAAACAAAAATAGCACATGGCAGCCTATGCCAGTTTTGTGTTCATGTCTACAACGAGTATCAGGGACAATAAAGTTTTTACAATAGTGATCTACTCATTTTCCCAAGGATGATGTTAGCAAGTCTGTTGCCTCTGCTAATAGGAAACCTAATTTTATGAGGAAATTGCTATTCCTATGGGAAATATTAAGCACTTGGCACTCAGCTGTAAGTTTAAGAATTTAAATTGTTTGAGGGCACTYGAGCACTGGCACTTGTACTTAAGCCTTTTTGCTTCTTCCTTCCTATGAGCAAAATATCCTGAAGCYTGGATCAGTGATCTTTTGCTTTTCTGCTGCTGTGTAGCACAGAGGTGTTTGGTGTACTGTAATAATCAATTTCTCCAGGAAGAGGAGATGCACATAGAAAAGGCAAAGTTTCTTTTAACATCTCCTTTCCAAGAGGAAGAGGAAGCTCTCAGTTCTCACTGGCTTTCAGTGGAGTACTCAGCACCTTAGAGCCTTGCTGAGCAACTGCAGAATCCCAGCCAGAGCAAAAACACACTCAAGTCATAAAACACCATTAATCCTGTGTTTACATAGTCAATATCCCAAGGGTGGCAGATAAAACTGCAGGAAAAAGAAACAAAATATTATTAAAACCACTACTTTATAATTTATTCTATGCCTTCATTACTTTATATAAATGTTCCTTGCTTTTTATTAAAATAAAATGCATCAAATCCAGTGGCACAGAACATTCAAACTCCTCCTGGAATTTCTTTTATTCTGTATGACAAGCTTAAAGGAATAAATCCATTATCGACTACAGAGCAAAATATCCACTCCTGGGCAGCATAAACAACCTATCTGTGAATATTCAGAGACAAAATTATCTGTATAAAACTTTTCAAGCAAAGAAGCCAGCACTAATACTAGAAGCATTTCACAAAAAAAATATTTTTGGCAGTCACTGAAAGAAGCTCTTTTAATCATCCATCTACTAATTCATCACAAAATAACTAATGACCAATTACTAAACTAAGAGAGGATTCCTTTTAAGAGACCTAGAGAAGGAATGGAAAGAAATCTATGCTAGGTCAGTGCTGAAGAACAAACCACTTAATATTCACAAACTATTCTACTTAAAAATCCCTAAAAACCCAAAAACTAAAGATTGCTCGTATGATTACTATAGTAAGGTTACTCATGTCATAAATTCTGTGAGGGTGGGAGCACCATTGTTTTCTCCTGTGAAAATTCCAGTAGTTTTGCCAAAATATTGTGCTGTCTGCTCTGCCKAACTGCTTCCTGAGGTTGGGACTTGTACATCTCAAGCTTTTAGCAAAAGAGCCATCAGATACAGCTTCTTCTATTTGCAAGGCACTGCTTCAATCTGAAACACTGCAGTAGAGTACAAATCATGATTAAGTCATTGTAGCATGAGGAAAAGATGAGCTCAAGATATTCCTTGATGACCTACGTTGCAAAGGAGATACTGAAGTTAGAACCCTTGGGGAATTAATGAACAAGAATGACTGTAAACTAAACTTTTGGGGTTAATTTGTTTTAAATGGTAACCAAGAAGGTGGGTTTTGTTGGGTTTGGATTTTTTGGTTTTGATTTAGTTCTAACTGAATGGGCCGTGTCACATTAGTATTAAACTGTGCTCAGCTRATGGTGAGGATGTGCAGTGGGTCAAAGGTAATTGAGACAAGGTATAAAACTTGCTAACACAGTAACCTTCATGAATACACCTGCTCAAGTGCCACCTCTATCCCTGACCTACTTTTCACATCACAAACACAATCACACCTTTCACCTTTTGAAGTTTGCCCATGATCAGCAGCAGTATGACAATAAACAGGACTGCTTCCAAATCCCTACACTGGATAAATCATTTCTTTCTAATCAGATGCTCTCACATGAAAGAATGATGCTGCATATATTAATTGCATATTCCATTAGATCTTCACCTTCATCTACTGCAGCATGATGGCCCCTACCAGTTCTTTAATATTCCTGCATTTATAAATGTAAAATSTTTCTTTACAGTTATTCTTTGACTTGTACATCACCATCATATAGAAATACTAGGAAGACAGAGTGCCTAAGAGTAGAGTAGAAGGAACAGAKTCCTGTTTATTGCTAGTTAAGGTACCCCCAGCTGTTTTGCCAGACTCTGATCTGCTCTGCCTCCATGTCAGCTCAGAAGCTAATTAACTGACTCCATGTGATTTCTGACAGCTATGAGCAGTTTACTGATTTGTGTGTCGATGAAAAAAAGGCCTGACACTACTCCAACTTTCTGGAGACTTAGTAAAAATGAAATCAAGCTCAGGGCAGGCAGATAAGAGGTTCCCTTTCTTCTCTTCAGCTTATTTACTGAGTACTGCCCCAGAATATGCCTCTGGGTTATCTGCTGCAGGCCATCTTGCCATCAAAGATCCAGAACAGCAGATACCAAAYGCTTGGGGTTCCTGAGTTATCAGACCAGTTACCTGGAAATTCTGAGTAATCAGCCACCTGGAAATGCTGCCAGACTGAAGGACCAGATTAAGGCACATCCATTGTGTCCCAGAGGTGGTTAGTGCTGGACAAGCTCTCATTGAGGACTTGGGTGTTCTACACCACTCAGAGCTATTGCTACATTTAGTCAGTGTCTGGATCAAATCAGAGAATCTTCAGAGCAGTTTAATTTCCTCTTTCCACAATCCYTTTTCTGCCTGTTCATTCATAGATATTTTAGTTCTTTTTATAAGCATAGAGGTCATTCTTTGACCAGTGCACAATCTTTTGTCAGATTTTATGTTTGTTAGGTTCGTAAGGGATATATGAGACATAGGTGGATGGCAGACTCTTAAATTTTAGTTTAGGAATGATTGCTTATCTACACTGAGAGGGAGACAAAATTCTGGCCAAACCCTCCATACTTTTTGTACATGAAATATTCAGTGGCTTAAAAGGGTATTTGGATGGATGAAGAACAAAGAATAAGTCCTTTCTTTTGTACATTTAGTGATCCATGCAACCTGCTGTATCTGGCCTTTCAAATCTCCTCTACAATGAAATATTTCTCACTTATAGCACAGAAAGTTTTTTTACAAGCCAAGGGGTATTAAAAGAACAACCTCATGTAATTCAATAGTCAAAAGCATAACGACTGTCTAAATTACATTTGGTAYACTTCAAATACTAAAGTACCTGATTTGAATGATAGCTTGAAAACCACTAAGGATGGAAAAATCTGAAGTTTAGTGTAGGGAAAGTTGACAACAATTYTATTATACAGGATACTAGTTTTTCAGCAGAAGGGAAGACAAATACACTAGGTATAATAAAGTGTTTCTTAATGAAAAAAGACAGAAATTTGTCATTTTCTTTTGTGATGTTCCCTTTTAATAACGAACAATGCATTTGACAGAAAAAAAGAGAATGTGTCAGGAGAGAAACACTATGCAAGGAAATTTTTACAATTACGTCGGTCGTCAGATAACATTGTAATAGCTTGGTTATTCCTAGAGAGTAAAAGAAGAAAATCAAGATCAATTCTGCCTTTGAGCTACTGGGATCCTTCACATGCATGAAATGCTAAATACACTCATTATACATCATTATTTCATTACTATCTAAATCATCTGTGTATTAGCTCAGATAACTCTGCACCCAAGGGAGTGCTGTAGCTTTTGGGGACTTGTGACATTTCRTACTGGAAATAAAAAAGTGAAGAAAAGCAACAATTGCACTCACACATCTGCATAGAGAACAGGAAAACAATGTATGCAAAAGTGTTGCCTTTAGTCTGAAAATGCAAATAAACCAATTTCCCTTGTTTGTGAAGCAAGATGGAGATGAAGATTAATTTGCAGCTGCAAACTTCAGGTGACTTTGGCATATCTAAAATTAGGGATGATTCAGAATCAAAAGCCTGTACAATCAAATAGGAATAAAATTAGCYACAAAATCCCAGCTATTGGAAGAGTGTGTGTGAAATCCTACAGCCAAAGAAAACAAAGGCACAATATTCAGTATCTTCATGAAACTAGATATTCTGTTGAAGACTAAAATGAAAAATAAATCCTTGAAATTATGTGCAACCTTAACCAAGGCATTTTAACACACCTCCTTTTCAGCATTTGRAAAGTGAAATTCCAAGGTGCCCAGGCATAACCTCAGAAGAGGATGGGTCTGACAGGCATCCTTCCTGAGGAATCCTGCAGCGGCCCAAGATAGCTTAGAGAGGTTTAATTTAAACCTCTGTGCATCAGCATTAGTTAATCTGGCCATTAAACTTTAGAGTTATCCACTTCTGAGTAGCTGCGCTCTTTAGGTGATGTAATAAATCAAACCATGCCACACTAATGGAAAGCTAATGATAGCAGGGTAACCCGTTTTTTCCACCTGGATTTCCCTGCTGCTGGTGCCCAATCAGGCTGTCAGCTCTGCCCTTACCCAGGAGATGAATCCTGTCATTTGGACAGTCCAGCCCTGCTCTCAGCCCTTCATTAGTTTTCAGTACCTTCTACAGAGCTTCCCAGTTTTATCACCAGTAGAAAATACTGAAATCCATCCCTCAATTTAGCAAGGAGTAGTATCAAAGCAACTAATCTTGGGTGTCTGGCAAACAATTTGTAATGTTCAGGCTAGCTGACAAACAATTTCTCAAAATTCCTCCTGTGTCTTAGGCTAAATTTAAGCTTTTGAAACAGAAACAGCCAACTGTCTCTCTGCACAGGGCGGTACAGGCAGAGAAAATTCTTAACATATGTGTTTGCCTTACTCTCTTACTGGTTTGTTTCCCTGGAAAGAATTTTGGCTCAAAGTTGGTGAGCAGCAAGTTTAGTGAGGAGGACACTGAGTGGATGTTTCATTGCTACCCAACCCACAACAGKGTTTCAAAAATCTGAGTCCTCATCCTTCTCTCCAGCTTTTTCCCTTATCCAGGAGACACCACTGCCTGACACCTTTGTGCTGAATTTTGAACAGAACCAACAAGCATGAGAAGAAAATTGATTTTTCCAAACAGTGTTTTAGACAGYCGCCTTTAATCCACCCAGAAGCATCGAAACAGCAATAATTAATGAGTTAACCAATCATTGCTTAAGAAACTATTGACAAGGGTTATCCAGTCACAAATTTTCCTCCCAGAGTGGGAACTTCAAACATTTTAGGTCTTTGACTGTCAGGTTCCCAACTGATATTCTCCTGAAATCAACAGGCACACTTTAAACCCTTTTCTTTCTCATTCCTTGCTATTCTTAGCTGGTTGGGTTCACCTTAATTTCATCTCTTAACTGATGAGGTTCAACAGTAGGATAAATGTCTGGGTARGTCCCAGACTGGTCCTGCTTGCTCTGCATCATACACATTTGTTTATGCAATGWCAAGAAAACCAGGACAATTTTAACCAAAAAGTTTCTAAAAAGACAATAATTCTATTAATTTCTTTTTGCTCCCACACCCGCCCCACCCTACTTACCCCCCAAAAAGGACTGTATTCACTTTTCCTGGCTATAAATGATTTCATAAATTTAATTTACACAAATATGTGCCCATGAAATGCATATGAAGAAAAAAGGAACACTCTTTTTTCTCACCCTGCTTAGCCACCAGAATCTGACTGAAGGAGCCCTACCCTTTGAGCCTGCTTTGCATGCTCAGCTAAAGTACATTCAAAGACTGAARACCAACTTGACTCCAGATAGCAATAACAGTATGAAAATGTGGTTTGGCTTTTTTCTTTCATTGCAAATGGAATGTTCTGGAGCAGATAATGGTGGGTGTATGGTAATTCACTAATATACTGCAGGAACACAGCAGCAGGAGAGCTGAGTGTCTTTGCTCCTGTCACCTTCCCTGAAATGCACTGTGAGCAGCAAAACCAATTCCTTGATGGAAGAGGAAGCCCCCTGAGAGCTGGGGGTGTCACAGAGCCAATAAATGTACAGACTAAGGTGCACAAAGAGTGGTGTGGGTGGGGAAAAGCCTGACAACACTTCCCTGTGCAGATGGTTCTGAACAACACTTGCACGGATTGAAAAAGCTCAGCCAACACAGCATGGGCAGCACGTCTCTGGGGATGGTGTTTAATCTTTCTTGTTTCCTTGGTTTTCTCTGATCTAAGATGGTTTGATGGCATCAGAGAGCAGTCCTTAGCCCTGTCCCTGGTTTTACCTCTGCATAGCAGTGGGGACATGATGCAGGGAAGAAAACTGAAGASTCTATTGTCTTGCTCTTCTTTTAGTTCTTAAGATTTCTTTGAGCCCTGCTCCCATAAAATATAGTTCTAGCTTTTATTTGGAGAAAACAGACTGACAGTTGGAGAAGAAGATGACTCCTGAATATTTCCTCACCCAGGTGAGAGAAAATGTCAAGAGGTAAGGCTGACTCAGCCCCCACACAGCTGTAACAAACACACCAGAAATATTTCCATTTTCTGCATGCTCCATGAGCTGGGAACAGCTGTATGTTACCAGCGTTCTGGCCACAACATCTGTCACACATAAACACATAACAGCACCTACATTCATAATCATAAAAGTAAAAACTGTCATGCTTTTAATTGCCTTGTTTTCAGTTGTTTATATTTCCTAACTTGAGCTGTTTGCAATAACATCCATTTAGGGGAGTCTGCCCCTCAGGGAATTTATCAGAAAAATTACCTCCCTAAGTAGGATTTTCAGACACTCACATTGGAATCTGTTAAAATAAAGGACTCTAGGGAATAAATATAAATCAAATGTGGACCTCTAATGGTTGGCTTTGGAATGTGGGAAGAACAATGATGCAGAGCAGTGGAGAGTTATTAGGGTAAGATGGGAAACAGAACAGATAYGGAAGGTTTCAACTTAAATGTCACAACCAAGAAGTAAATGTGTAAGGGAATAAAATTGAGGAGATATAAACAGATAGATGGAACCAGCTTTGGGAAAAGGAGATAGAAAAAGAATATCAGAGAGACTTTGAGGACCAGAATACAAAGMAAAAATCCTGGGTAAAGACCTGTTGTTCACTGTTAGAAACTACCTCTGAAACCCACTGCTGTAATTTTTCAGTATTTTCTTGAAAAAATGGCAAAATKTGGCTTCTTGTGCTAATGCATAACTACACATTATAGCCTTCAATTTTTTTTTCCTTATTGAATGCACAGGAAAACATGCTTTGTGTTYCTGTCAGGAGGGTTTTAGAAAATAAGAACAGATTATGTCAGATGAGAAACATAATCTGTTATCCTGTCTCAGCATGGAAAACATTTTATAAGCGTAGGAAAAGCACAGAACAAACAAATATAGATAATATTTCTGCAAGTATAATGTCCCAACCTCATGAGATAGAGTTTGCATCTGCATCATGGTGTTTAATAGCCCCTGATGAGTCCATGATTTTCTCTAATTGCTAAATGCTCCTTTTATACTTTTGAAATATATAAAATCCCAAGTTACACACTTGAATTATGCATGGCATGTAAAACACAGCATTTTGGTTCAAATTTGCTTTATAAGAGTTTCAGTGGTTGTCCATTGGCTCTTCTGTTACAAGAGGTGATGAATAATCAGTCCTGATTTGCATTCATTTGGAGACCTTTATTGTGTGCTTGGTTCAGTTGTTTCTTTTCCAAGTTCTAGTCAATTTAACTTTTCCACACAGGGAATTCATTCCAATCTTCTTATCATTCATTATTCTTCTCCATCTCTTTTCTAGGTCTGAAATATCCTTGCCAAATTAAAGAGGGAGACCACCTTCTAAAAATGTGACTTTTTATTTTCAGTCATTTTTTAATTAGGTGGGCACTTTTGCAGAATATTCCATAATTGCCAAAAATCTCTGAATAATTTTGTGAAAACTACAGCATTTCTGAAGTTACATACAGGTATCATTTCAGAATTAGTAACTGAAATTCATCTACCATTTTTTGCATAGAGACTCACAGCAGCAAGGTCTAGTTTCACTGTTACTGAGTGTTATTTCATATTTTTTAACTTTACCACCTTGCTATTTGTTCCCTGAAAACATAGAAAACAGATGCCTTTAATGATTTTTACAAGAGTCCACCTGAAATCTTCCTCAAATGCACATTGCTTTTCTTTTGYTTTTAATCAGACACTATAGGAGCAATTATTCTTTTAACATTACAGCTTGATTTAAAGCACATACCAAAAAAAMMCCAAAAAAACCCCAAAATAACCATAGGCTTTGGAAATCTGCATATGCTACACCAGCCAAGTCATTCTTAACCACAGGTCCTTTGCCTGTTTTGAAAATTCCTAATGTGTTTTTAGTCCTGTATTTATATTCTGTCCTTCTACAATCCCATGTAAACTCCTTTCCATTGCTACTGTTTTCTCCCTTACTACAGAAGGTACTCAATGATCACAGACATGGTCCTTTTTAAATTCTATTTGTAGAAGGTGGAGAGTGCAGAATAAAAAGATTAAGATTTCAGGCAAGAGATGAGTACTATGAGGAACAGAGATACTTTACCTTTTCTGACAGTTTGCCCACAATGTTGGTGGGAGTGAAAAATTCCATTTTTTCAAACTGTTCCAAAACTGCACAGTTCATCTGAAGGCTTTCTGCCCACCTGGAAATGGGTCAATGCTCAAATTCTGTGCACATTTTCTGGTACTCACAGACACACCAAAGATGATGAGATGAAGTTTAAGTGTACAAATTGCTACAGAACACTAAATATTTGGGGTAGACAGGAGAAGGGTGTCAGATATCTGTAATAGAACACCTATAGTGAGTTCTGGCATTAATCTCTATGTACTTCCATTCCCAATACAAAAGATAGATAATGCTAATACCATTCATCTCAAAGAGGTTTTATGAAAGTTCATTGATGTTTTTGAAGCACTTACAGACCTTAGTTATAAATATGATAAACACCATTTAAAAGCCCATGAGAAAATTAGCAACCCTGACCTGGGAGCTGGATTCGAACAGTGGGCAATAAATATAACAAGAGACAGAAAGTGAAAAAAAAAAACAGAGCAAAAACTTCCTCTTCTGCTTTGCTCACTAAATGAAACAGGCCTGCAAAAGCAGTAACAGAGTACTAAGGATTTAAAAGTTCCAAAGGAATGATGTACAACTTTAGATCAAACATCCAAGAATTTTTGAAAGCTGGACTAAAAGACAGCAGTGATGTCCCCAGAAAATCATTTTGTACAAAAACAATGCACAAAGTGCACACTCCYCCTTCTAATTGCAATGTTCCGTTTACAAGTGCAGATAGATGAATGTAGCCTCACACTAATTATTTCAGGACAAATACTGGAGTCTGACTCATTAATCTGATAAAATTTTCACGGAATCAAAGTTGTCTCTACTTCTACAGCCTGCAGTATGCAGCCTATCCTGCGTGAGTTTTCTTTTGTCTGACTTCCCAAGGACATGGAGATATGGTTTATACAGTAGAGAATTGAACATAATTTTTATCAATTCAAGCATTTTAAATAGATAATTCTTTGCTCTGCTCCCTAGGCATTATTCAACTTTTAATTGGTACAWTTGCAACTCTTTCAGCTGGACACAGTCACCTTTGGTTTAACTGCTACATAACAAATAAGGCAGACTGACTGCCCACCTGATTTTTGCCTACTGTGCTAAATCAAGGGCTGGTTTGTGCATTTTAGAAGATTTTCACAGGGGGCAGGAAGCATTGCATGCGTCTGTCCATGCACAATGCCTCTGCTCCTGTTGTCTTTCAGCAGGTGCTTCACATATTTCCTTTCATACCTCACTACATTTGCTAAAGACTATGTCTTTAACCTATCATTTTTGTGAAACCCTGCGGCTCTTGTAATAAAGGGAAAAATATGTGTTGAACAGAAGTATCTAGCCAAGCAGAAGAAAACAGGTGGTTTCAAGCACTTGCAAGAAAAATAGGAAGGATAAAATTCATTAAAAAATACCCCAAAACCTTCAAAGGAGATGATACAATAATCTCCCTATCCTTCCACAGCTCAATGAAGACCTGTATTTTTATTTTTGTTCTACAAGAGCAGTTTGAATCTGTATGCAGGACAGGATCAGCTCAGCCTTGTCAAACTTGTCTGTTAAGAGAGTTGACTTTGCCATGCCTTGATTTAATATGCTGGAACATAAATGAGCCTTCCYTTTTCTGACTGTAGAACTCCAGCTACATGGGCAGATATCCAGCAAGAACAACACAAATATTAACTGCTTAGGCAGTTGCTACAAAAAGTTCCACCTCCAGTGGAACTGAGAATTTCAGAGCAGTGCCAAGAGCCCCTGAACACAACCTGGGGTGAACATTATCAGGTTCCCAACAATGTCATCAGTTACCCAACAATGAACCCTTCAATGAGCTCASCTCTTACCTCAACAGGATAGAGAAWAATTGAATAAACTCCTTCTAAAATAAAGSTGAGCATTRCATCACCCAACCAACAACTTAGTGAGAAATTCAAAATCTGYCAGAAAAATTTCCAGATGAAGTACTGATCCCACAGGCAACTTACAAACCTCTGAAATGCTTTTTTGGAATATCAAAGAGACAAATTTCAGAGTCTTTGCTCACCACCAGTGGTGCCCTGAGACCTCAAAAATTCCCTCTGGTGCATTTAGTAACAKAATACATCAAGGGCAATGCAGATACTGAACACTGGAGTCCCAGTGGAAGACTGATCTCTATTGTCTGACCCCCAAAAGGACAGAGATGAGATGTACTGATGGTATTGCATAGCTGTGGACAGTACCCCTGGCTGCAAATATTGCTACATATTTCATCCACACACCAAATTTTAATTCCTTTTTTTAAAAAGAGAAATAAATAAATTCTCTTCTATGCAGTCACCTAAGTTTAAGATACAGATGCCTAAAAGAGAAATCAGCAGACACCATCTGTAGTTTAAATTGTCTCCTGGCCACTTTGTGGCAGTCAAATAAATCCCTATTGCCAACTGTCACCCCAACACACTCCCTGTTCTTCAGCCTGAGGCTCCAAACCTCATCCTGGCTGCAGGTAGATGCTATCAGCACAGGTATAATCAGAGAACCTCAAGAGTGAAGCATCTGTTCATAAAGGCTCCACAAAGAAGCTTTTCCTATAATTCTCTTTGCAGCAGCCCTGCCCTCCTTTGTCAGGCTCAGCCCTGCCAGCCAGCTGCAGATCAACCCAGGCTGCCCCACCCAGGGACAGACGGGGACAAGTGGGACACAGAATCTGCCGCCGTGTGAACCTGCCTGCCACTAGGAACACAACGCAGGGGGAAAAAGGCACAACACAAAATATTCACTGCTGTGTTTGACTCCCAGCCATCTCCTTCATCGCACCAGGAGAGATCATACACACATGCAAGAAAAGAGGGAACAAATTATTTCACTTAGCAGATTATGTTCACATTCTTAGCTTACAACATATATTTTCATCTAAGGTTTTTTTGAAAAAAATCCTTCAGCAGGTCAATCAAGAACTCKTTGCATTCTGCTCACTGTCATTGTTTTCAACTGTTTAAAAGGAAAAGAAAATATCCAATGCCAGTCAATCTAATTTTCTGTTCAATCTGAACTGCAGTGTTGAGCAGCACTGCTACTCCTGTCAATCACCTTTTCTAACCTGTACAAAAGCAGAAGTTACTGACACCAAGCAAAATTTCTTACATTCTCTCCTCACAATCTAAAAGGCTCCRGGAGTTTAAAGTATCAAATCAGTGTCACTGTGAGGTATTTCTAAGAAGAAGGCAAAGGAAAAAAAGACAACCAACCCAAACAGTCAAGACTGCCTACCATCATTTTAAATGTGGCCCACAGCAAATTTCTGATCATAGGCACTGCCTGCCAGCTCCAAGGACATATTATGTCTAAGTCCAAATTCTTTTTTAATTATATGARTGAATAATTTTGCCTAAATCTTACAGTTTTAACTTCACCTTTTCTGAAACAAATATTTCTTTTCTGACAAAAGAARAGTTGAGAGTTCCTGAACTGTTTTGTCTTTCCTCCATGGGCACCTACCTACCTACCTATCATTCATCTTTTCAGTAATTCAGGATGTGAATCTCCAGAGAAAGCAATGAACCAGTTCTTCTGAGTTTAACAAAATAAATGTAGCCAATAAAGGACAAATAAGATATTTGTCATTTTATACATAAATGTGCTAAATATAAAGGCATAAACTCCAAAATTGAGAAAATAATTTAATCCAGTCACCCTGAAATAACATTTGGGCCACCCACATATTTCTGCCCATGTCTGCAAGTTTACTATTTATTATTTTAAGGTGGCAGCTTGTCTTGTCAATGCTGACTGACAGWATCAGCTCTGAAATTTTTGCAGCCTCTTCTCACCCATTGCTGAGGCCCATTTTGCAAAGTTTAAGCTCCTAAAAGCATTTGAGATGCAGAGCCTGCATCATTACCCAGCAGTGGCTGGGAGGCCCAGCAGCAGCGAGAGCTCTGCACAGCCAGGCTCAGCTCTCAGCCCCTGCAGGGCTGCACTGCCTGCTGCAGAAATCCTCTGCCATCAGAGGGTCCTCTGGTGCACAAGATTGCTCTAAAAAGGAATGGTTTTCATTCTGTCTAAAGAGAAAAAAATGTGCATCACAGATACTCCATTAACAGTTATTCAAACAACTTAGCTCCATATTTCGTGCCTTTCACCTGACCTTGGCCCTCTGACTGCAGTGCAGCAGGGCTTTGTGTATCTTTAGTCAACAATTGTCCCTACAATATCTACTCAGTTCAGCCAAGGGACTGAAAATTCACATTTCCTCCTCTAGATGAATTATATCCCAGGTAGAGAATGAAGTTAGTGGCATTATCTGGTTTTTATTGCCTCGTATGCTTCACACCTAACATTACTCCTTGGTGCCCATTTCAGTGATTGATTCAATTAGGAGTGTGTGCTGTGGAGCACTGGTYCTGATGAGCATATTCCTGTATGAGCTGAGGAACATCTACCAAGAAATTGCCTCAGTGAGAAGAGACAGAAAACCAATGAACGCACAGGCACACAAAGCCAGGAATTTGAAAGGTTATTGAATCAGGTAYGCCACCTTGAAATACATATTCATAAAAACATCTGCAGGTGCTGTCAAATTCACATGGAAATTTAGAATGTATTTTTTGAGTGATTATAAGGCACATAGATTTTAAAATGTTGAGAAATGTAGGAAGATGATAAACACAGTGAAGTGAAAAGAAAATGGCAAATTTCCTTCTGGGTCAGAGTGAGTGAGGCTGCTGAATTCCACTGCATCTTTCACAAGCCTATTCCTGACCATCACACAAAGGACACACCTTTGGARTAGCCACCAAATTGTCTACCTAGAYACATTGGTGCTTTTATTAAATGGMTRCATGTACAGGAGATACACCAGTCCTGCATCACCTGCTCTAAGTAGTATAAAACAATTTATATGAAGCATTTACTTTAGGAAGAGCAACTAAATATATATATATATATATATATATATATAAATATTTTGCTATGCTGTTAAAACTATGGAAAAGAAAATTCCCAAAAGTAAAGACTAAAACAAAGGTGTCCACTCCTCCCTCCCCTTTGAAATCTGTCAGACAGCACAATATTCCCTTATGCAGCCTGAATTTCCACCTACAGGGGACTTTCTTCACAGCATCATAAATTACATTTATCAGTGTGATTCCTGACCTGCAAGGCAGATGAAAATTAAATGCTTTCAAAGCTCACATTAATTAGGCCTGAAGATGCCTCCATAGATTGTGATTTAGCAAATGTTCTGCACCTGCAAATAAGGTATGTGTTTGGGGAATGTTATGTTTAGCTATTATAGCTGTCTGACAAYGCAGGCTGATCTGTATTAACTGCTCTCTTCTCAGAAACTGGGTGCAAGTCATCTCCTGGTGTTCCTGCTCTGGAAACAAAGACAGCCTGCTCCTTTCCTAAACTAGGGCTGGGCTCTAGGAGGCAGCTCATGGCCATGAGCAAGTGTGGTCAGCAATAAATAGTACTGATTTATTTAGGGAGCCTGTACACCTCTGGCATTTTTCAGGAGAAGTTTTGCAATAATTACAGCCTGGAGGAGCAGGTAGCAGGCTCAATTATCAGGCAGAGGCAGCTGTAACAAAACCATATGCACAAGCTATGCTGGTAAGGTGATAAGGATCTGTTTTGGCAAACTAAAGCACCAATAACAGCAAATTCCTTTGCCAGGCGAAAATTACTGCAGACAAAAAAAAAAAAAAAAAAAAAAAAAAAAAAAAAAAAGAAAAATTAAAAAAAAAAAGAGGAAAGGTGCAACAAAAGCTCATATGCTCATATTTCACTTTATTCCCAGCCCTAAGCACCACCACAAGTGAAAGAGTGAAAGCCCTGGGCGCTGCTTGATTACATCACCCACTGAAAGCATTTAACACCTGGTATTTCCATTGCTGATGACTGGTACTGCATGCAGAGGCAGCTGACATTGCCTCACATCTTCTCAACTCTTTCCTGGAAGACAATGAGCAGAATTCAGGACCCTGATCTAGCTCAGAGCTGTGKCCTGCAGTGCTGTGAGCAGATGGTCCCTGGAGATCAGGGCACTGCAGAACCAGGGCGAGCTGGACCTGCCGAGGCAAACTGCACTCAGCARCTCAGCCGCCTGAAATATCAGCGCTCCTTCCTCCCAACCCTGATTAACAGAGCTCAGTGGCTTAATGAAGTGATCCAGTAAGTTCAGATCTGTTTGCTGGACACCAACTTTTCAGTGAAAATCTTTAATCTTCTTTATAGCCCAGTTTGTTTTCYATCTCCCTGCTTGTAGTTTACAGAACTAATTTCTCTGTTAGAATCCCACCACAGGAYGACAGCAAGAGACAGAAGAGATTTAGGCTGCCCTGGATAGTACTGCTGCAGATCTAGGTAATGAACCCAGGTTCAGGAGATCAAAGAATTTGAGCTCACATCTGAAATCTAAGCAATGACTCCAACCTGATTTTCACCCAGGTTACCAAAGTATATGATACATTACTAAAATAATATTACATTTGTAATATAAACTAGGGGGGAAAGTATGCTGAGAATCAGGGCTGATTCTAATTTCTGAATATCCTTAGGCTGAAAAGACAAGCAGCATGAAAATTTAAATCATTAAATTCACTTTCACTGATATTGCAGTATGCTTCTGTCAACTCAATGYGTCTCCTATCTATATTCTGGAAGGAAAAAAAAATTACTACTTGCCTCWATTATTCTGAGCTTTTCTACCTTTGCACTGAGCCTCTATTAGCTAGGTAATAGGCTCAGCATGAACTCTTGGTGATAGAACATCTACCCTAACTTGATCCATACACACAAGTATTTACCAGTAAAAAAGAACCAGGTTAGTAAAGAACTATATATTCTACATGAAGAATATAGTTATTTATTAAACAGGAAAGGATTCATTTTGTTACCAGAAATTATGAGTGGATATTACATAAAATATGAAATGACATCAAATGCTAAATAGCAAGTTTTCTTTATTATACTCAGTGCATTCCCTACATGACTGACAAGCTGGCTGCATGCCCATGAATTTGTTTATGAGAGATTACAGGTATTCCTGTCTGTGGACCATCCAAGATGAAATCAACTGAACCTTGACAGTAATCCTTTGCCTCCCCCCGGCAGTTTTTAATTAAAACAGTCAACGTTTTGGAGCAGGTACTTTGTTACCTTACAAAATTTGAAGCCTTAGGACTTGTAACAAACTAAGTAGGGAAAATTAATTTTTCAGTACAAAAATAAAACATGAGAATAGCAAAATAATTAATGACAATAATGCTGAATGATAACAGTTGAAAATCACAACCATGAYACAACAAAAAACTTAGATAAAGAGTCTTAATAGAGAAAAATTTACTTTCTAGCAAAGGATAGAAACTCCAAACAGAAAATGAGGAGAAATGTTGTTTACTTGTAGATTTTTGCTGTAGATAAAGTCAGCTGATTGAAGGTGCACTGTTTKYATYCCTCCCWGAATAACAGCCAGAACATATCCAGCATCTCATTGTAACATTAACAGGCACTGAGCTCATCTGAGCTGATTCCCCTCCTCCTTGCACTGATGGAATTCCAGTAGATTCATTGTAATTATTCTTACTTTATAAGAGAACAGGTGTGAGCAGGAAAGATTTTTATTGTTTTCTCCATATGTTGTGTATGCTATAACAGGTACTTATTTATTCCATCAAAACACTTTGCATATTTTGGATAATGACTTGCCAAAAGTCTGAAATCTGCCAGTGCAACTCCACAAAAAGGTGGAAGATAGAGAAAAAATATTAAATGTAAAATGCTGAGCTAGGTGCATGGCAAGAACTAGACCCATCCTCGTACATAACAAAAGGAAATCATTAGATGATTTTGAAAGCAACTTAATAGTGAACTTCTTAGATTCCTAAAAAAAAATAAATTAAAAATCAAAATGCATCAAACTAATCTGATTCAATTCCACTAAGATATAGGACATGTGGATTTTTGCCTTTGCTGAATCGGAAGTTTTCAGCTAAATATTCTTTTTCTGTTTCTCAATCCTCCACCTCCTGATCAGAAATCACTTCTCYGTGAGTACTTTAGGGAATAAGAAAATCAGTCCACAAGGCCAATGTCTCACATGTAGAATTGATCTACATCCTCTTCTTTGCATGTTGGTTCCATTAATTGATACAGTACTGGATAATAACAATGCACTAATAGCTCTGAATGTGCTTTTAATGGAAATGGAAATGTCGAAAGCATTACACTAATAAAAAGAAATGGAACAAGATTTATGCAGTAACAATAAATATTAAAAGGAGAGCAGAATTGAAGACCCAGTTATGATTCTGACTGTTCAATACCAACCTCTTCAATTTTTTTTATGAGGTCAGTTTTAACATGCCATTTGAGATACATACACATTSCTGGGGACTGCCTATAGGGAGCTTGCAGCTGAAAATGGATAAACCAAATCCACACACAACATATTTTCCCCTTTTTTCCCTACTGTTGGAATAAATTCTGACTGTAAAATTCTACAATACCTACAATTTGTTTTTTTTATTTTGTTTTGATAGGTTTTCCTAATTTATTTCATTTGAATATGATTAGAACAATCACCAACCCTTTAACCTGTTAACAAACTAATGCCAGCATTTCTTCCCGCTTCTTTTTYATGTGACTAAGCATTTAAAGATTTAGGTAATCTGTATTGTACATTCAGCTACCTAGAAATTATGGAAGGCTATTCTACCCAGCTGGAGAACAGTAGAGTATGAGCATAAATCCATTTTCTTGGTGAGACACAGCCATCCAACTTCATAAGTTTCTCTGAGAAGAGAAGCCAAACAGTCCAAGCCAGATATTTGATTTCAGATTCTGATGATTTTTTTTTTAAATAAAAATGGTGTGAAACTTAAAAAGATCTAAAAAAGGTGTCTGGATATGTGTTCGACAGAAATTTAAATTAGCACTATTAGAACACAATAACAGGTGCCCAAGACCTAGGGCTACCAAAGCACCAGCCTGACTTTATTTTGAGCAATATTTTTTTTTTCCTCACAGGTCTAATTAAATCACTGGGACTATCATGCCAGTCAAGCTTCACCCACTTGATCCTCCATTATGAAACCACCTCATTCACTTAACTAAATTGTTTCGGACGTAGTATTTTTCTGAATTTCATCATTGCATTTAATTTTCTAGGATATTTAAATCTGCAAGAGTAAGAAATGTAGCTAACTTGAAGAYAGCTTGACTCTAGAGATACCTTTTTAATGCATGGATGTTGTTTTGTACATAAAACCGTTATGTGTGCCAATACATTAACCTTCAGTTCACAGAAGTACTAATAACTGCTTTTCACTTCCTTCTTTCCTCAAGATTCTACTGAAGCACCTCAACCATTTTGTTCTTTACATGTAAACACATCAGAAAAACMAAATTCTGGAATAAACTAATGCAGAAATGAGGCAGAAGTGCTGTGATAAAGATCATACAACAAAGCACTGGGAAATCAGAAAACCAAGCCACAACTGCAGGTCTAGTTTCTCAGCTGGCATGTAAAAGCACAGTTCTGAAGTGTAACCCACCTGAGATGTCACCTGCCCTGAATTAACCATTTAACCCTAYTCTCTGCTGAATAATTGTGTAAGACACGTAAATGAAATCTGTGTCATGCTATCAATATTATACAATCTAGTAGGCATAATTTGAAGTGTCTTGATTTTTAACACRGAGCAATCTTCTATCAGTGCTGAAAATGTGACAAATGAGCCATTGGAGAAAAGAGATTAATATTGTCATAAGAAAAAATGAATTAACCTGGAGGCCAACAGAGTCAGAGYCTAATTTGAACATTACAGCATTACTCATTCTAAGAAAAAAAACTTTACTTCAAATAACTATTTATACACTGAAACACTGGTATGGTCACTGGGTGGRATCTAAACCCATGTACTTTTTGGTCTCAGTGTAATATTTGCAGTGAAGACATAGGACCAACACATAGATCACAATTACAGAAAGATCCAAGAACATGGTGAATTTCAATGTAATTTTTACTTTCAGTMGCTGGCAAGCTTTAATCTACAGATGTAACTGTAAAATGCTACATCACAYCTGTCCTTTCTCAAATTTTACATACTTTAGGACTTTATGATATATGATGTCAAAGAACTCCAATTCATTCTAAATGCAACAATTATACAAAAAAAATCAAAATTAACTTAAGTACAGCAATTGCAAGCATCACTGTGAAGATATGAGCTACCTCCCAAATGCAAATAAATTTCAGAATATTGTTTTAGTTTCTAAAAAAAAATCWATGCCTGAAATATAGTGTGAATGTGCTACACTTGATGCTGTTAGTCAAAGCAGAAGACAGAGTGTGCAGATCTACTCAGATATTGAATAAATTGTAAGATTTTTCCAATATGTTATTGCAGAAAGGGTAATTCAAGTACACTATTTACAGGAAAATCAATAAAAACCCATTCATTTGAGAAAAATGTTTTCCATCAAAATGAGAAATGTATGACTTGAAATAAATTTAAGAAGTTTCTTATTTCTCTCATTATCCTCCTTCTCTATTTTTCAGTCTGAGGAAGGCCAATCCTAGATGACAGACAATGAAATTTCTGTATTGATAAGGAGAAAACAGCCCTCCTATCYTTCTATGTATTTGCCTAATTACATTGTATTTTTCCCAGAAAGTCAGTGTATTACTCAAATGTAATTGCTGGTGTGCCTGTGTRTTTTATATTTATTAGAATCTATGATAAAAAAAACATAAGGTGAAGTAATATTGTACAAAAAAAGAAAAAAAAAAACATGCTCCAAAAACATGCTCCAAATCCATTACCCTCTTCAATAATGAACTTAGGAGAGTTAAAGGAAGTGCCTGTTCCCCTTTTCTGAGCGCTCAGAAGGACASACCTGGAGAAATTTGTGCCATTTTGTGTCCCCAGACCCAACTGAGAAACTGAGGATACATAAGATGCTTATGTGACCCAGGCAATTTCATTTAGCTCACAGAAAAACAGCAGCTGCAGGTGCACAGCAGAAGTTATAGAGGAAGGAAAAAGCCAGTTGAATATTGAAGAAAAAAAAGATCAGAACGAGGATGGCTAAGTACTTGGACAGACTGTCCAGACCCTGAGCAATGTGAGCCACCTCACAAAGGGTAGTTCACAGTTAAATGGGTAATCGAGTTAAAGAAACAGGAAAACAAGATGTCAAGTTAATGAAAGRGAAATCTTCCATGGAAAAAAGAGAAATCTTCCATGGAAAAAAACCCAAAAACGTCAAAACCAGACAAACAACCACTGCCAGACTGTGGGAATAAGTTCACAAAAGCTGCTATTAAAACTCTGCATGGAGCCCTTTTTTCCACACTGGATATGCAGAACAGACTGCTCTGCTATCCTGKGCTACACTGATCTGTATGTAAATAACATCCTACAGCATTAAGGAGCAAAACCATTTCTAATATTTGTTGCATGTACTCAGTTGATTCTGCTTATTCTGCCCCAAGGACTGGCTGTAAAATCTGGATGGAACAGGCTTCACAATACCTTTGTGAGATACATATGAAATACTGTCCAAAATTAGCAGATGGTCAAACTAAAGAATAGAGATTAAATACCGTTAAGCTGTTCATAATATGAAGTAGAGCTGGGCAAGATATTTTACCAGAAGAGATGCAAACACAGATGGCAATTTTTTAAACAGATTTATATTTGAACACATCAAATTA
The DNA here is from genome assembly GCA_014549065.1 of Cardinalis cardinalis. Taxonomy (NCBI): domain Eukaryota; kingdom Metazoa; phylum Chordata; class Aves; order Passeriformes; family Cardinalidae; genus Cardinalis; species Cardinalis cardinalis. Next base: position 3,518,899 of record JACDOX010000032.1, read on the forward strand.
GGTGGCAGAACTCACTTTCAAATAAAAAAAAACCCAAAACATTTAAGATTAAAAAGAAACTGTATAAACATCAATCTGACATGATCTCTGCCTTAAATAGTATATTATTTTTGAAGAAAATAAAGGAAGTATAACATTGTGTGCTAAGGGGGAAAAATTCCCCCTTAAGGAAGAAGGGAGAAAGATTCTTGGTAAGGAAGAATCTTTTGGGGGATAAACTTTAGCTTAATTTGGCAACATATTAGCCCTGTTCAAAGAGTTTTACTTATTCTCAGAATTCTACCACGAAGACAGTAAGCACCATCTTTTGATACACTAAGTCCGAATTGAAAATACTGTGGGGCTTAACTAAAGAAAATGCTACAGATTTGAAAAGGTACAGTGAAGGTAGAATAAGCTACAAATTGAACTAGAAAAAAGAGATAATCTTTTCTGACTCAGAGACAGATCATAGAGAGATTTTCAATGATCAAGGCCATAAGTACAGATTTTAAATGAAAATAATTAAGATGCAACCAAAGTGGTTTTTGTCTTTTGAAGCAAAAATGTGATCACAGTCTTCCCAGCCTGCTTTCCTGGCTTTTGGATTTRCAAACACCCCTGGGTTTGTGCAATTTGATTAATAGTTTACATGTAGATGCATTATCTTCTTGTCTCTACCTACACTGCATCTCATTCCTCCTGACTGAAAYTGAGCTGAAGATTTATTCACTTCAAACAACACCTGGATGAGCTCATCAGCTTCTGCACTGGGCACCTTTCACTCCCAGTTCCATCCCACACTCCCTGGGTTAACCCTGAAGGAACCAAGAGTTTGTTGTTGTCCTTTAGCAGTTCCATCACAACAGTTAGAGAAGATCTTCCCTAAAAAGTAACAGACTTAGGGAGAGAAAAACCCATCTAGGCAGGTTCCAATAAAACGAAACACTGAACTACTGCCTCTTTTATGCAGTTGTATGAAAATTAGAGGCAATAAAAATTACATGGCTTGCATGCAAAAAGTTCCATGCATCAGTGAAAAGGAAGCATTTTCTAGCTTMTATTTCTCTTTAAAAAAATTTAAAATTCTGGGTTTAATTCCCAATTTTCTGCTTGTCTGATGCAGGTGGCACTCCCTTGAAAGAAATTCTGTAGCCTCACCTATGAAACTTGAATTTTAAGATACATCTGCAATCACTTCTGATTATACACGACATGAACATGGTAAAAAGTCACTGGATGGAATTATAACATCATCTCAAAAGATCATTACATTAAGTTAGGGTTGGCATCAAAAATACGTTTTAATTCAGATCAATATAAGCAGAAACCCCTCAGCTTCTGTATTCCTTGCTTTGGTCAGACTGTTGGCTTCATGTTTCACCCAGGGAATACAGGTACAGGATTTCAGGGCTGCTCTGGTTAAAACCATTACAGACATTGCAATCATCTCACTCTGGTACTGGTGATCCTCATAAGCTTTTGATCATCTTCTCCCTTTTGTAATACTGCAATCAACATGCAGTATCCTAATGGTCTAATTAAGCAATGACAGGCAGGAGGCTTCCTGGGAATTAATGACCTCTTGGGAGGAGCTGATATCCCAAAACACAGCCCAGCATCATTAACTCCATTTGTTTGTTAATCTTTAGGAAATGCTTCATGATGAGAKTGCTACCTCTACTACAAGATGCAAGAATTAAATTTACTAAATATTTTAAGTTTCTCATGTTTCAGCTAGAAAATTTCAGAAATGTCTAGAGAATTTAATGAGCTGTATAATTCTTTAAATTATGCTTCATGATTGTGCTGTTCGTATCTGGGATTTTAAAACACAAAGTACATATTTGCAATATTGAAACTTCAAGGTGAGAAAATGAAAATATTAAAAATCTGAATGAAGATRTTGTGGCTGAGCACTGCAGAATCACAGAAGCATTACAGAGGTGTATTTGGGCAAAGAGGATTACTAACAGAGACACCACTTGCTTCTGGTACTACACAAAGAGTACAAAACTGGATAAGGAGACCTGACAGAGTATTTTCATGRCCCTCAAAGCTCAACTACTTGTACCAGGGGTAAGCAGGCTTAATTTCTTATTTATAACAATCCCAAGAAGKGACACCTTGATCACTGAATTAATCTATTTACACTGAATTTTGAGTTTTAGTCTGATTTGGAAGCTAAGAACATTTACAGAATCTATCTCCTGGTAGGGGTGAAGCTACTGAGGACATGGAGTGATTTTAACCCTATAAAAATATAGGGGTTTATCACCCCAGACTGTAAAATAASTGGTTCTTTCAATTTTTGACAATATCATAATTCCCATTAAAAAGAAGTTGTAAATACCAAATTCCACTGCTTGGACATGAAGAATTATTGCTGAAGAGAAATTCCAAAGTGTAATTTTAAGCAACTCAGATGGTGTTCTAGGTAAACTTTATTTTAAATAACATGGGTAAGTCTTGCGATTGAGAAAGCCAAGTCTTTTTTCAGAGCTCTCAGCCACCCAGTTCTGAGTTGCAAAGCCCAATTTCTCAGCCTAAACACAACCCAACAATTATCAGATTTTGGTGTGAAGACTGAAATCCTGAAACTGTAAATTATTACCACTGATGGGGATGAGGGGGTACTCAGAGATTGGGGATTCTGCATTGTAAATTGTTTTTCATKATGAAGTTCAGGGAGGAAGAAGAATTGGTTAAATCTCCTATGCAAGTAGATTTACTRCTAGAGAAACATTTCTAAATAACTTGTCCATATTGCCAGTACTAAAACTGAAAAAAATTTGAGCAGCAGTATAAATGACAGCATTAATATCAGTCCTTCATAAAATAAAAAAAAAGCTTGATTTGACAGTTGAGTAAGCCAACATCAACGATGCAAAGGTATTCCCCCAGGCATCTACACTTTCATCTGAAAAATAAAGACTTCATCCAAAGCCAGGGAAATTAAATAGATTATTTCTCTGAAATGTTTTTTTGATTATGGCATTAAATGAGAATATCATTGAAGAAGCATGTGTTTTACCTCAGAGAACTAAATTATTACAGCTAAAAAGAGGAATTTTTTTTCTTATTGGGTTTCCAGTAYATAACTGCTAAACTGCTTTTGTTCAACTCATGGGAAAAAAAATAGCATTATTTTAGACAGGAGAGAACATAAAGGGAAGATAAGCTCCAAGTAACCAATATGGTTACAACACTCCTGGCAGTTTCTTTTCTTCCCATTGTTCTTGTGTCAGACACCTTCTGACATGCCAACAATGGTTCTTRGTTACAATGTGAGGGGAAAATCCCTTATTCAGAGCTGCATGCATTACTGTGCAATGTAATATCTTGGTAGAAGAGGAGAAATTAGGATTTTCACTGATGATTTAGGTAGCTAGGTGACAAAACGCCATTCTGAAAAGGCAAGGGGTTGGCCCTTTACATGTCTGTGCACATGCCACCAGCACAGCCTCCCACTGGTGCCTTGCACAAAGAGTGTTCTCCTGGTTTTTACCTTCAGCACTTCAACTGGGGCCATGAGCAGAGACTTCTGAAGGTCACTGCCAGTCCTGGATGGCAGAACAAGCACTGTTCTGCGATGCTCAGAAGGGTCCCAACCATTATGTGCTGCGCAGTTTGCTGCAGACCTGGAAATACTCCAGTTTTTCCAGCACAGGAGTTGACTTTTTCAAACATGTCTGGCTGCTTACTTGAATTAAAGTGAACTTTACAAAATATCACTGAAAGCACCATAAACCAGCAGATTTATTTGGATCTTAGCCTACTGAATGCTAGCTGATCTCTCTAAATCTCAGCACTTTTACAGTTGCCTAATAGCATAGCATAGTCATAGCACTAACAGAGAAGATAGTACACTTGAACTATTCTATTTAACTAATAAAACAAAGGAAATTAGCAAAGCCTAATTAGCTYTGATCTTACTTGAGGTAAGAGAAGGCAATGAGAAGCTATTATTTCCAATGTGGAATATTGAACTGGTGGTTTTACAACATAGCAGATGACATCATTACTCTCTCCAGATAAACCTCTCAGAATTGCCACATTAATGAGCCACAGGATGAAGATGCTCATTTGAGCTCTGTGGAAAGATCAATATAGAGAAGAGATGCTACGCAAGCTTTTCAATTCGTTTGTGGGGAACCAGTCAATTGACTTAAGAATGAGACTCCAGCTTTGACAAAAGAGCCTCATACAACCTTCAAAACCATCATAAACACTGCAAGTACTGCACATTTATTAGGCAAACTATTCTGGATATATAATGTCAGAAATTATGAAAAGAGAGACAACTGCTTACAAATCTTTCTTTTTAAGTTGTGTCTCCTATAACAACCTAATGTGAAGTCTTCACTAGTAAAAATTTGTTGTGTTTGACTCTAATGATGAAAGTGAATATATTAATGCTTCAGGGCTGTTAAAGASTCTCCCAGAATTTCACAATTATAGTGGTAAAGTCTTGGGAAGAAATGGCCTAGAGGAATTACTATGAATGTAGTTTTCCCTGCTGCAAGGATTCTTCCAAGAAAAAGATTTTGGAGATTTTATTCTCCCTCTCCTCATACAACCACGTGTGCATCTTAAGTCAATGTTTATTTCCCGCTGTAAAGCAAGCTGGGATTCTATCCTAATAAATGACACAATGGATGCAAGAACAAATAAATAAAATGACCCAACAGACAGCTCTGTTGACCTGAACTGAACACAGCACCAGTGAGGGTAAGAGATGAGGGATTGTACTGGCAAGGACTGGCCTTATTCTGTAGTCATCCTACCACTGTGGAACTCTCAAAAAAAAMCCAGGATACACTGCATGCTTGTTCTTGTCTTTAATCATGGGCAACAAATGAAAATATTCTATTTTATTTCTTTTGTAGCCTTTCAAAACTACAAAAACAGACATTAAAAAAAAACAAAACAAAAAACCAGAAAACCTCAGAATRGATTTACAGTTTCTGTACACATAGTTCCTCAATAATCCCTGTCCTGAAATGATTAAAATACAACACAGCAAATCAACACTCAGCAAAATCAATGGGATTATTCAACCAGCTCACCCTCCCCTCAAGTCAAGTAGTTGCAATTCACAGCCATGAAGAAACTGCCCCAGGTGAGCCTGACAGAATGACTCTGAGCTCCTGCCTCCCTTTAGTGTCCATTCCCAAATGTCTCCCTCTTCCTCCCCTGGCCCCTGAGGTGCCCAGGCAGAGCTGAGTGTGAGCCTGCCCTCACCATCTTTAGTGTGCTGGACAGAAAGAGCTGAGTTTGCTGTGACACCAGCAGTAACACCATTCAGACCCATCATTCCTTCCATTCTCTGATAACAAAAGATAATCAGAAACTAAAGAGCAGTTTAAAACCAGACTGAAACAAAGTCAGTTGAATCAACTATAACCACATTCAGAAAATATGAGGATATTTCTGTGGAATATCTTGGAGTGGACACAGTTCATTCTGCTTATCATGGATTTTGTTTTGTGTCCTTTCTTAGGCTATAGAAAAGGTTTATTGTTCAACTGTTATGGTTTTACTCTCATTAATCTACCCTCATTTGGCTTTTCCAAGTGCAATAATGCTTTTGATTTGAAGAGTCACATTGAAATGCCACGATCCCAAGGACTAAATGGAGAAAATTTAAGCACAGGCCAATGTCTCACTGGGATTTGCAGAACCTTCTGTAAAGTAAATAAGGCCCTTGTGGCTTATCAGTCGTTGGTGTGCTCAGCTCCCTGAAGTAAGAGAATTGAGGGGATTAGTTAGAGGAGAAATGAAATGTACCTAATTAATTCCCCAGATCCCTGCAGATTATATGGCATGTTTGGAACAGTGGGAAACTGTGACTGAAATTAAAAATGCATACCTAMAGCAGCAACACTAAGAAATGCAGCCTTTTCTCCTATACCACAGTAGCAGTGATGTATTAGCAAGGTCTATTACACTCCACTGGTTTTTTATAATTTTATAAGAAATTTTCCTGTCACGCTTTTTTTTTAAGAACATTAAAGAAAAACTATGGCAGTTTCAATTTGTCAAAGTCTGAAATGAATTTTATATTTCAGTTCCTCATTCTAACCCATTTTGGAAGAAGTGCCTTTAGTTGCCTCTACATATTCTTACTCCATAGTGGGGAAGAAAAAAACCGCTGTGTATAGAGCATATGACTGAACTTTTCAAAACTTATCTTCAGGAGAAGATTACAGAAATATTTCTCTGAATTCATGCCAGTGTCTTCAGAGTTCTGCTATTATTTATCTTTTTAAACTGCATAAATTGAAACCAATCCAGTCACTTTCATGGGAAGTGCTCCTGCCTGTATCAATTACAGATTCCCTGTGTTTTCCTCATATGGAGTATAAATAAATATCTTTCCTTGTTTGTCCATTCTTTTCTCTGGTCCTCTCACATGTTCTCATCCATGGAATTTAATATCCACTAGGGATGAAATTAACATTTCTGTGGGAGCTGTGGGATACCACTAACAGTAGATAGAAATACTTAGCAGTAAAATTTTAAAGAAAGGGGTATAAAGAGGAACATTTGCATTGCCCTCACYGCCAAACTACAGGACAGCACAGAGAAGGGACTGAGAATGTAAAAACAGCTCTGGGAAACATGCAGAGAAATAGTCACAGATAGACAGGAAATCAAGTGCTTTTTCACAGAAARGTAATCGGAACTGACCACAGGGAAGGACAGATAGGAACTCAACAAAACCACTCCTGTGTGAAAATCACTCAGCTACATCAGTTCCCATAAGACAAAATGATTCCATTTGCAATCCATCAATCCTTTGCCATAATAAGGGCAGTAAATACATCATCATAGAGTGCTGTCACAGGATCCATGTCTTCTACTTTCAAAATAAATATCAGGGGATTCCTCCAGTATTTCTTTTCCATAAAACAGCTAATTGTAAAATAAAAAAATTGTTTTAGTACAGCTTTTCAGTGTCAGCAGGAAACCATCGTTTCGTGACTTWATTTCAACAGCATTATGTCTAATTAAAAAAAAAACCAAACAGTTGAGTAGTTGTGGATGTGTCTGTCACATTCCATTGACTCAACTCCACCTACCAATGGCTTCATAAGAGCCACTGACTGACAAATAATTTCACAAAGAGACAGCAAATTAGCACTATCAATTGTCTTCACCTGCAGATTTCTGGACTCTTTTTACTTTAGAACAATATCACTCATATAAGACCTAAAAATASCTAAAAATGTACAATAAGCTACAATATTTTGCATGTCAACTAAAGCTTGCTGTGGTGTAGAAAGGTATCTGAGACATTTTTCATTAGGATTATGAGGATTTGATTACAAACATAAAAAAAATACAGAAAACCCACAGAATCAAAAATTCTTTCCTAGTTTCCTTTCTCTAGTATCACTACAATTCAGTAGTTTCAATCCTTTGAAGTTCATGCACACATTGTCTCCATTTTTGAGAAATACTAAATTACTTGATTTTTTTTTTCCTAGTTTGATTCCTGAATGAATTTTAAAATGATCTGTATCATATTAACTTAAAACTGTCACATGCTAACAGATTCCATGTGCTACTCAAAATTTTAACTCCTGGAATATCTAAGATTAATTTGTAACCCAAACTGAAACACAAAGCATCTCAAAAAAGCTCAAGAAATTTTGGTATCATACCTGAACCTACAAACCAGAAAGGGAAGGGATGGGGGATGCTGCCTACAACCACTTGCCAGTGGCAGACAGAAACCTTAAAGGATTTATCCACTGTCAGAGACAGAGTTACCAGCAGAGTTCACCAGAAATGAATTCTCAGGTTTGGTTTGTTAGAGTTTGGGGTAGAAGCTTGAGCTCTMTGCTGTAATTCAGCTCTTGCTGGGTCTTGCCTTTCATTCACCTTCATTTCAGTCACGTGAAGCCAGTGCTGSTCACAAAACAGCCCAAGCCCACAATTTCATACACCTCTAGATCCCCTCAATGAACTGTTGGCAGAAACTTGCTTAAGCATCTGCTGAGCTCTCATMAAGCACCTGAAGACACACCAGGCTGAGCCAACCATCTCCTGGAAAATCTGCATAATAATTTCACAGTGCAAATGTTTCCAAAGGGAAATATATGTAGTATGACCAGAGTATTATGCAAATGTTGTTTTTACAATGATTTAGCCCTGCCATAATATCTTCTGCTGTTATACAAGCAGTGCATTAAGCCATGTCATTGCTGACAAAAGCAGGCAGGAGCTGGACCAGATATCCTGCAGCCTCAGCCTGAATGTATGGATGCCTTGGGGGCACACTACCTATTAATTTAAAATTCTGAAACTAATTATGTATGTCAGGGTGACCTCTTTCTAATCTACATTCATCACACAACACAAGCCTTCTGTCTCTGTTGTTCCCATAATAAAATAGCTGCTGATAGACTTATATAATTGACTGTATCTGAAGTGGACTCCTACCATGGTGCTACATTCAAATTGTATGTAATCCCAGCTGAATAAAGATAAGCAAAAATAATCCAGCTATCTCAAGTAATTAACTTCTAAGGTTACATAGTAACATTGGAAAAAAATTATTACCCGTGATCGTAAAAACAATGTAACAGAGCACATAGAAGTCACATTCATTCCTGAGCAACCAAGAAATTATTTGCAACATTTAAAAATGCATGTAGCATAATAAACAGTCATTTCTATTTATTTATCCCACAAATATCTGATATGTTCAAGACACACTGATGAAATATGCACTTATAGGCCCCTCAGTCTGACACTGGGATTTTTAGAGATGCCTAAAAGAATTAAGTACCCAATTATCACTGATTTCTAAAGGAACAATATCTAAGTCTCATTTAATTTTTTAAGAAAATAAAGGAGCAAGCATGGTAGAGCTTTCATCCTCTGCTGGACATCTACCCAGACTACAATGAAAACCAAAAAAAGAGGCGCTGCTGCCTTCTCCAGCCTACCTTGGAGAATTCCTCAGTCACATTGCTTTGAGAGAAATCAGATTACAGCCCATTCATACTCCCAGCTTAGAATACTAACCAAATCAAACCCCAACAACCTTACATTCTCTTTTCTTTGGCACTGTGCCTTCAGTGAGGCTGGATAATTTAGACAGTGGTTCGAAGAGCATCAAGATCTGTAGCCCTGCTCACTTTTGGGAGCAGTCCCACAGTCTCAAGCCAAGGGACTCAGACACATAACAGTCTTTGTAGGATCATGTTTCTTCTGCAGATCTTTAAACCCAAAATGGCTTCACTGTATTGCATGTGTGAACAGCAAAATGAAATTGAAAGATCATCATAAAAGGGAAACTCATCTCTGAAATATCCAGGCTCAACAAGCACRTGGACTCCAAGGAAACCTCTAAGATGCACTAGAGGCAGAGGGACAGAATGCAATAAGCAATCAAAAAAGCAAACTTGGTAATAATAATAAGAGGGGACATAACAGATACATCTTTTTTGAGGCATGTTCAATTTCTAGTGGTGAGAAGCAGAGAGCTTAGTGAGGCAAAAATTCATCTGTTTTTCCTCTTAGAAAGCAATTATGAGTGCAGCTACACTAGAGAAAAATGGAATAACACATTAAAAGATGTGAATAAGAACCAGCTTAAAAGTCAAARGTACATTTATACTTGGAAATTAGTATTAACTTACCAGGAGTGCATCAGATGTGCTGAAAATCACAAAAGCAGCAGTCTGTTCTGTATAAATGAGCTGCAATGAGGAAAAGAGACAAYACATGCATTAACTGATCTGTATGATAGTATACCATAAATATTTGATTTAATCAATAACAAACATTAATTTAACACTTAATCATCMGTTAAAAACATTAGCATTTTTACTCAACAGGTCAGTGTGAGCTCCTATGACACATATCTGAGCTGAGAGTGTAAAACAGTTACACACTTGAACCAAACCAAAGCTTACACACTTGTGTGTATCTTATTTGCCAAATCAGCTCTGCTCTGCAGTAACATTACTCAGTTTCTCTTGCAGCCTGATTTYCCCAATATTTATTTACACTAATAATGACATATTAAGAGTTCTTTTTGCACTGGAATGGATTCATTTGCAATGTGGAGTGCTCTATTAGAATCCATCTCCTCTGGAAATGATGGACACTCTACGTTTAAATGCTTCTTGCTTTTCTAAAAGAGGCACTTGAGACTAACAGGATATTTGGCTGCAGTGAAACGTAGCTGGATGAAGCTGTGTGGATCCTCCACAGAGCACACTGCAACATGCACCAGCCAGCTGTGGGGAGTCCAGCTCAGAGCTGTGAGAGAACTCCCAGAGGCCTAAGGGGCTGTGTGCACCACGTCAGGTGAAGATGAGAGGGTTCCGACCTCATCTTCTCCAGCAGATACACACATCTCCTTTCCAAATAAAGCTTTCCCCTGGATATATTTTGTGCATGGGAGAACAAGCACATGTCACCTTGTGCACTGCTGGTAGGATCCAAACACCACGGTGACAGATGCAGYGCAGGGGTTAGGACAGAACAAAAACCAGAGCACAGAACATCTTCCTACAGTCCTTAACACCTGACAAAACACTGCTTTGCACCTGAAGTCACTTGTCATGCAGTTCAGCTGCCTATTTTGCCCATTTGAAATGTCACTCACTAACATTCTAAGAAAACATGAACCCATTATGTTTACTGAAAAACTCACGTGAACTTTACTGAATGCAAAGCTGGGCTCCTGTAACAACAACGCCACGTGGGCCTAGTGAATCTGGGCTTACAAAATTCCCTACTAAGCTACAGAAGAAACCAAAGACAACTTACTCTGCCAAAGACTGCTATTGTGCCCTCCCTGAAAAGAGGTTCTCTGTAGAAGCCACTTTTGATATTTTATATTTAGTGATCTCTCCACAGTCAAAAAATGTACCATTTCAGGAAACATTCACAAAATATCAAGTACTACAATAATTGAGAAAATGTTTCTTCARAAGACCAGCCAGCTTATCTAATATTTTCTGTTTATATTCTTTGTATTCTTACTACAGCTTCTACAAAAGATAGCATTTCTTTGTGAGATTGAAGTACTTTATTTTTTAGACTTCCTATGTGCAAACAGTCTTTTCTCAAGGAACAGTTTTACCTTCTTTGTGTGTCTGTTTGCTAGCAGCAGGATGTATGTGTGTGTGTRAACTACACAAAAATTTCCAATTAGGACAACACATGTTCATTTCTTTGATTATTGACAAAAACAATTTCTAAGGAAACATGCAAGCAAATGTTACATTTTCCRTTGAGGGGTTTTTGATGTAATGGCTAAAGAGCAGAACCACTCAAATCTTACAGACCTTTAAGGTATGCAGCTCCAGAACTCAGTTTTTGTTCTCACATTAGGGAACTGAAATTCCAGAMTGCAACATATTCACAAGTCACAGAGATCATCCAGTCTACTGTGTGTCGTTTGGACATCACTGAAGCTCTCAGGCATTTTCTGATACACCAGGCAGATCCTAGTATATAAATAACCTTATTGCAACAGTAATAGGTTGGCTCCCTTCTTGTGAACARCAGTTGTGAATATAAAATTCATTATTTACCCAACAGGAATGTTGTTAGCACACAATAGTTTTACTTTTATTAACAACCTGCTTGCTTCTGTGTTTGCAATTCTGGTGTAATTTAAGTGATGTCCCCATTAGAGTGGTAAATCATCTTTTCACTAATACAGCAAGAAAGCCATCAATATGAAAATTGCTTWTTCACAATCACCTTAGGTAATGTACTTATGTTGCTATCTAGGGCTTAATTTTAACCTGTGTGTTGGGCAACCTGTGAAGCAGCAGTTTCCAGAKGTATCACCATCCTAATGTTCCCTTAGTGGCTTTTATTATTCTTTTGTCAAGAATTTTAAATTCTTTTTGAACACTGCACAAAGTCCACTTTCTTATCCAGGTAATCTATTTTACATACACGATGTTGCATTTAGGAAACCTCAAAGTGCTTGTCTCTCACTGCTGGCAAAAGATTTAGGAATGAAAGTCATCTTGAAACTTGCTAGAATTTGAGGTCCCAAGTAATCTGAGTTATTTTTATATCCTTTTTTTTTTTTTTTAGCTGAACACATTTAGCATCTGTGCTCAGCACAGCATTCAATGAAGGACACCTGTTGGCAACCCCAGAGTCTCTCTTAACAGTAATTAACTTCCAATTCTCAACTTCACATTTCAGCAATCTTCTCTCTAGGTGTCCCATGACATCTGAGAGCTCTGTAATTCCCTTCCAAAACCAATGTCTCATTCCTTGCACAGAAACAGTCCTACAGTTCTGGGGCTCTGCAATGTGAATACATGGAGTTAATTGAATGAACTTTCACTGAATGTCTCTTCATCTCAGAATACTTACATATCTTTTTAGCACATATTAGTACAGGCTAGGCAATGGGTCTGAATCAGCAAACTTTCTTTAGTATAAAGAACAGGATTCTTTTGTTGACCTACTTTAAAACTGAGAACATATCTGTTCTGATAAGAATTTTCTCCCAGTTATCACTACCCTTGGSGAAAGAGATGGTAAATAAGAACTTTACCATCCACTGCATGAAAAGAAGACACTTCTGAATCTTTTAGAAGCTTGCTCTGATTCAGGAGGCAAGATTTTAATGTGGTTTATGGCAGTGACAACAYCCCTGCACTGCACACAGGACTAACTAGACTTTACTGTATGCCAACCAGGCTATCCAGAACTTCTTTGTTCTCAAAGCTTTCCATTTTCTTCTCATTATTCCCCTGTTCTCACTATCATAATGCCCAATAACATCTTAAATGAGATTTGCACTGACTTCCAAGGCAGTGAGAAGAGGAAAAAAAAAACATACTGAAATAATCAAGTGCCAAACACTGTGACCATCAGACATTTACATCATATTGTACTTCTGAGAGAAGGGAGTCATCCTCAGAAAATCAAACTCCAGAACAAACTTCTCTATACAACTGATCTGTTGTGTTTAGAATTTTCTGCTGAGTCTATGCACTTATTTCTTAGGACTCTGTCCTGAAGTTCAAAGTTCCATTTCTTGGCACAAACCTTAAGAGCATTCAGAAGTGGTTACAAAGCTGTGTCAGTCCCTTTATCCATCCCACTGATGATAAATCAGCAAGCTACAACTCACTTTCAAACTGTCACAAGAAGTTCAACTGCTGGTAAGGAATTTTCTATAGCACCTCTCTACAGCACTGGCACTTCTTTTGTGCAAACTCCTTGACTAACTGAAGCTGGGAAGGGCATAACTACCTTTTTCTCCATTAGGAAGTGACTGATGATTCCTGAAGAAATCATTGTTACAGCCCTTGACAGAAAATAACAAAATGGGGATTTTCTTTTTGTTAGAATAGACAGTTCTTTACAAGTTCTCACGTAATTTCATTGAAACCCTTTTGAGTGGGAATATTTTCATCTCCTAGAGGCAAAGACCATTGCTGCCTTTTTTTTCAGTGTCAGAGGAAGGGCTTTTCCACATGCCCAGTTCTGGCAGTCAGGGATAACTCTGGGTTTGTCAGTGATGACTGCACAGCCTGAACACRTTCTGCAGAACAGAACAGCTCATCCTGGGTTATGACTGATCCAGCTCCATCCAGAACCCACACCTCCTCCTGTACGTACAGAGCCAATGCCATGCTCAGGGCTGTCTCACTGAAGACTGTGGACTGATGCTTAAAGTTATGTTAAATTTGAACTGTTTGGCAGAAACCAGCCTCACCCAAAGTCTGTCCTCACTTTGCTTAGTCATTAATTTATTCACTATCAGTCAAAACAGCAGCTCATGGACATCACACCTTCCAGGAACCAGTGATGGGAAAAGACGTGTCACTACTGATGCTGTAATAAATCTGCTGTTTGTATGCTCAGAAGCYTCAGAAGTGCCTGTGTGTTCCACAGTGGTTACACAGGGAGCTGTGGATCCTGTGGATTAYACATGGATGTACACAGGGAGTGGCTTTGCTATTGGGATTTTGTCATTTGAGCTTGACTGTTCACTCCAACCTTGGAGTGTAGCTGTACCTTTACGCTGTAGGAGATGACACCAACAASAYCTGCTCTCACACGTTCACAAATCARAAGAAGTACTCAGAAAAAATTCAAAATCCTCATATCACTTACAAGTTATACAGAGAATTTCTCACATATTGTAGGCAACCTRTACACTAATAAATTATAGTACACATGATAGTTTCTCAAGTTGTATATTCTGCTGTAGGGGCTTGGTGTGAGAGCTAGTTACCAATTTTTCCTTTCTTCCAAGACAGAGTGAGCCATTAAAAAAATAATTTCTTTAGCTAATTTAAAATTGTTTGAGTAGACTTACAAGTTGACTGACAGTAATTTTCCTTTTTTTAAGAATTTTATTCTTTAGATTCCCCCAGACAATGTATTTTTTCTTATAATCCATTATTTGTGATTCTGGGTGGACCACATTATAAATGTAGCAATAATCACACATTCAGTACAGCCTGCTTTCACAATATAATGCAGGTAGGAGCACAGGAAAATAGGTCACAAGAGCTTACTGATGTGTAGCTGTCAAACCTTTTATTCATCTCAAGGTTTGGTGGTTTCTGGACAAATGCACCATGATTGAAATCCCATTGCAGAAGTAAAGCTTTCAAGGTGAAATAGTATTTCATTTTCATTATCATGAAAGTGAAGAAGAAGAAATGTCTGCAGTAGCAGAACACCACAGCAATATGTTAAGACTGGCAATTGCAACATTGTTAAGTGTAAATAGAATGGTGTTCACGGCTGTCTTTTCCTTTCCCCGATCCCCATTTCTTTCCTATTCTTTCTCTGCACTCTTCCAGTAAACAGAAGTTATAAACAAGAAATGCTGCACCAAAAAGAAGTGCTTTTGAGCCATTATTCACAATATCACTGCCTTCTTTGGAAAAAAAGCCACCACTTTGTCTCAGGCACTTTAAAAAGAAAGGCAGAAAGTGGCAAAATAACCTTATCGCTACCTATTAAGCAAAACAATATTTTTACATATTAAAGAACAAAATCAGAACATTTTGTCTGGCGGTATAAATCAACTCTCTCCTGGAAGAAGGCTGCCCTCTGTCCTTAAACCTCTGAATTTGTCACAGCACCATTCCCAGCACTGTTTTCCCAACACAAAAAGAAGCAGCTGAGTCTCAAGTGCAGCAGGACTCTCATGCCAACCCTCTCTGTCCTTTCCCCTTGGGTTAGCAGAGCCTCTGGAGCTGTGAGAGCAGCAGTGCCAGGCAATTCCCCTGCCAGCTCTACCCACCAGGGCTCTGTGCTGCAGCAGCCACACCATCAGTGTGGGGTGAGCACCAGCAGCCAGTGCCAGCACTGCCCAGAGCAAGGAGGGCATGGTCATGGAGCGCACTGCGCAAATGATGCAGGCACTCAATGGACTTTAATTCCTGGTAAAGAAGATGGTAAGATATGGCCATGTGGGAGGGATCAGCAATCATTATCATCCATGTTTTGGAAGCATAAACATTAGGAGGAGAAAAGAAGGCAACACAAAGGGCAGCAGGTTTAGGTGAAAATCCTTCCCAGGGTCGGTGCCCCCATCCAGCTCGAATGGGAACAGGTCAAGCACTGATAGGGCAGGCACAGCAAGCCTGTGCCAGCTGATGTCAGGATCACACAGAGGTCCCCATTTCATTAAGCAGGAAAGAGTKTATTTAGTAGTACAGAGTATGGCCTAAGGATCTCTGACCACAAGCCATCTGCAGTCAGGCACAAGTGGCTTTCTGGCATAGACTTCCCTGCTATATCCCTGCCCAGCAGCAAAAAAGGGCTGTTGGCTCTGCCAAAACAGCTTGAGAGAAGCCTGTAACCAAGGTGGAGCAAAGACCTGACTGCAGCCAGCTTACTTTGGTATTGTTAATTCGCTTACACTCAGCATAGTGATTTTTTTCCTCTGTCATTACCATGTCCCAATTTATTTTTGCACATTCTACTCATTGGGTGAGTTTGGCATCTCACTAGAGACAGGAAGATACCAGCAACAAGGGCAGTGCTGCTCCAACCTCAACACAGGGCTCTGGCATCAGAAACTGTTCTAAATAGTGTACAAAAGCTTGAGAGCATGTGAACTTGAAATATTCACTTAGGCAGCACTGAGTGCCCCAGACATTACATTTCCTGGCTGTAAACAACCTYTTATGGCCCACAGATGTTTATTGCTATACAGGAAAAAGGGAAAAAATCCTAATTTTTATCCTTTCCATCAAACAGYGAGAGCTTTACAATATCCCTGCACCATGTTATTAATGGTAGAGATGAATTGCTGGATGTTGCAGCTAAACATCAGTGTTTCATTGATCTTGAAACATAAAAAGCCTAAAAAGCCAACAAACTGTATCTCGAYGACACAACAAACAGCCCTGTTCCAAGGAAAGTTTGTCTCTGACCTCTCAAATACATGGTAAAGGGTAAGCCTAAAACATCTGCTGCAAGATAGGCTTCAGAGAAATCTAATTAGCACCATGTCCAGGAATGATGAGAGCAAATGTATCCTGGATAAAGGCACTGACAGGAGATCACTTTGTTATGCCAGCACAATTTTAGCCTGGGAAGAAAAASATTTGRAAAAAAGTCTTCATTGAAAAAGGTCATATAATATTAAAATGAAAAATTATGTGAAAGGAAGGCAAGAAACACATCTCACATAAGAAAAATCAAAATTGCATAAGAGAAAAAAAAAAGCTGAGGGGAGAGATCCCATCCTCGCTTACACTGGACCTTGCARCTGTGAAGGTCAACATATTAAAAAATGGCTGCAGACATTCTAGTGAACAGAGCAGTGCCATGAGCTGTAATGAATGTTTTAGAGCCTGTTGAAGGTGTTGACTGTAATTAAAGCCCAAATAATGGCCTCAAAATACTGAGAACTGATATCCCTGTCTTTTCTTCTTCCATTCAGCAGCAAACCAGCAGCTTGGAATCTGAATGACTTCATTGCTAATGTGCTCTAGGATAAGTTCCCTGCAATCTACAATCAACTCCTCTGTCACCTAAACAAGAAGGAATGAAGCTCTTTTCTTTCTAGGTCTTGCCATCTTACAGCTTTGCAGCTCCCTTAAATAAAAACAAACTCAGACCTGGTTTTGAGTACAAGTGAATAACTCTCATTGTTATATGTACAGCCTATGTTTTACAGTGATTTTCACTTTATTGATTGGCATTGCCCAAATCTATTTCAGTGCCTCCCCAAAGCACTGAACTCACAGAGGGAGATCAAAAAAATATATCAAGTTCATCAAGTTTAGAACTGTTTCTCAGCATTTCTGCTGCCTCTCTTCACAATGACCTTTCACTGATAGATTTTCAGAATCATTTTCAGAATGATTGAACAGAAGGAATGTCAGCCAGGTTTGCTCTAAGTTCTGTGATAGGTGTCTGAGGGATGAATGTTTTGATTAAAAGAACCTTGATTGAATTTTCTTTTAGAAAATTCTTCATAAGCACAAGCACCCCTTATTTTTGGATCCTAGGTTGGTTTTCTTGCTTACAGAGACACGTTATGTAGAGGGAAAGAAGAGAACAGACACTAAACCCAGGCAGTCTCAGGCTGGTTAAATGGTAGGTGGCAGCACAAAGCAGACTGTCAGACTCTGTTCATTTCAGTGCCAATTTGGACAACAGTTTTCCTCTTTGATCAGAGTTCACAGGTTGCCATAAATAACTGATGACTTCATTGGACTGTCCCCTAAATATTTCACTTGTGACAGGTCACGTTTCAGGAAGGAAAACAGATCTGACACCGATCGCGAGTCGCACACTCATTCATTTTGACTTACAATTAAAAAATTGTCACCCCACTGTTATTAAATGGTTCCAAGAAGATTGATTTTTTTTTCCAGAGTTCTTTTTGGTTTATTTATTTWTTTATTTAAAGTAGAGACATGCAATAGAGCAATCTTTTGATCACATATTTATGGAGTAAGTAGTGTCTAGTGGGTAGAGAGGAATCTGGCAATGAGGCTTCCTCAATTTTACTTTTAAGCTAAACCATTGATCTCTATGTTGCTTTTGGCAAGTCACTTTTTGTGTTAGACTTGATCTAAGCATAATACACTGTAAATAATGCAGGTCTGCTGAAGTCTATTTAATCTCTGTAAATCATACTGCAGGACTTAGGCAAAGCAGAGACCTAAAGACCCCTGTGRTGGGAGGGGTATAAAATCCCAACTGGAATAGAAAACCCTGTACTGGCTTTATTAAGGTTTCAAGGGTCAGTCAATTTTCAACTATCATTCACATGCTATGTGCATCTCCTTGATTATTTTATTGAAATGTTTCCTTCAGCCACTGACAAAATGACACATTCTGTGGAGTGCTAATAGTAAGGGCAGCTGGACTTTTTAGTTTCATGCCCAATTTTTCCATCAGCTTCAGTCCTGAATAGTTCCTTTGTTATGGTTTTGCTTTCATTTTGAACAGAGAAAAATAAGACTATGCAGTTTAAGACARTGAAGAAGCAAGCTTTGGATACAGAAATTTGAATAGTTCTACAACTGTCGTTTAGCTTTCATTTTCATGAAGCAGACATCCCATCTCCAGCATCCCATAACTGCTACAAAAATGAAGGCAGAAGGCTATTTTCAGTAGGTAATTTCTGTGCTGCTTATGGGTAATAGCAGAGGGAAAAGAAGAGATTAAGTTATCCATCAGCCTTGGAAGGATTCTCCATGCTCATGAGACAGCAAGAAAGAAGCCTTTGAGATGTTAAATCAAAYACAGACATTGCCAAAGAGGAAGAAAGCCAAATATTGGTCAAGTACACACAGGTAGACAAAGGAAGCAAGTATGCTGGAAAACTCTGAAATGAGTAAAAAAACTTGGATTTGCTGTTGAGGAAATACAGACTAAGAAGGTATTAAAGAAGGGATGCAGGGTGAAAAAAAAAGGAAGAGAAAAAGGAAAACTTGGCAACATGTGTCTTGACTGAAGGAAAAGAACAGGCAGTAGATACAATTTCAAGCAAGAAGCAAATACTGRAAAAGAGGGCTGACAAGTGTGTAAAATAAGTAGAGAGGTAAAAAAAAGGAGAAAGAGGAATAAAATACACAAAACATTGTTCTCTCTCAAATCCTRTCTTTCAGTTTTCTGACTCAACTCTTCTGATATTTATTCTTCACACCTCTCATCTTCCAGACCCTCCACTTTTCTACATCATTTTGCAAGAGTGTCTCAGCATTCTGCCTGTCTGTCCCCATGCCCCCAAAGTTTGCTYCACAGGCACCACCCAGGCTTTAGCTATGATGCCATTCTTCTCTATGCTCCAGATCTACCCCTCTCCTTAAAAGGCTGAGCTGCATCTGTGACCTCTCCTCTTCCCTACACAATTAGGAGAGAGACCTTAAACCCTCATCCTCCCAACAGCTTCCCTTCTCTCTCCCATAAAACAAACTACCTACAATCTCCCCAGCATTGTTTCTCCATCCTCTTCTTGGGGCTCAGGCTGCTCTTCAGACATCCAACCTCTCTCTAGTACCTCACATCCAGAGCACACCAAACTCTTAAAGAACTTTTCTACAAAAAATGTATTTAATTAAGCAAACCTTCATACTAGTCTCTGAAAAAACAATTTTCCAAACAAAAGGGTCTGTAGGAAAAAGTTTCTTCAGACACTTTCTCCTTTCCCTGTTGCCTCAAACATGAGCTGCTCACTCCATGTTCAAAGCCCTTCTAACCCTCTGTCTGCCCTGCTTGACTCTCCCAGAACATCAGGAGGTCAAGCCTCACCTAAGGTTAGGCCATGAGCCCAGCATCTTATATCTGCTTGTTACATTTTTAAAGAGCACTTTCTCCCCAGCTGCTCTAACAATGGGAAGATATCCCATAAACAGGCACCATATTATACATTATATTATTCCATTACACATCTCCAAACAGCTCTTTAAACCRTACCCTGATGCCCACAAAAGTTTTCACAGTGCACAAGTCACTTTTTTTATAAGTACACAGCCAGCTAATATKGTTTGTTATGTCCCTGTACATTCCAATCTGCTGTATCCTGTCAAATACTTGAAGGAGAAGTCTTTTTGATCTGTGCTCATAGCATGTCTGGTGTAGATCTGAATTTCCAGATGTTGGTACACAGAGCCACAGTTCCTGTGTGCTGTAGTGTTAAATATATGTATAGTTATTTCAGTAAATCATGCAAGCATAAGGCCCTATAACACCTAGAATGAGGTCCTTGTCAATGAAGCCAAAATTGAAACCACTGGCCCCGAAACCTGGACTTTTATAACAGTTCTATTCCTGTCTCATTCTAAGTCCTGAAGAAGCAGCTGTGACTGAATTTATTGGGARGCACTAATGAATTGCAGCACAAAACACAGAGACATAATCAAAGTTATTGGTATTATTTCTATATGATTAAACTAATATCAACAGTTATAAGAAATGAGTATTTTCTGCCTATCACATGTTTATTATTCTTCCTCTTGCTAAAACAGGAAATATGAAGCCACCTGAATTCTAATCTGGAGCAGAAAGTATTTTGGAGAGATGKGCTCTGTTTTTAAAATATCAAAAGTATGCAGGATTCTTTAATTAAATCAAGATTTAATACAAATGAATGAACAAAATATTAAAGATTCTAGGACTTCAAAAGCCTTCAGCTGACCAGAGATTCACTTATTTACCACACTTTAACATATGCTTGATTCCTCAAAGCCATATTTTAGACTAAGTGATAAATCTGAAAAACCTCTGTGTTCTAAATGAAATCATTATTCTGCAGACTGAACCTAATGCTGAGGTAATGCAGAGTCTGACCTTTCCAAATAAATCTCTCTTAACAAATGTTCCTCGCTCCTCTCAGGAACAACAGAAGTCTCCAAGGCAGCAACAAACTCAAAACAAGGGCAAGACGCAATAGTGAAGCAAGAGGAAACGTGATTTAGAGGTGAAAGGATTTGGACATGACCCTGCTGGGCAAAAAGAGGCAGAGAGTCCACATTTATCATGACTGCCTAGGGCATCTTGTTTGCAGAGTCTGGACCTCTGGTGAACAGCTTACTGCAATTCCTGTCTTTCAGTTTTGAATTTTATCAACTTGATTTTCATGTCAAAAGACCAGAGGTACACTGGTTGCTGTACATCAATTTACAGCAGGGAGTTACCACTATGTATAGCAGACATTCATAACACCACTAGAAGCGCAATTATTTTTACCAGAATCAGTAAGTTTTAATTCCCAGGTGTGAAGAAGACTTTTTTGAAAAAGTTAGTGCAAATTTAAAATCAAATAACTCCACAGAGACCCTTCTATTGGTAGGAGGAAGCTTCGTTTTTTCCAAGTAAACCAGAGATAAAGGATAGGGGCAGAGGTGAGACAAATGATGTTAATAACTTAACTGAAATGAAGATTAGACAAAGGGCACAGCAGGGGAGCCTTCAGAGTCAACAGGGCAGCACTAAGAACACACTTAGGACACTTTGTTGGAGTTCTTAAACAAATTGCACCACTTACTGAGACCAGGGAAAGATCCTTTCCCTTGTAATAGGCTGTAATGGCTCATCCTTGGTTAGTGTGAGCATCCCAGACAAAGCAACTCCAGTTAGACACTGGTTCTGCTGCTCGGACACCCTTGGAGGTAATAGCATGCAATGACRTCTTCTGAGTGACAGGCCCAACACAAAAGGACTTCTCAATTGCATCTGGGATGAGGTTAAGATACACCCACCAAATCACACCCAGCAGAAATGCTGACAGAGAAGCACAGCAGAAAAGCAACTTTGCTCACACACAACCTAAATCCTAGAACTACGTAGGTCAAATTGAGATTTCAAAGTGATGCCCTCTGCTCCAAGTCTTGCCAATTCTTCTAGCAGATATCTGCTCCCCAGATATCCAGTCATAGACCAGTCAGGCCCCACACGGGCCATTTAATCAGTTTTTACTTCAAACTTATTTGGTAAATTCATACTTAAAAAAAAATCTGGGTGGATTTTCTTTTCCTCCTTCAAACACTAAACAGATTCTTTAATGGTTCGTACACAGGTCCACTGCAATCTCCTCCAAAAGTCCTCCTAGAGAAAATATATAAATAAAAAATTCTTGTGTGTTTGGTAACTTTACCCCTCTAGAGGACAGAGAGACCTACGCTGAGGTAATACTCCAGTTATGCATTCCTAGGTAATGAGCTTTATCTCTCAGGATCAATTTTCCATTAATAGCATTCAGTGCTCCATCCAACTTTCAAATTAATTTGACCTGTGAACCTGGGGTGTTCTGATGCTGTTTTTGAAACTACTGGAATGTAATGTCAACACAACACAGAAAAAAAATTATAGCAGCAAGACTCTAATGGCCAAACTGATGCTTACTGGGAGATTTTAAAGCAACTAATGGCAAATAGGCAGCCCAAATTCTGATGACAAAATAAATAAATAAGTGAAAAATAAAAACATAGGTTTCTGCTCTTTCTACCTTAGCCATTAAGTCAGTAAGAGAAGCAATTTAAAACTGCTTTGTCCAGGACTGTCTGGGGTAAGAAAAGAAAGAGTGCCATGCTATTGATCTGCAAGAAGTTTATTTCTTCCACTCTGCAATGTTAAAGGAATCAATCTCTTAACTAAAGGAAAAACAAGGGTGTTGMTAATGAAGACGAGGGCTGACCTCTGGCAGGACACTGAGTGTGTTGCACTGGTGGTGTAACAGCCCAACTGCAGCTCTGAGTGCATCTCTGACACRCAGCTGGGAGGGTGCGAGCACTGCAATCAATCCTGACAGGCAAAGAGACACCTCCAAAACCTTCAGTGGGATGAGCAAATTATTAGGACACTGTCTGCATTAATCTTTGTGTTCTGCATGGCACAGGTGCATTTTATTACTCACAGTCCAACAGTCTGAGGACATATTCAAGTGAACGCAAATGAACTAACTATAGTCAGTGTTGGCTTTGA
This sequence comes from Cardinalis cardinalis, assembly GCA_014549065.1. Taxonomy (NCBI): domain Eukaryota; kingdom Metazoa; phylum Chordata; class Aves; order Passeriformes; family Cardinalidae; genus Cardinalis; species Cardinalis cardinalis. The sequence continues at coordinate 3,541,792 of JACDOX010000032.1, forward strand.
GTACATTGATATGCAAATGTAGATATGTGGCTGTACACATGAGCTTGCATGCCTACTGCTCTATTTAATTTTTATAAGTATTATTATTATTTTTAGTGGGCATTGTATTGAATTAAAAACAAAAAAATCTGCTATACCAAAAAAAGAGTTTGTTGGAAAGGGACGCTTAAGCTTCTAGAATCATCCCTTTTGTCAGAATCCAATACCTTGTTACAGGAAACAAAGATTAAACTGTTTCCACTTATCTGGAAGTGTACAGCAAAAAGATAAGAAATGCCAATTTCTTTCTTGCATTTTTAATAGGCAAGAAACACCAAACATCAATAAACCTTTGGCATTGAGGTTTTCACTGTGATAGGCAAGTCACAACTATTTTAAGAGTCATAATTAAAGATGCACACAAATTAATTTAAATCTTTAAGGTATGTAAAATGCGTTCTGTGTTCCAAGAAAAATGTTATCAAGGAAATAGTCTGCTTTATCCTTGAAAGGATATCAGTTGATCAGTGAAATGAGAAAGTACAGGCACACAGAGTAAGTGCTGCAGATCTCTGGGAACTCAGGGCTATATTGAAAGGAAAGATTGCAGGGTTACCATAGAAGAAGTCCACAGACCTGCAGAGTAACAACTGAGAAATCCTGTCTTCCATGCAATTCCTCAATGAACAGAGGCACAGATAACAGCCACTGAGTTACAGGTGTCCATCAATCCCTGAGTTTTTCACTCCACTCTGACCCACGGTAGTCACCTTCCTCTAGCTGTATCTGCATGAGAATTACAGCTTTTTCATGGGAGTTTTTGGTGGTTATTTTGTTTTTTGCTTTTTTTCTTTCCTCATTTTTCTCCCTTTGCCCTCTTAGAAGATACAACATACTACTTTAAGTTCAGGGATGATCTGTCTTTTCACCTACAGCAAAGGAGAAGAACCAGAAGGTACCACAAAGAGTTGAGCCTAACAAAACAACAGGCTATGATTTCCAGAGCTGGCACCAGAAAGCAATGGAAGGATTCAGTTTACACCTCTAGGAAAGCTCATGGAATACTTGCTATCTCTAAGATCTCCACAAAAATAAATATCCCCATCACCCATCAGGCTAGAGGATTCCTACCTGGATAAAGGTATGCACACTCTCTCTTCCATTATAGTACTGTGCTGTACCAGGAAAACAACTGCAAGGACTCAGGAAAGTTACARCTAGCACAGGATGCTGCAGCACATCTCCTCTGCAGCAAGGAAGAGCTGCTGCCTGCACTTCTCAACTGCTCTCTTGCATTTCCCAAACCTGCTTGGTCTTCCTTCCTCAGGAAAGGCAGATAAGGSCAACGACATGGCAGGAGTCAGTCACATCCCATGGCAGGATGCTCATCACTCTCTGGGTACCTGTCTCTCACTCCAGGGCAGAGCATGTCACAGTTGAGATGGCCATGACACACAGAGCATCATCACACAATTTCAGAAAGCTTCAGCCCATACAGAGTAACCACTGACCACTTCAGAGGGCTTCAAGCATCTGCCCTTCTTGTTCTTCAGCCCAACCYTTKATCCCCTCCTGTTGATGCCCTGCCCCTGTGTGCCCTCTGCTCCCTTGGTGGTTGCTCAGTGCCCTGGGCACTCCATGGCTCATTGCTGTCAGTGCTGTCACCTGCTSCWCACAGCTGTGCCCACTGGGGATGGGGCTGGSCCAGCCCCACTCCAATCACCACAAACTCTGTGCCTACAGGACATGGTAAGTCATGCTTTACTAAAGAGAAAATAAATTTCAYTGGTCACAATACAATTCCCTTTCTAAACTCTGGTTCTAAGAGTCTTTCAGGTCTGTAGCATTAAAGTACACCCTCATATACTTATTCCAGAATTTCAGACAGTCTGTTTTATCACAGGCAGAACAATTAAAGAGAACACTAGTTCAGTGTTTAGGAAATTTAGCTAATTCTTACAGCAGAGTAGAAAAAGATTAGGTTTCAGATAAGCTTCAATTAGTTATTAGGAAGATTGTTAAAAATATAACAGGAAAATTTGACATAATAAAGCTTTATATTTAAAGTTCAGAAAACATCAAAAGAATGAGAGAGTCATGCAAAASTAGAGTTTTGGTCTGTCTCATTATGATAGCAGCTCCTATTAATAAATGCAGAAAGCATTAAAAGCACTACAGTAATTTAGCAGTTGTTGGTTTTATGTCTCCCCAGCACAGCAGGCCTCCACTGAAGGGGGAGAGGATGTAGCCAAGTCACTTTTAACTTTTTCTGTGTGGTTAATCTTAAAAAGCTTTGGACTGAATCCATTGTGGAAAGACTCTCAGTTTGTATGAACATTAAGTCCTCTCTGTACCTACTGAGAGCAAGACATACATAACAGTTTTTAAGGTTTTTATATAAAATTTATAATACTCACCAAGTCAAGCTCTTCAGTTACAATTTTTCAGAGCTGCTAATCTTAGTGGGTTTCAATGCTGTAAAGCAGAGCACCATAAAGATGTTTTGCTCCAACGTTCAATATCATTTTAGTCTAAATATTCTATGATTTAGAAATAATTCATTTCAAGCTAAACTTTGCCTTAGAGTCAATTAAAATTAGCAACACAAAACTAAGAACACCAGAAAATGCTTTAGTGAAATTCTGTCTTATATGGGGTTCATTTGTTACAGTTCCTGAAGATAATCTATATTCAGGAATACTGAGCCATAGCAACTGATTAATTTGGATCATTACTTACAAAGTCCTAAAAATTCTACCACCGTAGACAAAACCTATGCATCTACTTAAACAGACATAATTACTCTGTCAAGTACATAAAATGCTATTCCACCCCACTAACTTTGTTTTTTTTAAATAAGCACTATGATGCATTCGTATTCTTCTGAGGTATCTGTTCTTTACTCAGTTACATTCAGTGTGCCTTAGGAAGATGGCTTATTTTGGCATTAAAACCAAATAAGGATGTTTTAATGGGCCTTTGCTTTCAGCATCTCTCACTATGACAGTAGTTGAAAACTCAGAATGTTCATAAAACCCTGTATGCCCTTGGGCAGGCATTTTTGTTACAAAAAGTCCTTCTTAATTTCTTAACAAATACACCTCAGAATTTACTGAACTGTCTGATTTTGGCTACACAAAAGTACATTACTCAGAATAGACCAAACTTCCAATAATAACATTCAAACCTAAACTTATTATTAAATAAAATCAGCTTTGCAGATCTCAGATTCACTCTGTTCCAGAGACTCTCCCTTCATCATGTAGTCTTGTTTCCTGAGGCTTTAGTGATTTTAATGAGTATTGAATTTACTCAGTAGCCCCCTTTCCTGAGCCAAACAGCAAAATGGGATGGTGAAGACAAAGKCAGCATAGAGCCCATTAATGTTACTATTCCTAGAATGCCAAGAATCCCTGAAAACAACACCCCACTATCAATCACACATCAGCCAATGCCATGCCCCAGAACATTAACTGCACCTGAGGAGAAGGAAGGAATCCTGACTCACACGACTTTCAAATCTTTCCTTTGCCTCTAATTCTCAAGAAAAGCAGCTAAAAAAAAATACAGATACTATCTCCACTTTCACACTGCCTAGTGCAATGGGGCTGGGGCCTCCAAGAGGCTTGCTGTGTAAATAACACAGAGTAAATAACAATGACACACTTTTTAACTGCAGAAACTCATCAGCCATGCTAAAACATASATCACACACTGCCACTGTCTCTCACTGTTCATTAAAAGGGAATGAATCCTCAGGGAGGCATCACTGAATGTAGATGTGTCTCCAACACACCAAATCATACCCTGAGCCTCCAGTAAAGCTAATAAAACCATATTAAATACATCCCAAAAGTTCCCTTGGCTCAGTCCAAGCCRCTTGGGCAATTTATAATTTAAAGGAGAATATGAGATTAGAGAGTGATGAAAACAGTGTGATCTAGAATTTGAAACAACAGTTTAACTGTTTTGCCATACTCAGAGGATGTACTGATTTACTGAAATTTGCTTGCAGAGCACTCTGAGGCTCTCTGTATTTTCACTTTCAAAAATTGTACATACAGTAATGTTGGACTCCCAGATAAATGATGCAATATACTACTTGTAAAATCAGTATAGTCAAACCTCCTCTATTTTAAAGATAACAGGGAGCACAGTGTTCACATATATATATATATTCTACCTACCATAAGAGTCACCAGCATCCTACACTCTGGGCTGATAAGGCTTTTAAGTGAGAGTGCCTGAGATGCACTCTCTGCCCTTGTCACAGTCATTCATTCCTAGCAGTTCAGTCCCAGAGTGCACCTCATTTCAGTGGAAGYTACAGATCATAAATGCCCAAGAGGAGCACAAAGAATATTCCCTGGCCTCAACTCTTCTTCTCCCTTTATTCTTGCTACTCCAGACATTTAGCTCAATTCAATATCTTAAAGAACCCAGGGATTCCTAAGGGAGAACTATAGTAAGAATGACCGTAACAAATAGCTGATTAGTTTAAATGAAGTGGAGAACAATTACTGAGACAATGAAGTGATAAAGTAAAATGAGTGAAATAATCTGAAATAATGAAAACAAACTTCTTAGCTAATTCTCTGACAGTTCTTATGAGATTCTGTTGTGTGTAAGGCCTTCTCAAAGAGAATGACAGTAAGCTGCAAGAGAAATTTAATATGAAATTCAGTGATGTGAGTTTATTTTCTTATACAGGACCTATTTAGCATCTAAAATACTTTTCTTGATATTACTGTCTCAAAACACAACAATTTGCTAGTACATCACAGCTCCCAGACTGGAGCTGGCCTGGAAGAGCTTGAGGGACTTGGTTTGATTCAACAATCTTTGGGAGGGCAGAAATTCACCCAGACCARCACCCTTTGCTGAGCAAAACATTTCCAGCACTTCAGCCCTGTCTGCTTAGATAACATTATTGACCCAACAGAGAGACCAAACCACTCATCTGCAACACTTCCTTAGCAATAGACTTAAAGAAACTCATCCCTCTGAAGGGGTTCCTAACTTTTGCCTCATTATTGGTTCTTTGTGAGCTCTGCACAGCAGCTGCCAATTTCATTTATGTAAAACATTAATCTCCTAAAACGTAGGGACAATAACTTTTCCTTTTAATCTCACATTCAAACCTATGTCAATAYTCCCACCTGAATGCGTGCTTACAGCAAACAATGAATACAAATCCATTCACAAYGACACTGCCCCACCTTACAGGGTTCCTTCCCCCTGAAGAAATCCCACCAGGACATCAGCTTAGCATGACAGATAGACTCCTTAAAACCTCCACCCATCCTCCTCCAGACCAGAGAAAAGACCTCCAAGATGATCTAGCCCAACCTTTGGCCAGTCACCACCTTGTCAGCAGCACTGARTGGCAAACTCAGTCATTTCTTGAGCACAGTCAGGGGTGGTGACTCCAGCCCCTTCCAATGCCTGATCACCCTTTGCACTGAACAAATACYTCCTGATATCCAGCCTAACCCTGCCCTGGCACATCTTAGGACAGTCCTGTCACTTGTCCTTGTCACACACCTCTGGTCCTGTCAGTGGCTGCCGGGCACAAGAGGCTGATCCCCACCTCTCCATCCTCCTCTGAGGGAGCACAGAGAGTGGTAAAGTYTCCCCTGAGCCTCCCTTTCCTCAGCCTAAACACCCCCAGCTCCCCCAGCTGCTGCTCACATGGCTTTATCCTCTACCCCCTTCAGCTTTATTGGCTTTCTCTGCACACACTCCAGCCCCTCAATGTCTCTGTTGAAATAAATGGCCCARAACTGGACCCTTCTCAAGGCATGGCCTCACCAGTGCTGACTATGGACACAGTCTAAGATTTCACAGAAATCTCTATTTTAACCTCAAAGAACCACACTTTTGCATAGCTTTTCTTATTAAAATAAATAAATACACAACTATTACTATTCCTTGCACTTGTATGACACCAATAAATCTGGAATTAAAAACAAATTTGAGGAAAGTATTCCATATCAGTGTTGTGCCCAGTCAGCTTTTCCATTGTGTATCAAGGTGAACTATTTGACGCTTACAAGACACAAAATGCCTGAAATGGTGCTCAGTTTTACACAGACACTGACACTAGTACATTACATGGTGTTTGTCAATGGCATTTAGAGCAGGTGGCTTTTTGAAATAAAGCATGTATTCAGTGGAGTATCATTAAGGGCAATTGAATTGCCCTTCATCTGTTTCTGGGGCTCTGTGGACTCAAAAGCAGCATCTGGAAGCTTTATGGGTATTATCTGGCTTTCTGTTTTATTCTGTTTAGGCAGACTTGTCTGTTTTCTCACACATTAGACTCAAAGGCAAAAGGATTTCCAGCAATGACCTCCTTCTGATGAAACTCATCTTTATCCTCTGCTTCTTGTTTCTTAGCAAGTGATGAAAAAATCCTTTATGGGTCTGAGATTACCTAAATCAACAGTGACTTGCCCATGCACAGCAGTGCTCAGTTGCCTGTTCATCAAAATATCTGTTACAGGCTGCACTGACTGTCAGAGGGAACACTCACCTGTCCAAGTACTTAACTCAGCACTGTGGTAAACAGGGACACTAAATATTCCAAATATTCATGTTTGCAGGCTTATTGGTATCAGGGGCAAAGTTTCTCTATTTGTGATGGCAGCAGTGCCACACTTGAAGACAGCTGGCAGTTCCTAATAACTGGGCAGCTTGCTGTCCCTATAGCAGCAAGTGCCACCTCATCATCCTTCCAAAACAGGGGCTGCTACTCAGGAAACTTCCCTGAGCTTGCAGGCTGGGCTCAGCCCCAGGTATGTGTCCGCTCAGCTGTCGCTGGCCTCCCTGTCCAGACAGCTTGCATAGTGATTTCTACATAAATATGAATTACACACCTTGAACAGTCAGCTCTCTTTGGCAGCCCCACGATCCCTCCTCTGTGCCTGCTGGCTCCTTTGACCTCTGCTCTCTGGACACCACTTCAGATCCCACTTATTGCATATTTAACTTCTCATTTTCCTAGCACACTGCTCCAGACAGCCAGCCCAGCTCCTGCTGCCTCCATCCTGCCAGCTAATCCCTGCTGGGCCAAGCTGAAGATACCTGACATACGGGGAGCTGGCAAAGGAGACACAGGCAGATTTTGGTCAATGTCTGGAGRGACTGGCCCAAGCATAATGATTTTGGCTGGATCAGGGAAGTGCTCATCTACTATACCACTTGACAAAGAGCTTGTTCAACTGGGTGTTTTCAAGGCCAGCTCAGCATGCCCAGAGCACTGCAGAGAGCCCTCACTGCCAGGAGGAGACACCAGCTGGAGCCCTACCAGTGCCCAGCTTTACACCCCTTCTCTAGAGGGGCAGCACCTGCCAGTAAGCAAACAGCAAAACCCTCCCTACCACAGRCTTCAAGGAAAAAATGTCAGGCACATCTCCTACAGAGGTACAAAGCACTCTTCAAGTTGGTCCATGGAATAAGCAACAAGTTCTATGGGATATCTTTGGAATATTTGCAGACGTGGGATATGGGATATTCCAGATATGGGATATCTTTGGAATATTTCCCCTCCTGTGATCCTAGGAAATGAATGCAGACTTTGAAAGAGAAAAGAAAAACCTTCATCCCAAGCATTGCAACCTGGGAGAATTCCTGCTAAAATAAGAAGGGATATGAACTGAGCAACGTATTGTCTATCTAAATTGATAGAGAACATGAAAACCAGCAGAAAGAATATCTTTTGGAGAAGTGCTGGAGGAASGGAGGGGAAAAGGGCCTTGTTTCCWTTTTCTATCCATGAAGGGTGACRTTCTGGGGAAATAAAAGATGTGTTTGACTGGCCTGTCCTTGTCTGGGGCCTGTCAGGGCATCAGCCTGGTCTCTAGCTATTAATCAAACAAGCTTTACTTCATTAGCTTCTCAGCCTTCTCCTGGATCCTTTCCCACCCTTGACAGGGGATGCTGTGTCACACAGCAGGAACTTCACTCAGGTGGGGCTCCTGACATCTGCAACTGGCTGCATTCACACTGATGCATCACAGCCTCAGCAAGCCTGGCAGTCTCCTTCTGGAGAGAGAAATTAATGGGAGGCAAACGAGGGAACAAAAGGAAGAGAGAGGGAAGGAGACACTCCAGGRAGCAGATTTCAGGATAAGCAACCTTAGAGTTAAAGGGTAACTTTCCATAGGAACATTGAGGACAGAGGAGTGCCACAGAAACCAAGCAGTTTGTTTAGACATCTGCTCCAGGAGTACACATATAAAAGACAAACTTGGGAAAAGAGGCTGCTTAAGAGTTTTCCTGGCWTGGGAAAGGAGGATACATTTTAGCCCTGTAATTACCATTTTTATAGCAGCACAAGTCAGTTAATTTTCTTATAATATTGTTCCATAGTTTAGAAAGCATTTATTTTCTCTAAACAGTCAGCAAGTATGAGTACATTATTCATAGTTTTTCTCTGTTTTCATAAAGTCTTGTTAATAGAACGCATTGAAGAAGGCCACTGTCACTACCAGAATGTTCCATTTCAATACCAAARAGAGCAAGTAATTTACACATGTGAATAAAACAGCACTCTGTTCCCTAAATGACAAGGGCAAAACACTATATTCTGATTATTTTAAGCTAGACTGAAAAAAAAAAAATCAAACCTCCTTAACATAGTCCATAAAATTAATCAGGCAAAAACCCTTTCAATTAGGCTTAGCAGTCCTGTCACCCTCAGAATTTCAAATAATAAACCCAAGAATCACTTAAAAATTCCACAATGTCAGCATAACACACCTCATATAACTCCACAACATATGAAGAAGGCCCAGGCATTAGCAGCTGACCATAATAAAAATGGCTTTAAGTGTGACAAGGATGTGGCAGTATCTGGTGTCCAGGGCAGCTATCACTAATGAGCATTTTCTCTCCAGTTCTGCAAATTTGCAACWTTTTATTTCTATAGTATTTCAGTAATACATAAAATATCTATAATAAATRTATTGTGGGTCCATTTTCAGTTCTCTTTGAGAAGGACAGGGGAGGTTTTACACCAGCCAAATAGCAAACCTATCACATCAGAGTAATCTCATTACACCATCAGTGTCGGGATTAAAAAAACAACTCACATGCAAACTGGAAATAGTCTGATTGAGAAAGGGCAGAGGTCAGCACTGTCCCAGACTCCTGGCAGTCCTGTATCCCATGGCCAGAGACTGCCACCAACAGCTCTGTCACAGTCAAAAGCATTTCTGACAACACGGATCTTGGAGCATTCAGAGTGAATATATTTTGCCAGCCCATCAGAAATTTGTTCATCAACTTTCCAGAAGATCTCAGTTCAAGATGAGAAATTGAAAGAGAAACTTTAAAAGGACAGAGGTTTTGAGAATTGACTCAGACATACAATTTTGGAATTTCTGGAATCTCCAATACAAAAGATTTGTTTAAAGGAAATAAGAGATTTAAAGGCAAGAGAAAAATAAGGACAGAAAATAGTGATTGAAATGTAGAGGAAGAGCACAAAGAGGAATTTTCAAGGCTGCAAAGCTGCTCAAATCATGTAAGTTTTGGTGGGGAAATCCAGTTATAAGCACCCCAGGCTACATTACCAAGTGAATAATCTGAGCAAAACACATGAAGTCCAAAGTTTCTACGAGAAGCACCAAAAACATAAGCAGAGTGCCTGTTCAGGCAGAACCAAGGTATTCACAAGGTACAAAGGCAAGAACTATCATATCATTTTGTAAACAGTTACTAAATTCATGTACAACAAGATTCTGTAAAATTGTAGACAAACTTCAACCCCAATAGAAAACAACAGGCAGATATTTTCAATAGCCTTGAGTCTGCAGAAGCTTTACTTGCAAAAACTTCTTCAAAACTTACAGGAATTKTGCCAAGTGTTTTTCCATAGGATTTATTTTCCCTGATCTCCTTATATAAAGTTATGGTTTTCATGCTGCAAACATCACAGATGGTGTAGAAAGAACACTACCATTTGAAATGCTAGACTGCTTGAACATTGAAGTCAAAGGATTTTTTCTGACTATTAACACCTGAAAGCCCTGCCACACTTGGAGAAATGCCCTAATTCACAGAAGTTCTCAGTTTGGTTAATGGAAAAGCACACCCTTTTGCCCCCAATCCATTTTGGTGTGTGAACACAGACATTTCATTCCAGTAGAGCATCAGAGSACAACACTAAATTTTGGACACTCTTAGCATGATTACTTTGCAATTATGGCATATGTATTATGGCAAGTCCCAAGTCAATTATGAACTCTGTGTATTACAAAGGCACTGTGAAACACTGATTGATTTGGACAGTTTGTAGTTAATTAAGTTCATTTCCAATTCCATCTCTTCACACAATTTCAAAGCATTCTGCATTGAAAGCCCATTTTCAATTAGTMAGGAGAATGAAACAAAAAAGTATTAATTATAAAAGTGGCAATCCCCATTTAAATCTTCACACTACAGCAATTATTTATGTTAAGTGTTGAGAAATTGGAGAGTTGTACTTGTCTAATACAATTTTTTCCTTGATGTATATCTCATGTATATTAAATCTGTACAAAGTAGTGGCACAGCATTTTTTTTRAAGTAAAGACTAAATTATTGCTCACAAACTTGTACAAGGCTCCAAAAGGTAGAAAAATGTCTGTGCTTGGCTAGATTAAAATTAAGTGTCTTGGCCTGATTCTTCTCACTGCTACTGCACTACTACCCCCATGTAATTCCATTACTTGGACTGAAGCAAACATCACCACTGAAATAGTGAAGGAATACTGATATAGTAGAACTTTATGCTGCCAGAGGAGTACCCAAAAGAAAATATTCAGTTTTATTCTGGTGTTTGATGCTCTTCAAAAAGAACAKGTCCAGGCACTTACCAAACTGTTTTTATAAAGAGGTACAAACTCTTGGGAATATGAYGAAAACAAGAAAAAATCCCTTAAAATGCCCAAGTTATTCTTCTCCAAAATAGGTGTTCTTTAGYACATTAAAACCTTTCTTCATGTGAGCCAAACAGCTCCAACGCCCATTAAAAAGAGAGAGAAGAAAGACCCAATGTTTTTTGTGATGYCATTCAAAGATGGCACATCTTAATTTGCTGGTTGTATTCTCTCCACCTCCATCAAAGACTGCCAGCCACAAACATGRCACCCAAATGAATGATACGAGACTAGCAGATGCACAGTGCTTTAAACCAACTTTTCTAGCTCCATTAGCTGGATTTTGAACTGCCATCTACCAGCAGTTGCCACTGGCATGRAGCCCCTGCTCCAAAGCCAAGATGACTTCTTTAACCACTGGCACAGCCTCATGGCCTGGCTCCTTCCCCCTGCTCTCCCTCTTTGCCAGTTTGGTATCAGGTTCCCCACACTGCAACAGTGGAGCAGGGGGAAAACCACAAGCACTAGAAAACAGAAAATAATTCAGGGTAGGTAGAAGGACAGGCAAGAAGAAACATAACAGCCAGAAGGAAYTGAAATAGAAAGCAGGGTTTCATGAAATGGRAAACTTCAGTTAATGGGAAACAAARATAAAGTCAAATAAATGTAGASTGTTGCAGATTCAAATGAAGRAGAACAATACACATCTTTCATGTTTGTGAGCTGTCTGCAATATTCTGTGACTTTCTCAGCTCTCACCAAGCACTCTAAGAGGGAAGAGCCTGCTCCTCACACTACAGATATTTTTTAGTGCAGTTTTCAACATAGCAGTAGATAATTCACCTTACACACACCTGGGGCTCTRTGGTGGGGGTTCAGACAGGGCTGGAGCTCGCAGTCAGAGAAGAGCTGTGCCCAATGCACCATGACAGAGGGCAAGAGAAAGGGGTTTTGTGAGATACATTGCAAGGTTTCCTTGCTTTCTACCCTTCTGCTTATTTCCTTCATTTGAAGYTGCACCCAGTTGAGAAAAACACTTAAACTGCATGAAATTAGATCCATGGAAGATGATTTCTATCAGCAGCTTATTAAAACTGATTTCAAAATCTGCATTTTAGTTAAAGAGAATTACATTTAGTGCCATCTGAGTAGGAAATCTCATCAGTGGCAAAACATTTTTTTTTTCTAAATCTAACTGTACCATCAATAAAACTACATGTTTTATATTGAGTTGGCCTTTTATTCTAATGAAGGACGAGCTATGAGATGTGTGCATTAATTTATTTTAAACACCCCCATTAGAGCTGCAAACATGCATAAATACATAAAAAATTTGTTCGATAAATCRATTTWAAAAAATCTYTGTATTTTTGATACCTCATTCTTGCACCCTGTGGCATCTGAACACACAGCAGGTACAGCCCACCAGTATAACCAGTGCTCCCAGCTGCACCCTGGGCTGGTCTGCACTGTAACTTGACAGTGTATTTATGTATTCCTCCAACACAGGGGGCCAGAGACTTCTCCTTGGGAGATATTTTGCCATCAATTCAGAGAGACAGAGGGATGATCTTCAGGATACAGAGGTGTGGGATATGGGGTTTTATTTGTTAAGGTTTTTAAGGCTTATGTTCACCAGAAGACCTATAGGAAAGGCACACAGAGAGAAAAATATTTATCCCTAAAAAAATTCAGRTGCAACTGAAATATTAATAATTAGAAGATATTGGTGAAGGAAGCCTTGGAATAAAGCTCACACTTGCCTAGTTTTGAGGGGTTTTTGTGTGTGTGCATGTGCTGCCTGCAGGGAGGAGGAATTATGTTTTGATTTTTATTTTTTTTAATCAGCTTCACATTACTGAGAATCAGGCAGCCAATGGTAGAGAGAGTACTTCTAGACTGGTTCTCCTAAAGGAAAATTACAAAAAAGAACAGCTGGCATGAAAATCCCTTAAAGAATCTGRTATTTTTTGCATGGAATTACTTTCCTTAGGACTTGACATGCATTTGGAAACTGAATTCAAAACAGAATGTGGCAACAAATTTGTAAAAGAAAATCCTTTGGCCATTTAATCAGTGTTACAGGATACATACAGGAATGCCTGTGCATTTCTTTGGGAAAACCAAGCAGCTGAGGTGTGTGTGGGGGGGTTCTTTGTTTGTTGTTTTGGGGCTTTTTTCCTTTTATTTTATTTATTTTAAAATGCAGAGTCCTGTGTGGGTTGAATCTGCTCTCACAGCGTGCAATACTGCTGCAATTAGAATCACAGCCACTCAAACACCACCACCCTTGAGAGGAAAATAAGAAATCACTGACTTTAGGGTCTCAGCCACCTTGATTTGAATTAGCTCAAATCTGATGTGGAAAATGAAGACATTAAAAAAATAAAATAGAAAAAAAGAACATAGAAAATAGAATAAATTGTTTTACAAAGAGTCTGTTCTGTTACCATAAAAAAAGCTAAGGAGAGAGTGCTGAATATTGATAAACTTCCCTCAAAGGCCCAGAGAGTCAGAACACTGAAATTATCTGAAGGCTCTATTAACTGCCCATCAATTGATCATTTTGCACAGTTATTAYTTGCATATAGAAGTTCAGATCTTATTTCAAGAGTGAAATCTCAAATGTACACCTATGAAACACCTTTGAGAAAGAAAAAAAAAAAGGAAAACACCCACTGACATTGCAAATGCTGCAGCCAGAGCTCAGGCCCTGGTTCCTGAGCCTGCTGGGAGGGCTTTAGACCTGCTGCCCTGCAGGGATCCTGGCCCTGCTCTGACCATGACCAGGAACAGGAGGTGCAGAAGAACGAAGGGGATCGGGCTGAAGGTCCATWGGAAATGTACTCGACCATGGACCACACTGTCAATAGATCAGGAAAATACYGACTGAGCTAAGGCAGGCAGAAGCACAAAGCCCAATATCACTCATGATGAAAACTGAAATATTTTAGCCAAGGGAATCCTGGAAGCTGGCCAAGAGAAAAGCAAAAAGTCATGGTTACCAACAGTACTGATTTTCCTGAYGCTTGAGTAGTCAAGAGTTTTCTGCAGAGCAAAGTAGCTAAGAAGCTAATGATGCTAAGAAAAAAAAAATCAGCTTTCAGTGCTTTTTAACATATAGATATTGAATCTTTAATCAACAAGGGCAACAGACAGACCTCCAAGGATATTAAATCCTAGTTCTTTAGAATTTAAATTAATACTAAAATAGGTACATTAAATTACAAAGCTTGACATTCCTGATTATTTAAATTAGCCACACTGGGGAAAAGGATCTTTGTGCAAACAGGAGCAAATTCCTAAAGCTCTCTATAAATGTACTGCTATTAATGTCAATATACTTCTTATTCACAAAGGGAAATTTCATTCAGGACACCCAAAGCTTTAAAGTGAATTAGGTTACTCTCCTTTATTAGAAGATGGTACATGTATTTCATAAGTAACTAAGCTCTCCTGCTAAACATGGYGTGCCAGACCTGGGCACATTATCAAGTGATAACCACATTATCATGTTAAAGAGTTAAGGCCATTCTACATCTGCTAGAACAGAGGTGAAAGTTTGTTTCTCTGCATGGCATTGGTCATTCAGCTCTTCCAGCAAATTCAGCAATCCTACTCCTTTTTGTCCTCTATTTCTTCTACGTGAGGATTTTTCTCAATAGCTCCCAAGCTATACAGAAAAAAAGAAAATCCCGCCTGACTGAGGTCTGTAAAACTAAAGAAGCACAAAGCAGCTGTGTAAGTCCAGAGAACTGGAACCACTGGTGCCACTTAAACCAACAGCTGAGCCCCCATTGATGCCAGCACAATTACACCCAGGCCTCCCCTYTCTTGACAGCCTCTTCAAAATACCAACAGCAGCAAGCGTGGGATTGGSTTGACAATCATTTACAAGCAAGTGTGACCTTTTTTACTCAGTGGTGACATTTGTATCCTATTAGCAAAATACTGTATTGTATTTAAGCAATAATTGCATTTTCTATGGAGACAAACGACATGTAAATCAATAAATGACAAGGCTGCAGGCCAAGCACGGTATTGATTTTCAGTCATGTTCATCTCTGAGCTTAATGCTCAGAAAACACACTATATGCTATGATTTTTTACAAGTTACATCTTTTGGCCTAGATAGTTTTCTGAGAATTAAGAAATAAGAAAGGTGCTCTCCACTTGAGAGAAAAGAGATTAAAGGGGAGTGAGAATTTAACTGCTGTAATCGAAGTTAGCACAGGATCTAAAAACCAAATGCTGAACAGATCAATACTGGTTTGTACAACACACTTGTCATCTCCTTGGCTGCTATGGCTGATGAAATTACACATGAAAATCACCTGTGTTAAACCCGTGGTTAAATGTACCAYCACTGAAACAAGCAGGTTTACAGAAGTTTCAGTGAGAACCATTCTTATTGCTTTTGCCCTTCATCAGAAAACCAAACTACTTAAACCCCACCACAGTAAATCCCTGTCAAGTGGCAGATAGTAAGGAGGGCATTCCTGAAACATGAATAGCATGTTTCCAAATTTGCTGTCATTTCCAAATGAAGAARTTTTAATATAAAACTAAGAAGAGAAGGGCATAATCTCATCTCCTTGTTTTCCTTTTATAAACAGATCTAGAACTAGACAGTCAGTTATTAAGGATACCATATTCCAACACTTAAATAAAAACTGGTTTTAAACAATTACTTTTAGAAAACAAAAACTTGACCAGTTCTTGRTTGCTCTTTTCTGTAACTGCAGAGAAAAAGCAAGAAAAATCTGAAATTAATTTCCTAACAGATCAAAAAAAAGTGATCACTACCTGATCTCTGTGACATGCACAAGTGGTCTGCTCGTGAAGAAGAAGAAAAACTTCAACACACAGGCAGCCTCAACCATGCAGGAAGATTTAAGCAGCCTTTGCTAGCAAAGGAACCAAGTCACCACTGTGACTATGAGACAAAATGTCTGTCACAGGAAATAAGAAATTCATTTCACTCTACCTGGTACATTATCGCAGTAACAGCACCGACTCTTCTAAATCTCTTCCTAAATCATTAAAAAGGTCATTGACTGAAAATATTTTAGGAGAGCTAGTCAGACTGATTTGGGATATTGTTTTCCATAAATATCTCTGTGACAGTCATAATTTAATAACCTTGCATTTTTAACTTAAAAAATTTTGCTTCTCACTGTAACCTTAACACAGTGGGGTGAGGGACRAGTGAGGAATAATCCCACAATATTATTTTATGCTCATCAGACCTTTCTATACAATRTAAAAGGAGTAGACACAGATGTTTACTTCCACCACAAAGGCTAATTTTCCTTCCACTAGACATTATTGTGAATATAGATTATACAATCTAAATGCAGTTGTACAATATGTAAGACCCTGCAATATCCTGCAATTGAACCAACAGGTTAAGACACTTTTCATCTGACTGCACTAAATTATTGATCCACTGGTCCCTTTTTCAGATTTTAAATCACCCAAACAGAAGGAAAAATAAATGCATTAAGACTTTGCAGTCTCAGTGAGAAAATCTATGTAGGTAGTTTGAGTCCCCACAGTAAAAATAATCACAGGGCATGTCTTGCAGTAATCCATCTGATTCTGAATTAACCACTCAAAAAGCAGTTTATTTCAAAAAATATATTTTTAGTTTGCTTTAGAGTTTAGTTTGCTTGAGAGTATATAAGCCCCATCTATCAATTCCTGCAGTTTGAGTATTACAGTATGAATAATATATGCCTTTATCATGTGAATAAGATAACAGCCTTCACTCCCCAGTGCTCTACATTTCTTGTTCCAAATGTGACATAAAATACAATTTTCCTCAAGTAGCTGAAAAGGAATTTAGAATAAATGAATTAGGAATACTTGAATGGAGATAGACACTAATTTTGCAAAAAAAAAAATACAAAGCAAAAAAATCCAGAATTATTTATTAAATTCAGTGAGACACTGAGAAGRGTCTGAAGATATAGCTGAAGAGTGAGGTTTTCTTAAAAAACACRCCTGGATACCTGCACATCTTTCTAGGTTACCGCCTCAAAAGCTTCTTAAGCCCTCTTGAGCCTTTTTCAACAGCTGACAAGAAATGCACCCTTTGACCACCTACAGCTGTGAAGTCAGAGGGATTCAATTCTGGTCACTTTGTCTTATTTTCCATTTTTTTTCACTCTGTTTTATTTATTATGGAGGCTCAGGTAATCACCAAAGCATCAGGAAAGTGCATCYGTTTAAAACAGGTCCCAGGACCAGGCAGAACAGGGATATCACCCAGGCTCCAGCTCCTGAGCTCTTGGTCAGCAGAGCCACAATTTCTCTTTCTGAAACAATTCAGACACCACATTTAAATACCTGGTGCACTGTCCATACTGCAGCACTATGGACCTGCCTCTGGATGCTCACTACTCTCCATAGAGCTCTGGCAGCATCAATAACCATGCAAAATTATCAACTGACAAGAGCAATTAATAAAGGATTATTTGGAATGCAACATACGACTGAAATATTCTCTGTRTATATTTTGGGCCTGTGGCCTCCCTCACCCCATTTTCTTTATGTTCTTAAAAAAAATAGAACAAAGTCTTGGCTTTCCCATTTTTCACTACCCCAGACATATTACTTTGATTTCAGGCCAAAAGGAATTGGAAATTTATTGTCATTGAAGAAGGAAGAAGCTCAGTACTTATTTGTTTTGGACCAGGAACTGATTATTTTTCTGTCTTGTTTTTAACATGTGGGCACACACAGTTATTTTGACTGACACAACAACTGCTTAAGACATCTCTGTGTTTGATGTACAGCGMAAGAATCATTAAAAAAGACAGAGTAGAAGAACTAAACAATTACAAAGGCAAAATTACAAGGGGCATGTTGGGAGGGAGATGAAAAGGACAAAAACAAGACTCCACACAGTAACAAATCCAAGCACTGAAAACCTCAGAACTGTCAAAATTCTCAAAAGAAAGGATTTGGAATTTTGTTTTAAAATGCATATAAACATATGCATTTTAAAACAAAAATCAAAATGCTTCCTTTTGAGACTTAAAGGAGTTAAGTGACAATTTTAGAGACTTAAAAGAGTTAAACGGGRATTGTCGGAGGGAAATTTATTTTCTGCTAACCCAAAATGATTTTCAAAATAATTTCTCTTTTCCTGCGCCTGAGAAAAACACCATTTAGGATAACTCAGCAAAACTTTCTTGCTGCCTTCTCCTCTGGTAAAATAAGCAATCTAACAACATAATTTATCCACACAGRTGTAATCAGTATCTCTACAGACCTGCAACACCAAAGCACTTTCCAAAAGCCTTGGGCTGGTGGTCACAATGAGAAAACAGCCCAAAAGTTTAACRGCAATGGACTTGGGCTTTATTCTGTTATGGGGAAAAAAGCATCCTTATGTCAGTCACACAGAGAATTCCCTCTCTAAGCYTTGGCTTGACCTTGACAAATCACAAAGAACCGTAAGAAATGCCATGGATGGATAATGGCTAATGATGCTCACCAAAGCAGTGACATCATCCTGAACCAAACAAAGCCATCCCCTGCACTCTCCTGTCATCCTCTTTACAAATGGAAAGTCACAAGCACTAAAGCAGATGATCACAAGCACATTTGTTTTAAAGGAAATGTTAATTGAAATTGTCATGCTGCTGCTCACAGCTAGGAACAGGACCCCAAGGGATCAGCAGAAAGAAAAGGAAAAAAAAAGGTGAGCTTTGCCAGAGGAGCWCTGACTCCCAGCCAGTGGTGGGGAGGCCTCCGTGTCTGATAATCCATTTTTAACTACAGCAAGATTAACTCTGACCTGAATAAAAAGCCATTTCTAAAGTGCAGAAAGCCTATTATCTGCTCTTTTAAGCATGTGAGTGGGAGGTGAAGAAAATAATCACACAAGATCTACAATTTCTTAATTATTTTTTAAGAGATAGTGGGACCTGAATATCTGAAAATAAGAAATAAAAATACTCATTTTAATGCATGCCATGTAATGCTTATCACTTAATCACTGAAAAGTGCTGTCAGGTTTAATTACAGTCTTCAGTGGCCCAGCAAGATGAATAAGTCATGAATCTTGACACCCAAATCCAAACCATGAAAGTTTGCTTTCTCCTCCCCTCCTAGCACATACTGGATCCCACAGAAGAAAACAACACATATTAACAGCCACTTCTAAACAGGAGAACAAACTAACCCAAATTTATTCTTTGATAAAACCTGTTTTTATAGCAGGGACCAAAGTTCACTTAAAGGGCAAGAAAGAACCTACATCAGCCTCACTCTGCATTAGCAATTGCTGAGTAAAGTAGGAGTTATCCAGGGCCAGGGGGACCCTGTAAATGCTGAATAGCAGTTGGGAAGAAAAGATCCAGGTATCAATGACTGAGCAGAGAGAGAGCAGCCTCAGGACGCTCATTGGAGCAGCCTGCCAAGCTCAGCCCTCCCATGCTCACCAGCAGGAGCTGKGGCTCTCTGCCCAGGCACAAAACTCCAGGGCAAACACCTCTTCAGATTTTTCCCCAGGCTATGCTCCATCTCACAGGCATCCTGCTGGCATGAGCAACCATTTAGCTTTCAGTTACTCGTTTCCCCAGGAGCTTGTTTATCCATGAGCACCTCAATGTTTATCTCAGGGCTCAACACAGTCTAAAATACACCTCAAACCTGAATGGCTTGAGGAATGGCCCTTAAGAACCTGATCAATGAAGCATTTTTCACTGACTTCTAAGTAAGTACAACTTCAGATAAAGAGAAACACTATTCAAGGCATCCAGCAACTATTCTCTGGTATTTTGAGGAATATAGTAATAATACTTCTTCATTGCAGTTTGGAGAATAATTTCTGGCCTGTKGGAAATGACCTGCTGGGCAGGCCTTAGGGAAGATAGGTCTCCATGCCCAG
Organism: Cardinalis cardinalis; assembly: GCA_014549065.1. Lineage (NCBI taxonomy): Eukaryota > Metazoa > Chordata > Aves > Passeriformes > Cardinalidae > Cardinalis > Cardinalis cardinalis. The sequence continues at coordinate 3,561,538 of JACDOX010000032.1, forward strand.
TTTTCTAAACAGACTCATTCACATCTCCAGCAATGAGAAAAATCAATGCAAGTACAAACTGAAGAGTGTGTAAAAGTCCCAGCCCCATGGCAGCCACTCTTCCTAGGGTTAGATCCCTTGCCAATGGAGATGGCCCTGGCAGCTGCACAACTCACTCCTTTGTTCCACAGTGTCACCCCTTCCCTGAGCACTGCAATGTTTCACTACTTGCAGGGGCCACTACTGCAGCAATCAATCTCATCCCAAACTCCCAATGTTCAGCAGGATRGCCTCACTTATTTTGAGCTGGCTACCAGGAAGATTTCCCTGACTTTTGTTTTCTCCTTTGCCCTTCTGCACTGCCTGAATGGAAATGCAAAACTGCTCTCTGTGTCCTCTCGCCCTCTTTTGGCTCTCRTTGGTCTATATCTCTCTCTCTGGACTACATCTTGCTCCAATGGCTGTGTGTGTGTGTTTGAAAGCCCCCTTCACTCACTGGAGTTTAAAAAACCTCCTTACAACAACTGGCATCACCTGAGCCATTCTGATTGACTTCCAGCCAYTGCCAGTGACTATGAAGATATGGTCATTAGATAAATACACACACACCATTCCCAAAAATACATAGGAATACTTAAACCTGAGACAGTTAAGGTCCTATATGTACAGAAAAATAAGTGACTTCATTGAAAACAGCAAAAATATCTAATTCCTCTGAATATCAATATATGATTTCTTAAATTCTATTCATCACATTCAACTTGATTAGTAGTTCCAATGCTGATTGTTTAGAGAAGAGTAGGACAGACTTTGCTGCAGCTCTTTTCTGACCTGAATGGGTTGTTGCATTTCAAATGTGAACACTCATTTTTGTCTCTTTACAGTGTTTTCGATTCAGCAGCCAAATGATGCTTTTAAGGAAAAGGAAAGACTAAGGCCCACACTGAAAAAMGGKATGCATTAGAGCAATGAAAATAATTTATTCATACCCTAGTGAGCAAGAGCCACTCTCAGCCCAATATATGTGTGYGACAAAACTCTTTAGGAAATCCGCTTCTATTATAGAACATATTTGGAAAGGTAAAGCTGATAACCTTATCTGAAGTGCATTCAATGGGCTTCTTCCTTTAGGCTTTCATAATAATTACAGCATTAAATTCTCAGATTTTTAATGCATTAGACACACTGAGGACATAAGACACTCAACTAATGTTACATAGAAAGAAAAAAGTGAAGTCTTCACATAAGAACTTTAGCAGAATTAAATTCCACATATCTGCATGGAGTTCCTCTGTGAGAAACGGGAAAAAGAAGGAGAAACATTTGTAATGGAAAAGAGACTAACCTTTTGCAGCATTAGGTCTGTTGACTGACACTTTTAAATACTACTTTTGATTATGTTTTATTTTGATGAATATGAAATGCGGCTTTGTAGAAAAATTAAAGTAGTTGATAGAAAAACCCATCATTTTCAAAGCTGTGTTCTTGAATACAGGAACCTAAGGCTTTGACACCGGCACATAAATGGAAATTCATCCCAGAGCATGAATTAAGAGGCTCCTGATACAGAATAATTAGAGCCTTGGGGAGGGGACAGGTTGAGAATTCAAAAATGTGTGTGAGTTTACATAGCTTCCAAACAGATGTAAAGGTAAGGGTTCTTCTATCACTATGGCTTCTAAGGTAGTGGAAACTCAGTATTTCTTACATCTAATTGCCTGCAATGCATTTTATCACTGCCTCAGCACCAACATTCATTTTCCTTTTTTATACAGCTCTGAGGGGAAACAGCAGTTTCTCTGGAGTACAGAAACAATTCATCCTCAGAATACAGTGTAGGATTCTCAGTACCCTGTTGAAAGCCTGAAATTATCACAGCTCTCTCTCTCCAGTACAGGGGACCAAAATAAAAAACCAAAAAACCCCAAACTCTTCCAGAGGTCAGWACAAATGTCACACACGCATTTCAAAAACTCCATTTTAAAGATTTGTTCTGAAAAAAATGGTTAACAGARCAGTATTTCTATTCTGTTTCAGGCACTTTTATTATACCATCAATTATTAGAGCATCATCTTCTAATAGGAATTTCATCATATATTCAAACTGGTGAGCAGAGTCATTCAGCAGCCACAACAAATTTGGCTCAACAGGCTTTATTTCAYGAACTACAATGGTATCAAGTGGTCAGTCCTTTGTTTTTAATTTCTGGTTATCGGAGATGCAAATGAATGATCTCTCATTCTAACAACCAGCCATGGCAAATAGTTACAACTACATTCTAACATATATTTAACTGTGGGCAAACAACATTATGAAGCTGGGGACAGGGAAGTTTGAATCAGAGAAAATACTCATTTTATTATGGAAATTTTAAATTTATTTTCTTCTTCATTTACCAGAGCCATATCATCCTGATCAGAAAAGTAAATATCAGAGTTTGTACTTGATCCAATGTAGAGAACTCCAATAATWACAAGAATTACCTTTTTTCTTCCCCCTTTTTATCTACACCTGCAAACTTGAAAAGACCAAGTTATCTCTTGCACAACCAGCTCTGTGTACCCAGGTCTTAAATGTTGCTTAGTAGTGAAACACAATGTCCCCCTGCACAGAGCAYGCAGTGACAGAGCACACAGATACCTGGGCTCCCTGTGCTCCCTGAACCCCCCTCACCACAGGCAGTGCAATTGGGGACCAACACTCTCAGGAGTTCTGTGGATCTGGGAATGCTGGCACCTCACCAGTGACTGGCCAATGAAATCACTGAGCACACTGGCACTTCCTTGAGGCTCTAAGGACACATCTTTAATTAGTCATTCAGTCCTTTAGCCAGCAGCCTCTGTTCCAAGGGGCCTTTTCAGTGATGCCAAACATTTTTTTTAAGATCCTTTAAATATCAACTAGTTTATTCTTATTTGTTGCTACGAAACAACTTCTGATGCATCATATCTTTGAAGTCCAATCTAGTGTTTATACAGAAAAAGTGAAGCTGACACTYCTTGCTCTACATAATTGGAAAGCACCCCAAACATTACAAATGAAGCTCCTGCTCCAGATGCTGATAGGAAGCAATACTGAAATTTTCTGKAAAAGAATTCAAAACATGCAAGCTTAACAATTTCCTTTTTGGGCTGGCCACATCAGTAAAATCTTTAATCGTAATGTATGTGCTAAGAAAATTAAGGTACAAAATAAGAGATTCAATGTGGGAACAAAAAAAAAAGTTTTGTTAAATGCATGACTAATCATGAATCCTATCTGGAATGTTATTAYGATGTCTGTGTTGCACATCCATATTTTGAGGCAGAAGTGAATCCTGCTTTACAGCAAGCCCTGTCTAAAGTCCTGATGAGCTGTAAACTCTTGCTCTATTGCCAGCATGCCAAGCTATTGACCCATAACACCTTGGGGTTATTGGGATGTGGACAGAACAGCTTGAGGAACACACTCACTTCAAATGCTAGATGCATTTTTTTGTTTGCATACAAGAAGTTCTTCTGTGACATGAATTGGAATGATTGTAAAATCTACTGATGTTTGTAAAAAAAAAAGGTGTTTGTAAAATCTAATGGAACACAAAGGAAAAAGATCCCTTGGTTTTGTATTGGGATACTGCAGAAGGCAAGAGTGGTTAATCCTCACCAGCCCCATCAATGTCACATATCTGCAGTCTTATTTACATTAAATGCCATAGCAGRGTTTACTTAAATTAGAAGGTTACACATGACTGGATAAAATTAAAGAAGTCACTTGATGAGTTTTTAATTTCCTCTGTAGTGATTTAATTCTGAAGTAATTTGAAAGAATCCTCTCAGAATGCAGTATCAAATTACAAGAGAACCTGCTTATCTCTACCAAAGTTATCATCCATTGACCAGCCTTCAGACTCCAGGCTCTTTTTTCAGTGTTCTAGGGAACTCTGAAATGCTTCCTGAACAGCATCAAACTCTTTTTGTTCATTCCAGMGCATGCCACACAACTCTGTAGCACAGATCTGTTTAGTGTTGGTCTCCTCCACATGTTACACTAAAGATAAACATCATTGTTTGGGAATCAGGCACTCCACATTTGTTCACCCACARTGATTCTTCACCAAATGCCTAGATGAAGAARCAGACATTGTTTTCTCATTTGCACYACCCCAGCCTGGATAAGGTGCTCCCATCTCACCAAGCCACTGCCAGGACCCTGAGGAAGTGCTGCACAACACTGCTAACTCATGCAACCTCAACACAACACTCAATCCCAACTTTCTGCAGGATAAATTACAAGTGATGGAAAGAATTTCAATGAGTTGCCCAGGGGAAGCAGAATATTTATTTCAGCAGTGCTCCAGTTTCCAAATCACCCTAACTAAGCTGGTTGTCAACACAGCAAGATTACACTGCTGGTTCATTGCTGCTCCAGCAGATGGTGAGGACCTGTAAAAGCTGAACACGCTGCCACTTTGCTGTTCTAACAAATTAAAACTCAAGTCTTGAAAAGTTAATTTGTTCAACAGCAATAACAAATGTGAAGTTTAGGCCCTTGATAACTATATACACATGCAAATATATAATTTTAGGAGCACTTATTCCATCTTCTGAGAAACTCAGTGTTGTAAAATAGTTTTTCTGTGAAGATWTTGAATTTTGTTTTTAGACAAAATCTGGATAACCAGTCATAGTTCATTTATAATTTTAATATAAAGTCACTATAGCTGCAAATGTCTCAAGTTTTGGCCTGGCACTCTAAAGCTCCAGAAAAGGCTTCCAACAAAAACATAAAATGGATTGTGAACAGCTAATTAAGTGTGGTAGCCAGCCTTGCGAAAGAGAGCTATCTTTGGATGTCTTAAATCATTACAGCTCTCTCTGGAATAATTTTCTTAGGAATAAGAGAAGATTTCACTCCCTGTCCCAAACCTCCAAAGCATCAAAAGACAACAATGCTAAGTGACATAATTCAGACTTCATCTCTTACTCTCCTAAAAATCATAACCAGATTATCTATGGCCATTATTGCAGAAATTGCTCCATGGCTGGAAGCTTTGCAATATTCTCACTGATTGACACTACCCAAGGATGACTTCTGAACAATTCATAGACTACAGCTATTTTTCTTTCAATTACTGCATCTCTTACAAYGTCTACACATCATACAACATCATTGAAATGTTTTGTTGTCAGTATGGACACTCCTGGTGAACCAAACAATTGCTACCCACATTTTGCAGATGAAGCAGAAGGATGATGAGTCTGCTGTGGGAGTTGAGGCATTTTTTGTTTGGTTTSGGTTTTCTTTAKTGTGGTTGGTTGGTTCCTTGGTTGAGGGGTTGGTGGAATTTTGTTTRTTTGTTTTAAAAGGCATATGAATGCCTTCTGGCTGCACCAAACAATAGCAACCATTTCATTGAACACTCCTGTTTTCACAAGCAAGCTTAAAACACTCTGAATCAAGGCAGATGTTCTTTAACTAAGATACTTTTGGAAATAAACTTTATGCCTCAGAGCACTAAGCAGATTCACACTTTCAGATATGGGCTCTGGAGTACCAGAAGGTCTCCCAGAAGTGACCAGCAGCACAGGGGAATGAACCATAGATCCAGCAGTCTGCACTCACTCCACTGAGACAGACAGGCAACCAATCAGTGTTCACAAAGCAAACCCAGCTTTCTTTATCTGCTCTGCTCTCTCACCCAGTCCTGCTCCAAAACTGCCCACTTCACCTTCACACATTCCCTCATTAAACCTTCTAACAAATTCCACATGAGCAAATCATCAACTCTTGATCACATCTTTTCCTCATTGTTTGTCTTTCTGTAGCCCAAAAGTGCCATGGAACTTGCTCAGCATTCCTTTTTGCTTATGGAACATCTAGAGAACACCTCACTGAACCACTCTGGGGTTTCTTTGGTTACTATGGATATAGAACTAACAGCAAAAGGATTTAGGATGAACAAGTCTAACAAGAAAAATACAACTCTAAAAATTACATCATACTGTCTAGGACCTTTGAACTCAATGCAATAGACTGATTGAAGTTATGTTTATTCATTGGCTTATTTAACAAGGAAGGAAATCAAAATYTCCTCCCTGATGCACCTGACAACACTCTATTGAAGGTCCAAGCTGAAACTCTACTGAGGAAGAAAATGAGGACAGGAAAGAAGATTCAAGATTGCTTGTGTAGTGAGGGAGGCTCACCAAGGTTTGCAAATACCTAATTAGTACATTATAAACTGTTAACCCAGATGCATGCTACTATTTGGGCCTGATTTCAGAACTTGCATGAATTTACCAGCTTTCTGGCTTGCAAAGATCCATCCCTGTTAGATCCATCACTCATTGGCACAAGAACTTCTTCAGCTGCTCTTCCTGCTCTGTTCTGYATTTCCTCCCTCTACTGCAGCTCCAAAACTTCTCTTACACTGTCTGGCAGAGGTAATCCCAGAATACCATCAGGTATTTAACTTTACAGAGCAACACTGCACAAGGGGGAAATATACAAAAGCTCATCACTAGAAACAGAAGYAAAATTAAAAAAACTTCAAAAGTCAAAAATAGCAAGACTGCTAYAGYAGCCATACATACATTCATTGACAAAATCATCTATTTTGTGCAAACAGAAAATAGATATACAGATCACTGCTKCTACAAAACCAAGATGCTTACCTTGATCACTGCTATCAGCAGTTTATGTAAGTTTTCCACAGAGATGACAAGATTTCCTAAAATGAGGGACTGTACTAGAAAATCAGCGTTCACAAAGCAAACCCAGCACGCCTGTGGCTGAACCAGGACTGTGTGAAGCCACAATTCTCTGTGTGTGGAAGCACCTCCTGACAGCTGCACTTGCTGGTGGGTATGGTTTGATTTCACCATCCATTCCACAAACACCCACAAAAGGTTTTTTTGCGTATAAATATTCATAAGGTGCAAATTAGTGGTTTCACAGCTATTTTCCCTCTCTTTTCCTCCCACAGTCTGCTACAATAAAGCCTCATTTCACAGAATCACAGTTAAATGTAAGGAAGGTGTTTCCCTTGATCTGCACTCAAGCGTTTCACCCCTCGAGATTATTTAAAATACTGATTATTTAATTGTTTCTGATGCCTCTGAAGCAGGACATACACATGTTGATACTGACTTTCAGCTGGAGGAAATTATTGGAACTCTCAAAACATTTTGAAAAAATGTGGAGAGATGATCCCAATGGCCAGTTCAAAATCTTTGAAGTTAACAAAGGTATCACACACATAAGGTCTTTCTTGAAATCACCTATCTCAATAGCAGGAACTTCAGCCAACATCCTAGTAGCAAATCACATTTGTTTTATAAAAAGAGAAGTGTATAATGGAAATAATTTTTACATTTTGTGAGAGGAAAACAGAGATTCTAGGAGAAAAAACCAAAACAAAAACCCCTCTCCTTTTTAAGCAAGTTACTTAAAGCAAACATCTGTGAAGGTAATATAAAACATACAGGTCTCCACAGTCCTGACTCCCACAAAGCCTCCGTATTTGAAAACACTCATTTCTAGTCCCACAAATTAGCTTTCTTAAAAGTTTATTTGCCCTAAAAAGCAGAGCTCATTAACTTAACACTGAAGCCAGAAAACTCACACAGGACAGATCACATGGWGAGGAAATCCACCCTGACCTCAGGACTGAAGAAAGATCAGCTCCCACAGCTGCTGACACAGGTCATTCTRAGGATGGACACACAATAAAGACCATACACACAATACTCTCATCCTGAAGCTGTTGAATGCTTTCTCCTAAATACTGCTAAGTTTTAGGGGAAAAAAGTTTCTTTTTAAAATGAAAAAGGAAGGTTTCAGTCCCAGACTCCTRAATGAATAGTATTTAAGTATTTAATCAGAGCACTCAAGAGATGAATTGATATCATTGGCTGATACACAGTAAACACACTCATGGTTGCTGATTTGCTTACAGCACTGCAGTATTCCTTACAATAACAAGATGAAAAGAATTCTGAAGGAAAATTCCACCTTGCAGTCCCACCTCAGCATCAGGCAACACCTTGGAAGGTCAGAACTACAGGGGGTGGAGGCACTGAAAGAAACCTGCCACAGGCTGTCTGAACCTCGAGATGTTCTAAAKGAAAGTTGTGTTTGGGTTTACATGCATTAGAATAAATGCAGCAGAACATTTTCCTGTTTTCCATTGTYTTCCTTTCTTCTCTTCATCAACATTTGTTTTCTCCACCATCTGATGCCCTTACATATATAAGAAAAGTTAAATATTTACAGCAGCTCAGGCAGACACAGCAAATCCCTTTAACACTTCCCCTGGGAAACTCACRTCTCTGATTCAGTTTTCAAGGAACCACAACACAAGTATTTCTTCCAATAAAGATGATGTACAGTTCCACATTGAAACTATTTTACCCCAATTTCAAACCCAATGCCTGCATATACAAATTCAATTTGCTGTCCTGTTTTATTCCAGTAAATGGAGCTCTACCAATRGTTCTAAGCAGAAATGTCATCAGTGTTGGAGTGATTGCTGGATATTATTTATTTGATATGAAATGAGCACTGAACAAATTGGCAAATTAATCTGCAAATAACATTACTACATTGAACAGATTAAGCTRCTCCATGTTAAACTAGGGCTTATTGTTATACAACTTTGATCACTGGCTAAATGTACAAAGCCTACAATATATATACAGAGCATCAGAAATCATCTTTATAAAAATAAGATTAGCAAGTAATAAGAACAAGTTGGTTGTTGGAGATATTGTTGACATTTCATATTAAAGCCAGAAATTGTTATGAAATTGAGTTGAAACATGCTATAACAGAGAGAAAAAGGTGATCATCRATAAATTTCATTTATTGGAGCACTCTGTTACTGACATTTTATAAAATCAGAAATCATGAGACTGCTGCTTTCCACAAGTTTGACTCAAAGATMATTTCATAGCATACTAAGAAAAGAAAACTAGCTGGAAGCTACAGTGAATGAAGCCCTTCTCATTGAAGATTTAAAATTTTCTGTGCTTATTCTTGCCCTCTTCTCATAGAGGTTTATGAATGTGCTTTGGGGACATGCATAACCATGTTCTTCCAGCCCCACTTGTCAGGGCAGGGCACAAGGCAATTGGGCACAGAAGGGACAATGCTCTGAATGRTGAAGGTCTGGGACTGAAGAGGGGAAAAGAGGCTTGGAAGGAATCATCCTGCAGCCAGCTCTCTCTTCCAACCACCCTGAGTGCAGGAACTCCTCATCACAGGTCAGAATTGAACTGCAGCCCTCTGTGAAGCACAAAGCAAAGCAATAGTCCAGGCCAAAGTCAAAGTTCCCTACTGCTTCCTAGCCGCTCAGACAAAGCACAGCTCACTGCATTTTTCACCTGTTAGCTAAAGCACCAGTTAAAGTTCCCAATTGCTCATTTCTTAAATACATCTTATCCCTGTTTCTAACAGGGGGATAGCCAAGAAAACATTGCTATCTGCACAAAAGAATTCACTATTCAAACACATACTCTGAACRCCTTCCCAGCCTCTTATTTCCTTCCTTGCAGCATTGTGTAGTTGAGATATTTTCAAACCCAAATGTTACATTTCATCTTTCTTGATCTATTCCAAATAGAACTTGTAATAAGTAACTCTGGATGGCAGATTTCTGAGGCTAGCACATCATTTCTGATTTAGCTCTTACCTCTTAAAATTAGCTTTTACCTCTTAACATTCAAACTCCTGTCAAACACTTGTAAGTCCACACACACTGGGTCTGCTGGAGTCTTATGTGAARAAGGCTGGTAACCATCATGCCAAGGCATTTCTATCTTTGGGAGCATTTTTCAGGCAGTTCTGAGGTAACTGCCTCCTGCCCACCCATCAGCCTCACCACTGCTGCTTTCCCATAGAGGATTCCCAGCCACAAATAGGGGTGTTCCATTTGGATCACACAGTTGCTCCACTGGACAAATTAAAATCAGTATCTTCACAAGTMAAATTGACTCAGTAGCATTTACAGCCTCATTACATATTTTATTTTTACATACATACCCTGATAGGCCACTGAATTTGCAACTCCCCTCATTCCAGAAATATTTGAATAAATGTTTMATTCAATAAACACTACATTTGGAGCTATTTATTTCTCCATTGTACATGATAAATAAGTTCATAGGTCACAATTAACTCTTTCATTCTTCTTGTACAGAACACACAATCATATTTATTCCCATGAGCTTCCCTTAGATGACTCTATGAGTACAACATAAACTTCTGCATATTTAACACACACACACAGAGGACAAGAGTATGAATTAGAACTATTTATATTATTCACTGATGATCACAAACTCAAGTGTAGCCCTATTTAAATAATTTATCAAAGGATAACTTATAAAAATTAATATTGGCTTAAAAAGGTTATTTCACCACATTGCAGGTAGGGAAAATAAGTCTTCAGCTTAATGTACTTTATGATTTTTTTTTTTCTGTACTTGAGAGGAATTTATTTCTTTTTTAATGCTAGATTTATTTTACAGTTTTGCATTCTACCTTATGACACAGGGAAGCAGATGAGGGGYGCAGGCAGAACTGCAGTGGCTGAGCTGCTCACCCACAACCCTGCCAGGGCAGCAAACACAACAGAGCCCTTCTCCACCAGCCACAGATTCTCCCTTCTGGTTTGCATCAGGACTGTGCTGTGCTCTGGGACATCAAATTTTGCTTTACACATCTTCAGAAAGCTCCTGTGTAATTCTAGCTRTTTGATACCATCAGAACTTGGCCCTTCTTTTATGACAAACTAATCACAAAAAGAGTTTTCACGTCTAAATGTTAAAGTAGACTGCAGGAATTTAGCTGTAAAAGAGACAGGAGGCTTTTGTGGCACAGCTGAAAGCTTGTGAAAAATAAATTATAGGAGAAACATTTTTAATAGACATGCTTAATGTTTTTATTGGTGAGAATGCTGAAGTGGCTGCCAAATCAACTTTGCATCTAAATTGTCAAACATAATTGCTTGTATATGCGACATAATAAAAATCTCCATTGTAAAAATCTTAAGAACCCTAAGTAATGTAACACTGGCTTTTAGAGCATTAAAAAGGAATAACAGACTTGTGTCCAGTTATTGTATTTAGAGAAATGCAGAAAACCCATTAGATTTCAAAGACAGACAAATTGTTAAATGGCTTTTGTCACTTTGATCTGCACAAAAGACAGAAATCATTCCTTGGGAAAATTTTCAGTTTAAACTTGTCTCCTTAAAATATGCTTTTCAAAGTGTGCATTAAAATAAAAGCTATATTCAAATGCAAACACTCAACTAATAATTTCTCCATGTTGATAATTGTATTAATCGGGTAGCAATCTGTGCATCTGTGATATTGCTGTGACCTCTTCAGCTGAAAGCAACTTCTAACAGGCACTCTGAAAACTCAAGAGTCATTGACTTGAGTGCAAGAATTTTCTATTTACAAAGAAACGTGTTCAGCTGGTAAATAGGAAAAAAGAATTCAAGATAATCTGACAGATAAAGCAAACCAACTAGACTCAATTGAGGCATAATAAGAAAATGGAACAGTATAAACAATTTAAATAGTTCTCCTACTGCACAACCAGTTCAAGATGAAAGCTTAACTTCTTTCCTTAGGCAGAGGAAAGTCCTTCCCAACACTTTCAGCATAACCCCAGCACATCTGGAAACTCAGCAAGGGCTGAGTCTGTTTCCAAGGGGAGAGTCAGGCAAAACCACAACAGCCACAAGTACACTGGAAAAAACTCTGGAAGGTAAGGCCAGTGTTTAAAGAAAATAAATAAGGGAAAAACAGATTAGAAARTGTGAAGGTTATGGTGGAGATTGAAGCTTATTAAATATAATCTTTACCAAAGGCAAGACCCCCTTTGACAACCCCAAGAAAAAGGACAAGCACTAAGACATGGATGATGTCCTCACCTGTGTTTTCAAACCAGAAATCAACATAAGCAATAAAAGGTAAAAATAAAAGAAATTTCTCTTTTTTTTTAACTGAAAGAAAAAGCTGCTGAAGAAGCAGACAGCAAGAAAAGGATAGCTTCATACTTCATCCAACTTTGAAAATACAGCCTGATTTAAGCATTTAATCTATATTAGCCCTTTAGAAAATAAATCCCACGTGTCAGCCTTTATGTCTTCTACAGAGAATAATCCATTCCTCATAAAAACAAATCATCTCCTCGTGGCATACAGAGCTATGACATCATTTTGCAAAGCAGTATTGTATCTGCAAGTAACTGCCACACAACCATCCACACATCCTCAGCAGTTATTCTTTGAAAAGAAAGAGAGCACAAGACTCATAAAAGCTAATATTTGACAATGTGACTTGGTTTCCTTGGGAAGCAAATCCAAGGAAGTTGCATCAGACAGCCAGTACCAGTGCAAGAGCTCACCCCATCTAGACTGCCCACGACTCCTTTCCTTCAGCAATAGTAAAGACATGAAGAAATCAGGTATCTGTTACAAAATCATGTGCTTATAAAGACAGCAGCCACTCCAAATTGAGACGAAACTAGAGAAAAAAGAGCTATTATTCACTAAACCATGGCCATCTTCAGRAGCTTTTGCTTTTAAATCCTGATCTGGTACCAGCTTCCAACTAGAAGCAAATTTGGAGACCTAAATTAAGACAGAAGTCAAGAACAGTTGCAACAAGCAGTATTCAAGAGCAATTTTTCTTATTATTTTAAAAAGATATAAGTGGAAATTAAACATATATTAGAACTGCCTTCTGGACACTACTGGACTGTACCATCAGTTTATTACTTATGTTTATTACTTATAAGAATAATGGCAATATACTTATGATATTGCCATTATTCTCAGAAAGAGCTTATCTCCATCTTCCCTCCCCTCTGTGCCAGCTATTATCATCAAATYCTAACAGCTCATCTCCTCTCCTGTCTCTGCATTTGATTTCCTACTTCCTTCAAGTGCTATCATCTTCCCACCAAAGGAGAAGGGAAAAAAGAGAAAGAAATAATCAATACAAGGTTCAGGTTTGAAGCAGAGCTTCACAGCTTTTCAGTGGCCAAACTGGACAGGGATGCAGTTTGAGGGATTCACAGAGACAGTGGATCAGCTGCACCTCTGTCACAGAACAAAGCCAAAGCACCTCACTCATCACTGGGCAGATGGGCAGAATTTGAAACCTCTGTGGCTGTGTTCATCTTTAAGTCCACACATTGAATTCTATCACACTTAAAAAAAAACAAAATAAAAAAAAACTGATGACAAGAATTAAAAGAAGCCATGAAACCCTTTCCTATCCCSTAACATCTAAAAATCAAACACAAATCTTGGGCAGTGTTTGCCTGCCCCACAGCCCCTCTTTGCTGGTGCCCCTGGTCCATCGCTGTTCCCTCAGCAGGGGAAACACTTCCTTCCCTTAGACAGGTCTCAAAAGCCTGAGAGTTTCTCCTTGCCAGTCCTCGCCCAAATGTTCACTTTTCCAGCCTCCTTTACATCCAGTAGAGGAAGTCCTGGCCTTAAGTTTTACAGTTTAAATATTTGAACAAAGGTATTGTATTCTCTYAACACTCATAACTTYTATTCCCAACCTGTATCTATCACACTTTGCTCATTAATAGGCCCTGGTGATTTGCATATCCTGGTTCTGAATGAAAGCTAAAAACTTTTATGAGKAAAAGAATTTTAAAGCTGTAGAGCACAGTTAAAGCCATAAAACCTACCAATAATAATTTCTACAAATGGCAACCTTCTCAAAGCTGGCCTCATGAACAATTTCATCCTTTCAAAATACTTCTTTGCCCAAAACCTGAAAAAGTCCAGGGGTCTTTTTCCTTACAGTTATTTAAATCCCAGCCCCTTGTCAATATGGCTCTACAGGACAAAACAAAACAAAGCAAAAAAAAAGCCAAAAAATAAAAAAAATGCAAAAAGAAAAAAAAATACTGGGATAAAATGTGAGAACTACATATTTCAGGAAACATCATGTTATTTGTTATTTCCTAGAAGTGTTCATTGCCCTGGGTTTATTTCTCAGCTGACACCAGGACAAGGCTCCCAGCACCTAACACAACAGGTTTCTCACAGGAATTATTTTTGTGGAAAGTCTTTTATATTTCCAGAATTATGCAAAGAACTTCAAGTCCATTTTTCCTTGGAAGGCTCAGCAGAGACAATGCCCTCTAATTAAAATCAGAGAGAGTGCAAAATATCTACTTATAAATAGCAATAAAYCTGTACTTCTATGACACCCAAAATAAACAAGGGAGTACTGTACTAAAAGGACTTCCCATTCTTCTAATAAGAAAAACATTATTAAGAACTTCAGATTTTGCATGAGGACAACATGGCATCATTAGCATGAGTTACATATGTAACTAACGTGTTCCAAATGAAATAAATATGTGAAAAGCTGAAAGAAAAATGATGTAGTTTGCCCTAAGAGCTGTGTGTGCAGAGAAGAGCTGGGATACATCCTGCTAAATGGCTTAGGGCCATTAGGAGAGTGTAAAGGAAGAGCAGCCCATTCTCCAGCAGCAGACATGGCAAGCACCCCCTTCTTGTGTTAAATAATGCTTTAGAGAACTGCAGAAGACAAAGAAAATCAAGATTTTAACTGGAACAGACAAAGAAATAATGAAAATTAACTCCGACACTTACAAAGCAGAATTGAACAGATAGGGAAATGAAAGAGGAAATTCAAAATTATGATGCATGGCACCTTTGGATAACTGAGCATTTAAGTGCTATCCTGATGAGCAGAAGCTTCATTAATCTTTCCTGACAAGTGATTTGCAAGAAACAAAGTTGKGGCAATATTTCTGCTACTAAAGGAAACTTCTATGAACAGCAGTGGCTGCAACTAAACCAATTTGGTAAAACCCACCAAGAACACAATGAAATGGCTTTAAGGAATTGCAAACATAAATCTCTCCTGCAATATCATTTTCCCAGTGCTAAGCTTCATGGGGCATGCCATCAAAAGGAGCAGAGCTGCTGTGAAACTGCATCTTGTCTGCCCCTCCACTGGGGTCTGTTGGTCCTTTTAATAAAGCATTCTTCTCCCTCAGAWTTCAGGTGCTGGTCCAAAATCGCAAAAGATTTTTCAATTATTTTCAACCAGAAAAGACACCTACTCGTGCTCTGGAATGGTTTTCTACCTTGACACTTTAACCTCCCCTAGGGGAGCACCTCGAGGATGGGGCTGTGAGAGCAGCAGGGAAGGGCCTGAGGAAACCTTGGTACTCAGCACTTGGAGGCCTCCTAATATTCTTCCTCCATTAACAGGACAGGTGGTTTTAAAGCAAAACCAGCAAAATCTTCAGCCTGCTCTGAAAGCCTGGGCTTCTCCTTGAACTTGTCACCAGTGGGAAGGAGGAACAGAGGACATGGAGAAAAAGATGATGTGGCTCAGACAACAAGGCCAAAAATAGCTCCATGCTCTTTTTTCCTGTGACAAAGGAACAATCTGACTGCAAAATTCTGAAAAAATGGGTTAGCTCCATAGCTGAGTCATTAAAAGGGGTCTCACATTTAATTCTGTGTCAGAGGCAAAGTTTTTTTGGACAAAGCACTCTGCTTATGCCATAAACAAAAGCAGGCACCAGCCTCTCCCCTATGCASCAAAGGGACAAAAAGGAAGATTTCTTCCATGGGAACGCACACAATTTGATGAGGGTGACACTGATTTGTGCAAAAGCTTATCTGTTTTCTTGCTTCTTCCAAAGAAAGTTTGTTCTCTTGCCTTTGAGCCAGCTCCTTGCTATGAGAGGTACAGGGACCTGAAGGAGAGAGCAGAGTCCTGCCCAGAGGCAAGAGGAGCCAAGACTTTAGCAGAAATGGGCCCTTTTTCAGAATTTTGAGACATTTTGGACCTATACAGATGYGAGTTCTCATTTTCATTACTGCAGTGAGAGTATTCCCTTATGAGAAGCCTTCTGAGCTTCAAGCCACCTCTTGGTTTCACTAAATGGACCTTCCCTCCCCAGTGTGCACCTCAGAGAAGGTAAATCTGATATCCACAGTCSTTAATGAGGTGACAGGAATTTCTGTTCTGGAAAAGAGGTGCTCTACCAGTCCTATTTTGGGTCACTCCTTTGGTAACTAGAAGTTAGGGCATCCTGTATATATAATAATATAATTTACTCCTGTCTAATATATTCTAGGGCACCCTGAATATATTCCTGTCCCTTTCCCCCTCGTGACCCCTAAAAGTAGAAACAAAGGACAGATTTCCTGCCCTCACTCCTTAAAAATCAAGTTAATTTTTGTTTCTCCAGCTCAAGCTTCTTTTTTAGGAGATAAATCCTACATCTCAAAGAACCACACCTAGAACAGCATAGCAACAKGCCAATTTCCCCATGCTTGCCCCTAATAAATTATAAAAGTGTGCTTTGTATTAGAGTTTCAAATGCAATAGCAATTCTAACTCTATATCCCATAGATCTTGTGGGGATCTTGTATATCAGGGCAAAATAGAAACAACCTGGAGAGCAGGAGAGTCACAGCAAATATCACCGTGGAGACAGCCAGGACACACAGAGCGCCGCCACACAACTTCAGCCCCCACAGAGTAACACCTCACCCCATCAGAAGGCTGCAGGTATTTACCATACAGAGTAACACCAGGTCACCTCAGAGGGCTGCCAGCACCTGCCCTGGTTGTTCCTCAGCCCAGCCTTTGATCCCCTCACGCTGATGCCCTGCACCTGTGTGCCCTCTGCTCCCTGTGTGATTGGTCAGCGCCCCTGGGCACTCCATGCCCCGTTAGCKTCAATGGGATTCACCTGAGCACAGCTGTAGCCAATTAGGGATGAGGCTGGGCCAGCCCCACTCCCATCACCACAAACTCTGTGCCTACTTAGCCTATCTGAGTTTTATCTTGGCATAAACCCCAGTACTGAGTGGTTTTGCAGACAACTGGGAAAGGGGGAAGCTGCAGATGAATCAGTTTCAATTTTTTTTTTTTTTTAATGAAATCAAAAGACAACAAACTTGCAAATTGAGACACAGGGTAACAACATTACCCACGGAGAGAAGAACCAAGAGCTGCAGGCACCCATCCATTGCTACTTTCTTATGCCCTGACCATTTTAACCTCAGCAGGACTGCAGTCTAACTGTGATCACAAGCAGCAGGACACGGTGCCCATCTCAAGGGAGGAAAAAACCAACCTCTTAATACACCCAAAAAAGTGCTTGAACAAACTATAGGTTTTCCTCCTTATAATTATAGATTTTTACTCTGTAAAAAGCAAGGTCAGAATTGTGGGTGTTGGTTTAGAGGAAAAGAATCTAATTGGAACATATTTTTCATTGAATTAAGTACAAGGCAGAGAAGTTCATTTAATTCAATAAATGCAACAATAAAGAGAGCTCCAAGTATCAGATCTTTGTAGCAGCAGTGTTTAGGTTCACCCTTCACATTAGCAGCTGGAAGACAAATCAATCACAACTGAGAAACACTTGAGCAGGGCTGACTCCAGGAAACCCAGGGCAGCAGCACAAACACACGTTACACATTCTGCAAGGTTAAATTAATGTGAAGTAAATTCCTCAAGTTATGTAAATAAATTATAGTAATGTTGCCTGACAGCTCGTATTCAGYGAGATTAATTCAGCAAACACAAAATAAGCAGGGGACTCAACACCCTCAGACGTGCCTGCTGATCCCAGGGCACGCAGGCAAAGCCTCAGGGCCAGGGGAGCCCCAGCAGGGCAGGGCTGGGGCTGAGCCCAGCTGATCCCCACAGCTGACATCTCCATGCCTGCCAGGGAGGGACCCCCGAGCTCTGCAGAGCTGCTGGCAAGGGCAGAACCCYGAGAAGTGAAGCAGAGACCTCTCTGCCTCTGAGAGAGCTGTGAGCTGGCCAGCAGGTAGGTTTGTAAGCTGTCCGATCTGTGTACAGACAAACCAGAGAGCTTCTGGATAATTCAGAGGAAAAGGAACTGGGTTTGCAAAATTCAAGATCTCTCTCAAGCTTTTTTTTTTTTTTTTTAACCATCTTCTCTCACATTCAAGACCTCAAACACAGACAGCAAAAAATCCACCAGGAACACCAGCAGAGGATCACTCCTCCATAATTAACACTGATATCTCCATTCTTCTCCAACATTGTGAAAATCTTCCTGACCCAAGTGAAACTCTTTCCTCTTTAGGGGGAAAATGATACAATTSCATCAAAGCCACCAAAAAAGGATTCATCTTTTGTCCTATTCTCCCCCTTCAGATAGGCTTGGTATCCAGTTTCTGGAAGGTTCATTCTCTGAATCTGCTTTTACACATAAAAGAATGTATTTCTGTAGTGAAAACAAAGCACCACATAGACACGTATATCCACACTGCTACAGAAAAAGGAGAGCAACTCACTGAACTCTGGGCTTTTGAATCTCAGCCCCAATCATTCCACCATTAAAAAAAGTACTGAGGAATGGATTTTATTCTAGTAATGTTTTAYAATAGTATTCAGTTTAGAGACCAATGTGAAGAGGAAAATATTTTTATTAAAGGAAGAATAAGTGCAAAAAAGGTATGTTTGGAAACCTCAAAGTAACTTTATCTGTGGACCACAAGAAAACTAAAGATGTGGAGACACTGAAAACAGCACTCTGCCCAAAACCATGAGCTATTCCTTCCACAACACATTACCATTAGATTAAGACTGACCTTATCCATCTATTCTGTGATCTTTCTGCAGGTGTGACTCGACTCTAGCAAACAAAATAGTTCTGCTCTTGTTAGGTTTAATCTTACTTCTTAATCTTCCTTTCAAATTTCATCTTAAATTTCCTGCTTTCAAGTATCAAGCCAAATTGATTTGATGCTTAATGCTTGACAAATAAATAATGAGCCTTTGAATTAGCCCACGTGTGATAAGGCAATGATCCCATTATTTCTCACATTCGTATAATCAGGCAATGATTAAATTATTTCTAATGTCCTCAACATGAATGCAAAAATACACTAAAGAGATCTTTAACAAAGCTCCCCACCATGTTTTTTTATTAAATGCTCTTAATTTGAGTATTTTATCACATGATTACACTAGCTGGGCCATAAGAGCTTATTTTAATGAGAATGGGAAGAGCTCAAACCGTGGGTGTTCTGCATATCTCTTTGACATCTTTTCAACCATTTGCCATTTTGAGTGTGATTAGCTGAATAGCAACTATTAGGAAGGTTGATTAATACTTTTTAAATATGTCAAATCTTGGATAGCACTCAGCTTATTTTTTTGGGGAGGAACAGACTGAAACAAAGACTTCCACTATCTCCACCCAAGGACACAGCACATTTTAATGTGGGTAACAAAGAAAAGATCTCACACCCAGCTCAGTGCCACCAGCACTGACATCTACTTACAGAGTCCTGGACTCATACATGATATCCAAGGACTTCACTTGATTAATATCATGTCCATATCAGAATCATGAGTGCAATCCCAGTTAAAGAAATGGTGTAGGCAGTGTGGTTTCAATGGGTGCCTCCAGGACATTGCTAYTGATAGCAGACACTTACTAATGTGCTAGGAATCAACATGAAATGCCATTTAACATCCTATTTTTAAAATTCTTTTTTTTTTAAATCCCCACTTATTGAGCTTGCATAACAAAGAAGTGCATTAAAAGCACTGGTAAGGGTATTAAAAGGCAATATTTGATGTATGCTTATCTAGTACATTAATATTGAATCTGGCTGTGATATGAGTTGCACTRGTTAAAATTACATATTTCTCTTTTTCCTTGAATCAGAGGAGGCAGCTAAAGGAAAAAATCAATATCTAAAGCTTACAAAGCCAAAAATCTGCTTTCAGCACTAAGATATCAGTGATAAAGGCTATGAAATAAAGGTCAGAATATATAAAATAGGCCTTATATGCAGAGAGACATTTGTAACACAGACTGAAATTAGTAATGCCTTGCTCTTACAGAGGTTTACCCAAAGAGCTGCTCTGCCAGCACAACACACCTCTCCTCTCCAGGAGCCCACAGGGATGCAGAACATGCCAAAAGTGAGAGACTTTCCTGCACTGAGTGCCATGATTGTGGGAAAGAGATGGGGAGAACTGCCCTGCTGGCTCTGAAAACAAGTTAACACAATGTTCTGTCATTCATGCTACTATTCATTCCTAGGGCCAACAATCCCCCAGGTGAAAACACTCCTCTAGAGGAACTTTAGGATGCTTTAAGTCTCTGTAGGTGGCAAAAAAAAAAAAAAAAAAGGCTTCATAGTTCACCAGGAGTTTGTGAGTTAGTGCAGCCCTTCGGGAACAGGTGAGAGAAAAAATTCTTTGAAGGTGTGGGAATGGATGAGGGGACACAAAGCCAAAAAATAATTTCTTAATGTGTTTTCCATTGGCTATAGCTCATGCCCAGCATGGAAAAAGAAGATGGGAAAATCAGAGAACTGGCACTGCTGATATTTCTGTGAGGAAGGGGGCAGTCTGAGTTCCCTGCAAGCTCCTCTGTGCCTGCAGTTTGCCCTGGTGTGCCTTCACATTTGAGGGGAAAGAGTCAGAAAGCAGGACTGGGAGGAAGCCTGGAAGGAMAGGTGAAAGGGAAATGGAATAAGAAACAAATCACTGCTAAAGGGATGAGTGTTAAAACATTAACAGAGATCAGCATGTGCAAGCCAAGTGGCTAAAGAGGAATAAAAGAGAATKGGAAGACACAGCAAAACTTATTAATAACTATCACCAATGTCTTGTATTGCCTGTCTGAAGACCACAGAGCAGGAGGGAAAGGAAGCATTCCCAAGGAACTTGCCTATTACTTCTCAGACAGGGATGGGCAAAGTGCCTTTTAAAATATATAACACAATTCTCCATTCCTGCTCTCACTGCTCTTAAAAGAAGTTGTATTTATCATGAATAAATGACAATTCTGAAGGAACAAAATTTATATTTTGTCCCCCAAGCAGAACATACTGATGCAGGGAAAGGGATTCATTTTAAATACAAAATAAATGGAGAGTGTAGGAGAATSGAGAGAAGGTTACATTTATTTTTGAAAAATTAAGGAGACCGATAGCTCCTTTTCCAAGATGACCTTGCAACTCCTGCCCTTGAGGGCCCAGCACTTGCAGATGGGAGCATCAGGCACTGCTTTCCTTGGCCCATGCTGGTACAGGGGCGATTTGGGAAAATGTCAGAGCAGCCATGGAAGCATGAAATCCTCCCACAGGTAAATGATTCCMTATTAGCATCCTACTACTTTAGCTTTTACATTACATCCCAAAAACTTTCTCCAGCAAATTGCCCGATGTAACAGCCCTGCAGTCAGATAAGTTCTCCTACAGCAAAGTAGGTACTAAACAAATAACCCTCCCTTGATTTGTGTGCATAGGAAAACCGTATTTTTGCCGTCACTCTGTTTTTCACGAGCAGAATAAAATGGCCAGACCATTGAGTCTCCATGAAGGAGCAGCGAGTTTCTGGTCATTTTGCAGCAGGATGCTGAGCTGCAGGTGGAATCACTGCCAGGGCTCCAAGGCTGCATTGCCCCAGCCCTGTCCGCATGTTTAAAGCCATGGAGCACAGAAAWCACCTCCCTAACAATTCACAGCCAAGTACACACACAGCCAGTTACTTTCCAGCAGTGAAACAAGGCCCTGTCCTCAAAGCTGATGCAGTGAGGGGTGAAATTGAGGGCACAATTTAAATTGTTCCCCCAAAACAATATAATGATATGCAAATATGAATGCAGTTCTAAATTTGTGGGAAGTTACAAGTAGGTATATCCTTACTGTATCACCTGGCATCCAGCACTAGAGATAAGAGGACAGAACACACTTCAGAAGTAGGTTGGAGCAGGAGACTGCTGCCACTAAAATGACATTTATCAAAACAGTACCAAAGAGTCTTTAATTTCAACAGAGAATAGCTGGTCCTTAGCAAGATTCTGAGTCAGAAAATATACAGAAGTGGCCAACAGCCAYATTCATGCCCACAATACATAATGCTAGTTATTATGACAAGCAGCAAAGTAGTTACAAAACTGTCTTGTCTCATTTCCTCCAAAATATAATCCTACTACCATTAGCATTTGTTGTGTCCTGAGAGTGCTTCATATGAACCACTCGGCAAGGAAATGGAGAGGACAAGCAGCATTTACCCATAGGAGAAGATAAATCCAGTATTATAATCATTTAATGAAGCCTACAAATCCTACTAAGAGTTTTTTTTCATTTAYAAGCTCTAGATAAAGGGCAGGACAAACTGTGGTTTCCCTCCAGAATGCTCCAGACAAAGGCAAAGCCAATTTTGGCCTTATGACAATATGTTAATACAAGAGTATCTGCAATAAAGCCTTTACAGAGAACACCACAGAGTATATGTTTTAGTGAYGGTGCCACAGAACTGGTGTGGTTTAGCAGCACAATTCCCCATCACTATAGTCATGCTTCAGTGAGGTGCAGTCATTTTCCAAAGAYAACACTCTTAACAGTATTATTCCATTTCTTTTATGCTGTGTAATAAACAGGAGTTTCAGTTACTTCATTTGGCAGATGCTGGAGCAGAACCAAGCCTGTTGTTCCTTGCCACYGAAGCTGTTATGCTGCTTTACAAAACATTCTTATGTGCTGTTTTCTCCTTACCAGATCAGTCAATGGGACATTTCCAAGTCAATCTTTACATTATCTGATCACAATAAAATACATTAAAGATAGAGGAAACAGATTAGAACAAACTACAAATTAACTCCCACACTCTTCTTGCCTAATCTCTTGGATTTGAGATTTTACAAAAACAAACCAACCAGAGCTGTTWTTACAGGACACAGAAGAATCGCTCTGCTCAGATCCAAAGACCTTCTCTAGGTTGTCTCACTAAGAAAACAACTTGCAGTATCAATCTTCACACAGTAACTATCACAACATCYTGAAATATCAACACACACCTGGAGAAACAGAAACCTCTACTGAGATAAGTCAATGGCAGAAACAGAAACATAGCTCATGCTGCACCCAGCTGGCAGCTCGTGCAAGCTTAGCTTCACATCCTGCAACTTCATTCTGCAAAAACAAAAAATAAAATGATGGCTCATTTTCCCTCCAGGTTACCTTTGCTTCAGTGTCCTTCATGTCCTGCCCAGACTGCTCCCTACCAGGCAGCCTTCAGCAGAGCACAGCCTCATCCACATGGTTCCTTCCCCATTCAAGGTTTAATGTCCAGCATTTAATGTCCAGCTCCACCATGCTTCTGTAACTCAGAGAGCCTTTCCAACAACACATACACACGAGAGTTAAYTTTTACACATAATTACAATACTAATTTCTAGTCTCCAGGATAGCACTGGATGAAGAACAAGAAGAGTTCAAATGTCAGCTGTCTTGAGCAAAACAATCTCATTTATCATTCCCCTTTCCAAAGGCAAAAATCCCCACTACCCTCTCTCAGAGATGCTYACAGCTTTGCTTTCCTTTTTATCAGCTATAAAAGACTGGCATCCAAACACCTCTATCCCACTTAAGCTGCAGAGCTCCTGCTTGCCTTTGCTGGCTGACAGAATGGGACTGAAGAGTGGAGGCTTCCCTGCTTCCTTTGGCTTCAACCTCCCCAGCAGCCACACCAGCCCTTGCCAAATCATTTACATTACAGGAGCAGGAACCCAAAATGAAGAGCTACAGCTGTCAATTTAAGAATTAGGCAAAATGGTCTATTTTACCTGCCAGTGAATACAATAATAAAAACATTTACCTCCAACTTCCCCACTGCCAGAATCTGCCAGAAGAGGAACCAACTTGTATGAATATTGTCTTTATTTAGATAGACTTGATAATTCTTCTTTGTGCCTATAACCCACGTGATCCGTGCACCTCCAGTTCCCTGTACAGTGCTCCCACGCAGAGAGAAAGAACTTGCTGGGAGCTTTAACCACACATTAGTTTGCATTATCAGCACAGACACGCTGAACTAGTGAACCATGGACACTGACCCTCTCAACCCGCTTCAAACACTGCAAGAGCTGATAACACACTTGCCATCCAAACTGAGAGACAGCAGAAGTTTATTCTCCCTGTTCCCAATGCAATAGGGTGGATTCTGTTGCACTTTGCAGGGCAGTGCAGCGTCAGTGCAGTGTCACAGTGCAGTGTCACATCACAGCAGAAAACAATCAGGGACAGCGTAATGGCACTGGAGATGGGCAGCTGGATTTGCTGTAATCCACCTTCCAGTGAGCCCTCCAAGTGGATGCCAATTTAACATCTATACTCCCTCCATCAAACAGTATCACATTGACAAAGCCATACATATGCATATGTGTATTTTCTTTTTACATATGCATGCCTGTCTGAACTATCTGCTCAGCAATCAATCCTTCTTTAATCAGTTCCCTATTAAATACAAACTCCTACATCTTCACACCCTGCTTTACCTCATCACAACTATGAAAATCCCTTTATAATGACTAAATTGGCCTTTTAGCAGAACAGCTCATCTGATGGAGGAGGGAAGGGGACAGGAAGAAGACACCAACTGTGCAAGTCAGAGTTAGGAAACAGGAAAAGTCTTTGCACCCTTTAAAAACATTGTTAATTAAAGTAGTAAAGTCATCCTCAGCACTTGAGAATTCTGAGAAAAACCTTATTACATGAAAAGTGCTTGACAAATCTGCTACCTCGGGTTTTCCACTTAAAGGCTTCCCAAATTCCCATCCTCGGAGAAAAACTGAAGAATTTCACCCTGTTTTTCCCCCTCTTGAGACATGGAGTGATAATATGGCTTATGGGGTTATGCAAAGATACCCTGATTTCTTAAAATCATTTCTGTAGATTTATCAATACAAAATGTTCTAGAAGAGCGAGAACATGGAGGAAAATACTATTTCCACAGGAATGAGAAACACATCACTGAATCTGCTCAAACTGGCACAAAGAAGATGAGAAAGGACAAAATTTGGGGTGAAGCTTTCTCTTCCCTGAATACACAATCCCTGTATTTTCTGAAATGCCAAAGACTTGTTGCAACAGGGTCAAAAAATTATGTCCAAATTTTTGTCCAGCTTGAAATAAAAAGCCCTGATTGACAGCAAAAATAGGACTTTCCTAGCAATCAACATRCTTTGTTTTTCAGCCTCTCTGCATTTTGTGGACAACAGCCCAGATTTTGGCAGATTATTTCATTAGGGGAAGCTTGCAGTTTAACTAAATGTGGCTTTCTCAACAGAAAATTGGTATCAATCATTTCACATATTTTAAGCTGACTTGATGATTCACGTCCAGGAAATCTGTATGAACATCTAGAGTTATGGCTCATCAGACAAAATTAAAGGTGGCGATCAGTTCACTTTTACCACTTACAGTCTTGTAGCTTTAAGCACAAAAAAGCAACAACCCAAAAAATGCCAAACCAAATCTGTCTCTTTACTTGTTTTCCTCCATCTTTCTTCATAACATTTAACTCCAAAGACATCCCCTGCAATCCACTTATCTGAGGAAAGGTAGGAAGAATCCCAGMTACAGTCAACCATGAGTCAGCTGCTGCTTTATGAAATGTGATGTTTTCCATTCACGGTAAACTTTGCATAAAACTTTCTGTGGCCATGTTTCAGCTGAATTCTGCTCCCAGCATCCTGCTTAGATACAGAGGATCTGTGCAAAACARCCTATTACTGTCAGTGGTGGAGGATAAAGAAGAGGAGGGAAAAGAGCCTTGTTAAAGAAATTATCAATTG
Source organism: Cardinalis cardinalis (assembly GCA_014549065.1). Classification (NCBI taxonomy): domain Eukaryota; kingdom Metazoa; phylum Chordata; class Aves; order Passeriformes; family Cardinalidae; genus Cardinalis; species Cardinalis cardinalis. Next base: position 3,587,168 of record JACDOX010000032.1, read on the forward strand.
TGCAATACTCAATCATTAAGCCAGGCTTGCCARAGAAACCATATTTGTTCAGTGTTTGACTGTTGGCAACATTTCAGGCCTCAATAAACCCTCGTATGAACAATTTTGCTTCTCTAAACTCGAGTGAACTCAAGGGGGCAGAGTGCAAATATGTCCCCGAAAATAGTTTTAAAGAGACTTTGGTCTCTTTTCCAGCTTCAGTAAATGTGTCATACATATCTAATCCTGTGACCTTGTTTACCATTAATTGGATCTATATTTAAACAATTTTTTACAACAYATGCCCTAGGTAAATAAACAGCTTTACCTGAATTCTGCTGTACTAGGTGTCCACTCAGAACTTGGAGGAGGGTCCTGCATCTCCTCAGGCATGGGGCACAATAGGAGCAAACACTTCCTAACCCAACCTGGGCTTTAAGAAATAGATGATGTAAATCTATTCAGCTTAAGTGCTGTTTCATGCCCCACACCTGATCACAATAATTTCATTTGCCCACAAACAGGGACAACACAGTGATTCCATTTGAAAGATGATTTCATTTGCTCTCTAAGAATTTTTGTTCTTCCCTAAAAGAAACAAAGGGTTCTCCCCACCCTACCATCTGCAATTTCCTTTGCAGTCACTGTCTTACTTAGCCAAGGCATTGCTGGGTCAGACAGTCACTTTAAAACTAGAAGAAACCAGGTGCTTTTTATATAAACATAATTAAGCAATTTAATGAAAATCTGTTGAGTCCACCTCTCTCTGAGACTATGCAGGGCTCAGCTTGGTTTATTTCTGCTTGTTTTTCAATGYGTGCTGCACTTAAATGTAACTTTGCTGTCACCAACAGGTTGTCATGAGAATTAAATATTTTCCCTTTTTTTTATTTTATACCTCAGGATAAAAATACAAATGTGACTCCCCCAGACTTATTATTAGTGAGTATTGTTTTAGTTTGAAAGTATTGCTGTTAACTTTGATGTAATTAATGATGATTTAGTAATCTCTGACTATGGGAAGGCAGATTAAAGTTGCTGCTGTTCAAAACAGTACAGACAAAGAGAGAACATAATTAAATTATCTATCTGATTTTTCAAATTGCAACAGAGAGATGCATCACACAGCATGTCACTTCTGGTTTCTCAGAGAGCTTATTCTTCTTTTATTATGAACAGAATCATCTGTATCCACTGCATGAGACAATTGAYTGGTTTCAGTATAACTGGATGTTTTGCCAGCCTTCACTGTGCTCCTACTCAATATGTCATGTAAAATAATGTGCTGAAAACTGGCTGACCTACCTGTCTGCTTGGTGTTTATAAGGAGTTTGTCTCCATGGCATTTCAGTTCTTTATCAGAAAACAAAACAGGAGATACAGGAAGCCAAGGAAACCTTGAAAGGAAAGCCATAACAGTGATAAATAAGATTTGATGGCCCAGACACAATGCTGAGAGGCTAATGGCATGTCAGCACTCTCACCCTGCTTCCTGAGCAGCCCTGGGAACGCCACCATTCTCTGCCTGCTTCCACCTTGCTCAGGGCATTTATCCTGCTCTCCCCTCATCAGAAGCACATCACATACAAGGGGGCTGAGCTGCCAGGCCCTGGGGAGAGCAGAGCCAGGGTGGGACCAGGCATTGCCTCCTGCACCCTGCCCAGCCTGCTTCCTCCAGGGTCACATCCTGGGTTCAGCTGGGATAGAGTTCATTTTCTTGTAGCAGCAGGTACAGTGCCATGCTTTGAATTTAGTGTTAAAGCATGTTGGTAACACAGAGATGTTTTGTTCTTTGCTAGGCAGTGCTTACACTCTGGGATTTTTCAGGTTTCCATGGCCTGTCAGCACAGGTACACAAGTTGGGAGGGAGCAGAGCCCGGACAGCTGACCTGAAGATCAGGCAGGAGGGATATTCCCCACCATAGAATGCCATGTCCTACATATAAACTGGGGGAGTTGGCTGGGAATTGATCACTGCTCAGGGATGGGCAGGACATCCATCAGGGGGGCTGAGCAATTGCACTGTGCATCACCTGCTTCTCTTGGGTTTTATTCCTYATACCTTCTCTACTTCTCTCTTTTTCTTTTGTCTTGAACTGTGAGTATCTCAACCCATCTTCTCTTTTTGACTCTCCCCAGTGGARGGAAGGAGGGGACTGAGTGAGTGGCTRTGTGGTGTTTAGCTGCCAGCTGGGATTAAACCGCAGCAGACACAAAAAGCATCAGCTAAATCGTGAAATACTTGCAGGAAGCTGCCTGGTAGCAGCTGTGTGCAAGAGATCAGACAGCTGAAAAGCTGAAGAAAGGGGCTGTGTATGGAAGCAGACACTGAGAGCACTGGGCACTGAGATCCAGGGCTCCACATCCCCCTGCTGGGGCCAAGCTGGGTCACTTTTAGGAACTGTACCATGAGTTTGTAGCTGAGACAGCTCCACTGCCATGAGCTCACTTGATGTTTTGCCCAGGGCCCAAGTACCTTTTGTACAGTGCTCACTTTATCATGCACATAAGGGCTGAAGAAACAGAGAAGCAAAATGAAAAYACTGGAAAGGAAGACTTAAATTCTCACTTTCTTTACTCTCTGATTTTGCGTCTAATCCAAGTTCAAGTGAATAATAAGGTAAACAATTACTACATTCTCTAGTAAGAGACAATCTTCTTCATATGGCTTTGTTTCAGCAATATCTAAGGGTAGGAGAGAAGAAAGAAACTTTATAAAATCTGGGCTCACATRTAACTTATCTAGGAATTTTTAACCACTTGTTTGGATTCTAGGGGTCTAGCACTTTAAAATATAAGGAAGTTAGCCTGATAAGAGTTATGAGTTCCTGCAAGTCTCTCTAAAGACTCAAAAGTTTTGGCAAAGTTAAACTGGGATCAGAGGCACACAAATGCCCAGACTAGACAGCAGCTGCTTCTACTTCTGTTCCTTACTGGCCTCTAGGAGTGCTGGTGCTGTGAGTGTCCCTGCAGAAGCTCACATGATGGAGAAGAGGGTAATGTCACAGATGTTGTCAGAGAGTGCCAGATGGCCATGAAGCAAATTTTTTGATAAAGAAGTGGAGGCATCCAAGGAATGTGCCTGATGAAGAGACTTGCTGGAAGGCTGCAGCTCATCCCCACAGCACCTGCCCACCCACAAGGCACTGTCCAAAGCAATAGAGCAGCCTGGCTTCTGCACAAGTGGGACCCAAAGCAGCCCTGGAGCCTCTCAGCAGGGCTTGCAGCAGGGACTCCAGTGGGTCTGTCTCCTCAGATGGCCTTCAAACCATGGCACTTGATACAGGTTTTTTTATAGTTCTGCAAAACCAAAGAAGTTGCTGCCATCTCTTGCTTTTCATCACCCCGTTTAATCTACCTTGATTTGTGTTGGCTCCTTAGACAGCTGTCTCCTCTGCTTGCACACTCATCCTGTAACCAAGCTAGGGTGTAATTCATAGGATGACAGAGGTCACAGTGATAAACAGACCTCTGGAAAGCACCTTACACCACAGGGCTTAGTCCTTTTGGCAAACGGGAACAAGTCATGGAGCTGAAGTGTGTGTACCCCAGGTTAACTGCACCTGCTGCCAGCTCTGAGGACAGCAGTGATTAAGTGACACCAGCAGCACTGAAGTGGTACAACATTTATGTTTAGACAGGGTGGTAGGACCCCTCCAGCACCTGCTGCTTAAAGGGGAATCAGGACAAGAACAAGAAAACAGGAGTGGGTGAATTTCAGAKCTGTCACGTTGAAACGGCCTCGCTGCTGCAGCAGCTCTGCTGCGAGCTCRCGCTGCTCAGTGGGCTCAGGAAACTGCTGAGCACAGACAGAACAAAAACAAACACAAAAAAGGAGCTCACTCACCACCAGGAAGGTTTTCCCTGGTGTCCTCAGCTAAAGTGTTAACCTGGATGTCTTTCAGGATAAATATCTCAAGAGTTATTTGTACACAATGCTGCAGTGTTTACCTTTTGATTACAGATCTTTACACTCTGTCCATTATTATTGAATGCCAGGATGAAAGGCAGCCTAAGGGCCTGAATGCAATGTTCTGTCACAAAGAAATACAGCAAAAGYAATGGCAGGCTCTGAAACTAGAAATATATTAGGTTGGAAAGAAATACGAGCACAGTTATTGGGGTTTCTTTTGCAGAGTGTTTGGCTTTTGTTTTAAGAGAAAGATTCATGCAGTTTTGCCTTGACAGTGATATGTAAAGCCTGGATTTGGATATAAATGGAGGATATGGGATTATAATCCTCATGACTAATTTCTGCCTCTTCATTTGTGTCTCTAAAAATAAAAAAGGAATTACAGGGGTGTAACTCCTGCCCTGTATCATGCCCTTCTATCCAGAACCACAATGAACACTATACTGTGCTTTAAGCTGTCTAGAATCCTGATTTTTAAGATCCTAATGAAGTTTAATTTGTGGTTATGCTACTCATGTTTCAAATTACTCATACAAATATCTATGATTTTTATTAATCTTTTCTTCTTCCACTGGCATATAGTTTACTCCTTAGTCTCATGCCTGAGTCATGCAACTCATTTGCAGTTTTTATGCTCATGTTCCAGCAGTCCAGATTTGGATTTTGAAAAGCCAAAGCCTGGGACTGCTTCCAGAAAGTATTTTGATGTGTCACCTGACGTAGATAATTCATATTTTCAACAAAGTCACTTGTGASGTCTAGACAGCAGCAGAGGTGTGCAAACCTCTTTATAAAATTCCATCTTGATACTGCACCACTTAGCACAACACTTTCTTCCACTGGCCAAATTTTGGCACGATTTTGAAAGAAAAACTTTTCACAGCTACTTACTAGGGTAGCTACACCGACTGGTTAGTGCAGATTATCTGTAGATCTTGAGCCTAAGGGGTTTTTTTGGTTCTCTTTTACAACATCTCAGTTCTAAGAAAACCAAACCCTCTTACTACACTTAAAACTTTCTGTCTTTCAGATTCACTTGAAAATCTTCCTGTCATAGGCCAGTTAGGCTAAAATACCACAGCAGCACATGACTTCAAGAACAAGAGAAAACTGACTTCAGGTACACATAACTGGTTTAAATTTAAGGGTGGAAAGCAGGCAGTAACAATTTTTCATGCAATCTTGCATTAGATTTAATTCTTACTAGTAAGAAATGAGAGTCATTAACACTAATAAATTCTAATTACATTAGCAATTTTCTATGAAGTCATATATGAGTAGTTAAGTATTGATATTTGTTTTTCCTAATAGGATACAAAAGTCTAATTAAAAGTCTCTCTTTTGTAGTTATAGTGGAACGAAACTTTATTAAAAACAAGACACTTCTAATAGCCAGAAATTGCATGTTCCCTTAAATATCATACTTCAAACTACCTTCCTCTTCAGCATTTTAACCAGAAGAGAAAATAAAATAAATTTACTTGGTTCTGCAAGAGCACAACTGAGAGTCCCTTTCTCCTCTTCTCAGTCCTCTCTCCTCGCCAAGTTGTTTTACAGTTTGTAAGAACTGAGTAATAAGGACAGGTATAACAAAACATTTTRACTCTTTAAGATAACACTAATTTTACAACATTGATTAGTCATGTTTATAATAGCTTTATTGTGGGCAGAGTTGCAATGGAATAAATTAAAAGARATTGAGACAAGACGAAGCAAAAAAGCCCAGTTTGCCAGACAGCTGCCCCACACAGTTTGTCAGCACTCTGTGTCTCAGCACAGCTATTGCAGCAACATTTGGCTAGACTAGGCTGATCTCAGTTCTATTTCCTGAGCACAACTTGTAATAGATTTTAAGCTAAAAACTTCCATTGCCACTGGAAGCTTCCTTGCTCTGGAAAAACACACACTGCCTTCAATGCAGTTAACATTTCCCAGAGACACCTGACCCCTGCTTGTGCTGAACATTGGACACATCTGTGGGACAGAAACCACTGGTGAGCTGGAGARAGATGGCAGAGGTAAGAAAGCAAAAGCAATGGATATTCAGGACATTCAGGACGTCCCAGAACATCAAGAAAAGGATTAAACAATTCTGTGAGTATAGCACACCAGTAAAATCAGCCATCCCTTAACATCTTAGAACTTGTATCCCGCCTGTGGACTGAGCCAGCAGTCAGACTGTCCTGAAAGCAGCTTGTCCCTCAGTYGTGCCACTTGTTTTGCCACTGATGATATATGGCACTGAGTGTTGCTGCTTTATTCTTCACAAATCAGAGCACTTTACCACAAATTGCAAATCTAAAGTGCTCCTCAGCATGCTGGCTTTGCTTTTCCTTAACATGTACAGATCAATGACAGGTTAATGCTTAGTTAACATTTATTAAGAGCAACATGGTTTCAGAAAATTCAGACTAAAAGTGTCAATTAGATGACAGATCCTTCATGAAAGATGAAAGAACCTCTGCGTTGGGCAGAGACTCTTATGCTTTGCTGTCCAAGGTTTATCAGTTACAAGGTTCCAAGTGTCCAAGCTTATCAGGAATAAGAAAAGCAACTCTGAACTAAAGGGTACTGTTGATCTTTTATTTCAAAAAATCTCAGTAACAATGAATGATATCAAAATAGTCCAGAAATTATGCATTCACACAGCCTTACAGTGACTACCACAAAGTAACATAGCATACAATGGTTTGGGTTGGAAGGGTCCTTACAGATAATTTCATTCCATACCCCAGCCATGGGCAGGGACACCTTCCACTGTCCCGGGTTGCTCCAAGCCCCATCAACCTGGCCTTGGACACTTCCAGGGATCCAGGGGCAGCTTCTCTGGGCACCCTGTGCCAGAGCCTCCTCACCCTCACAGGGAAGAATTACTTCCCAATCTCCCATCTAACCTGTCCTGTGAGAGTTTGAAGCCATTCTCCTTTGTCCTGCCACTCCAGGCCCTTGTCCCAAGTCTGTCTCCAGCTCTCTTGGAGGCCCTTCAGGCACTGGAAGSAGCTCTCAGGTTTCCCAGGATCCTTCTCCAGATGAACACCCCCAGCAGTCCCAGCCTGGCTCCACAGCAGAGGGGCTCCAGCCCTTGGAGCATCTCCATGGCCTCCTCTGGCCTTGCCCCAGCAGCCCCCCATCCTTATGCTGTGGCCCAGAGCTGGGCATGGTGCTCCATGGGGTCTCACCAGAGCAGAGCAGAGCAGAGGGACAGAACCCCCTCCCCTGACCTGCTGCCCACGCTGCTCCTGATGCCCAGGACACGGCTGGCTCTGGGCTCTGAGCTCTCACTGCCCAAGCTGAGGTTCTCCTCGACCCACACCCACAAACCCACACGTTCTTCCCCCCAGACACAGCACCAGGGAGGGAACAGCGTGAGGGAAGCCTGCTGAAAGCCTCTGGAAGGGCAGCCAATCTGCGCTCAAGGTCACCCTCCAAATCAGAAACATCAAGGCTGATTACAAATTAAATTCTCTACTGTCTTTTATGTTGGTGCAGACACAGACAGTGTGAAGTGTCTGACATCCTGTACATAATTACCACTAAATCTGAGTGGGAGAGATTCATACCCACTTGAGCAGTGCACAAATGCTGCCTTTGTGACAGGACAGCACAGATCAGGATGCTTGACTGGGCAGAATCTTACACCCAAGGGGTTTTCACACCTTTTCAATTCGTGAACTCTCAACAGTTTGCTAGCACAGGTGGAGCTGCCTGAAGATGCTCTGGCTTTACCTGTTTGTGCCCTGGAGATCAAACCCCACAGCACCAGACTCTTCTCCCTTTGCACAAACCACAAAAATTCAGCAGGAACCCAGATATGCAAATTTGGTCTTAGTTCAGCCTTAGAGCACAAAATTCAAATAAAAGCATGCTGTGAATGACAGTCAATATCCAGAGCACAAAACCATTTAGCACACAGGAGTTTCAGGAGCTCCATGCTATCACCTTACAAGGATGAACATTTTAGAACAGTTTTGTAGAACTGACCCATGTCTTTGTGTGGACTGACAAACACATCTGACTCTTTCTCTTGCTTACAGTCACTTATCAGTACCTCCAAAACCATCTCCTAAAGAAATATCACAAAATCTATGTTAGAAAAGACATAATGCAAAAATATTTTTTCCCYGTATTCTTTGTGTGTTTTCCAGACTCACCTTCTTTCACAGCAGAAGTTACAATGATAATCATCCTAAACCTGCAGAAAAACTTCCATTACACATATTTATTTTTYAGTATGTACAGGATTGAACCTGACCTTAGTTTATCAATATCAGGATTTTAGGAATACCTTTTGGTGCAGGAGATTCGTTCTTTGTTAATCATTACCCATYAGTAGAAAAAAATATCCCTAAGCAATAAGAAATAAATCAATAAATTGGACTGAAAAAGTTTTTAAAAGGGGAGAAAAGGAGATCTTTTTGTAAAAACAGGGAAAGTAAATTCTTTTATAAAAAGGTGTTACCAGAAGCTCTTCTGCATCTCAATCAAAAGGCAACAAGCTCCAGCCCTGAATTTCAACTGCAGACAGTAAGATGACAGACAATTAATATGATTCTATTTATGTAGTCTAATCAAAGCATAAGAGAACAGGAAAAACAAATGTAACATACTGTGTGTTTTCAGTTTTAACCTACAGTGCACTGAGACCATTTGCATTTTAGTCCCAAATTCACATTMATTTCTCTGCATCTGCAAATTTCCCTTCCTTCTCAGTACCATCATGCCATCCTGAGCCAGAGGCAGCTCTTATCTCTGAGGTGTTTACAGAAACTGCCAAGAACACATTTCTTCCCCTCTGGAATGCACCAGATGATGTATCAGGTGTCAGATTTTTCTGCCAAAGTTTCCCCAAGTGTAGATCATAAAATCTTCTTTGTTATATGTCACTCATCTCATGTTTGACTACCCCCTTCCCTTGCTCCTCCATTATTCTTTGTGAAAAAAAAAAAACCAAAAACAAACCCAAAAAAACCTACTGGAAGAACAATGTTTGCTCCTGATCACACTCTGACGTCTTCACTTCGTGTCTCTGCATCTCCTACAGACACAAAAACCTTCAATGCCTCCCTGCTCACCACATGCACCTGACTAAAATCTCAGCACACGGAGCTGTGATCCCGCTCTTTGTTACAGTTTTGTTTCATTGCAGTGACAATGGATTTCTGTCCATCTGGATTACTGAAAGCTACAGAGAACAAGGGGAATGTTCTGCAGGGAACAATGGTGCTTTGGTAAAAAAAAAAAAAAAAAAAAGAGGCATTAAGATGACTAATAACTCTTTTCTATAGCCTATAATGCACAAGCATAGTTACTGTACCTAAATAGCTCCCTTTCTTAAGAAGCCTGTTCTTAGCATAATAGAGCTCTGCTATTAGCTACCCAGTTCTGATTTTCTGATCTATCACCATATCAGGACATAAGAAAAACAACAGCCACATAACAGAGAACTGACAAGGAGACACATTTCTGAACATAAAAGGAACACATTCATGTATTCTGATTGTGTATATGTACAACTTATTTGTGTTTTAAATTGGGATTTGCTTCAAAAAACAGAAAAAAGAACCCACCAAAAAGAGATCTTAAAATACAGATCTAAAAATGTTGAGAATTACAATTTACTGCTTTTTTCTCAGTACAGCACCATATTCATAGAAACTCTTGGTTTGTTGCTCCCAACCTTGTCTATTTTTTCCCCCCTCCTAATAACTTTATTATACCAGTTGAATTATTTCACTGTACTAGGTGAGGTACTATGTGTCCCTACACTGTTTTGCAAGGTGAGACACAAGTGGGCATGTTAAAGCCTYGAAAGAGAAGCTGGTTTGCTGCACCAGCTGCTTAAAAACACCACCAGTTGCTGGTTTGGCTGAAGAATTGTCCATCAACACAACATCCCCCAAATGGAGCCATTTCCTCAGCTCAGATTGAGCACAAAAGCCACTCAATGCTTCATGCAAATGCATTTCATTCATCAGATGCCTCGCAGACTGGCATGACAAGAATTCATCACCATTTACCAGAGCTGGATCTGTCTCTGTGAGGATCCAGGCACAACCAGCCCTGTGCTCGGTATGGGGCTGCTAATACAGAACATTAACAGAGCGTGGGTAATGGTCTGTACCACTGCACAGGCTGAATTCCATCCTTTTAACTGCATGACAGGTCATTTGGTACTGCTTCTGCTCCCCCTTTGCATGAGAATAATTGTGTAAGCTCTCAGATCAAAACTGTGCCTGTTTGAACGTGCACACCAACAAAATCTGCCTTCTCTGAACTTCCCAAACAATACACAGAAAGAATTGTTAGATAATGCAAKAACACTCCAGCATGAGCTTCTATAGAATTCTTTACATAATATTTTTCCATATTTTAGGCTGATCTGTGTCTGACTTTGCAGCTTGGCTCAAAAGTTCATCCATTCTTCGTGGCTTAGTCAAAATTAATTTGCATCCTACACATCAAATTAAGACCATGAAGGCCATTGTGCTGTGAGACATAACACCCTTTTACATCCACTACACTTGTTACTCCTACAGAGCACAACACATGTATGTGACAAGCATGTAGAATGCATGAATGAATAATTCTCTCTCTACACTTAATTAATCAATTTCCAAGCATATAAGTAAATGTTAATAGCAAAGGTTTAATGCCAGTGCATAATAAATAAACTTAAATATCACTGGCATATATTTTGAAACATCAAAGGAAGGAAAGGAAAAAGGAATTGTGAAAGTGAACTGTTTAAAAGAAAATGAAGTTTAGGTGACCTAATTAAAGGCTTTTCCTCAGCTACAAAAAGACATCAAAGTGCTGCTTCTGAAGTTCTTTTGCCAAACCAACAGCCTCAAATTAAAAGACTGCATTAATTTCAAGGAGTGAGTCAGAGAACTACTACTGTAAGAGCCTTCAGTCCCTCTGTGTTGCCACAGAAACAGAACATTATGGCTAGTTTATAATCCAAGTCCTCCACTTGTATAAGAGAATTTATTTTTATTTTCACCTTCTCATTTACTCTTTCAGATATATAAGAAAGCCCCTCAGAAATTAATGYTGCTTCTCCCATGCCTGACAGCTGGAGTTTGGATGCCAAACAAGGCTGGGTTTACATTGCTTTTTTCCTAATGGCTTTCTGCAGGAGCAACAGTGTGTTTGCAGAGCAGAACAGCCAGACTGGTGAGCCTCTGGCAAAGCTGGGCTCAGCTCCTCTGAAACAAAGCCAGCATCCAGAGAGTGACCAGAGCTGCCAGCAGCAGTGTCCCTGGGGGTGTCACCATGGAGGGGACACTCCCACTGCAGCAAACACCTTTCTGGCAAGCCCAGGTGTCACCAGGAATATTTAGGGGATGCCTTGGGCTGTCACCCACGTTTGAGGCACGCTGGTGCAGTTCAGAGCACACCTCTGCCCCACACATTGCTTCCACCAGTGAAATTCCTTTTGCTACTGGTGTTTGCTGACTCTACTGGCTCTATGTTGAACCTGGCATCATCCAGCTTCCTAACATAAACAGAGGAAATTGGGGATAGATGAGCTGGTGTAAACTCCATCTAAATAGCTCTTTTCAGGACAAAATTGACATAAGCTTTCATTCACCCATCCTGTGTAAACTTTGCTAAAAAAGACACAAACCATAAATTCTACACAAATTCAATATATACATACTATGCTCAAAATACAAGTTAATCAGGTTGAGTGCTACCTTTTTGGAAACAACTAGCAACATGTCTTGTTTCTATGGCTTTTAATGAATATTCTAAATTGAAGAAATGCATAAACATAAGGGTAATTTACATTGCTAAAGTTAATCAGTTTTCTTATACATTTTATGCATCCGCATGATTTTTCATCTGTATTGCATAAATGCACCTTCTCATTTCTAATATGCATATTACATCCAAACACTCTACTCGTGCCTATTTACTTTTACAAATTTCTAGAACCACGCCTGTCTTAAGATTTAAAAAGTCTGTGGTTTACAAGAAAAAATTTTCAGCAAAAGGTTGTAAAATGCTTACAGATTCAAGGAGGCATTTAACTTAGATGTGAACATGCCCTTTTGTAACTCATTTTTTCTATCAGTAAGATGATAATAGAAGAATCTCCTTCAGAAGCTGGCATATCAGCAAATGTCCAATACAAAGGACAACTCCATTACAGAAATGGGTTTGTATATACAAATGTTAGGTAAGAAATTTGACAAGGATACAGCAAATCTTCCCTGATTAGCATTTGCAAAGGTCCCTGAGACGCAGAGATGAAAGCTCTTCGCAATGAAATAAAACACATATTTGTTATTAACATCTTTCTACATTTAAAAGCTTTCCCAGTMCACCCTAAGTAGATACTAATGAACCTTCAAACATTCTCTAGTTCATTCCAGCACAAAATCAAGGTCTTGGCAGGGTCAAGAGAATTAGGTACCTAACAAAATAACTTATGATTGTTTTCTCAAAAAGGTTGACCTTCACCTGATTTTGTTTAAACTACTATACATCCAAGTCAAGTCCCCACATTCTGACATGGGTAGAACTAGAAGCAGTATAAACTTCACATTTTAATATGCAACAATTCATTATTTGCAAACCAACAAAAGAGGTTTAATAATATAATTTGGGGACTGAAGCACACCATCTAGTTGAAGGGACTTTTAGATCAGTGAAGCTGCTATTAAAGTGCCATCAAAGCATTTTGGACTCCATAGAATTAATCATGAAATCTGTTCCTGCCAGCTCACTTATCATATCCGAAATATTAATTTTGAGCAAAATTAAATTGGACACCTACCGACAGCAACATTTTGCCCTTCAGAACTCCCCTTCACATTGATTTATTAACAGCTGCCAGAACAGTGTACCAGAGCAATTTATTACCACTTTCTCGATGTTTCCCTGTGCTTACAAATAGTTCTCCAGAGTGAAAGGTGCTACCTGACAGCATTCTGACAAAGGTGCATTTTTCAATTTGCATAATGTTCTTCAGATTTATTAGGATGTAAGGAAAGGTATTTCTCTCCATTATCAATGGGAATGGGTGATTCACAGAGTGGAGATTCTGTGTTGAGTTGCTTTCCAACAAAGCAGATCCAACATTTCCATTAGTACTTGGTGTGATTTCAGACAGAGGAGTCAGCAAATTCTTTTGTTTTATTCATCAGCATCACTTTCTTGGCTTGTAAGACAGCCAAAGGCATTTGTACTGAGCAGTAGGTAGAAATGAGTCTGGAGATGCAGTGTTAGCCTGAAGAGAGGTAAGGGCATAAGCACACACGTGCCTTACAGCTTTTTTTAAGATATCATGCTAGAAAGGCACTTTTCATTGGGTGAAAAGCATAAAAAAACCACCAAAGTTCCACTCTGACCAAATTGACATTTCTTCCTTCCRCAGCTAGAAGCCTTGGGATAGATCYACATAAAAYATGAAAGTTTGGCATGGAGTGTTTTAATTTGATATCATACAAGTACAKCTAATAGAAGGGAAASTTCAGGCCTTGGTAAGCCTGGTCTGTGTTTGARTTAAGTGGTCAGCCTGATCAAAATCTGTAACTTTCAAGTGGATTCTTCAATCTTTGAAGTATTCAGTGTCTGGCAGAAGATTCTAATTCAGTGGCTTTKAATTCCTTTCTGTAAAACTATCCCATCCTTCCTGTTTCTTCCATTTCTGCTTTGTGGCTGCACAAAGCAGAAGCAGTCCCACTATTATAGACACTGGTTTATGAACTTACTGCCTGAGAGAAAGACAATTCATAAATACCATGGCTGCTGCCTGTTAATATCCCTGGCTCCAATCCAACTCTTCAATCTATGTGCTTATTTTTAAGCRTGAATAGTCCCATTACCGTCAATTGGGTTGCCTGTGTTCTCAAGTAAAACAGGTGTTTAAACACTTTGCTGCATCAGAGCCTRTAAATGCACATCTGCCATTTTCTCTGGCTCAGTTAAAGGTTCCTTCCTAATCATTATACATTTACCCAGGAGTTCCTCTAGTTTATACAAGCATACACACATTCAGACTTTGCAACAGGCTACTTGACACATTTAAAAGCAGTTGTGTTTGTAATCAGAGACMAAACTGTCTAGCAACATGAATTTGAATATATATGTTGAGGGAACACATGTAGCTGAAGGTATAATGGGGAGGAGAAGTTGGACGTTAGTGGAAGTTTCCAGTAATTGACTGGAAGGCAAAACAAGTTAAACATGCGCAGAACCAATTAAGACACTCCAGATGGGGCTAGAAAAAAATGTCACCAGCATGTAGCATGAAGCAGTCTTTTAAAACATAAACATTAAAAGTAAAAAACCGTTAATGCTCTTGTCAACTCTAAAAATTCATTAAATACAAAATCTCCTGTCCTTTCTAGAGCCACCTATGGAAAACCTACTGCTAGCACTTATTAGCATCATTGCTTGTAGTTGAGGCCAACATTTCCAATTCTGTGTGAAAATGGAACTCCTTTTCAACAAAATATACAAATTCTCTTTGTGTCCCCTGCCATCACACTCCTGGGTATATATGCAGCATGCTGTGATGTTTTATACTCTACCCYAATTGCCATTAAGTGGTAAAGATTCCTCTTGGGAATACTTGATAATGGGGTTTTGCCAGTTTTTGACCACTTACCAAGAGCCAACATCCTTGTAGCCAAGCTAGCACCCTCTCAGTGGGCAGTTTGGTATTTTGACTCTAAAATTTGAGCTGCTTGACTTGGTCTGTGACCTCTCAAAGAAAGATAAAGGAACACAGGTACATCTCCAAAGGCACAGACTGATGTACCAAAGGTTACAATTCTRCCCAGCAAGTGCTGATGTGTAAAAGTGACTATGGCAGGAAAAGGGCTGGCACAAACCAATCTCYGGGATTTCCCCATCTGCTCCTGAGTGTGGCAGACAGAAATCATGCCTCTAATAGAGRAAAAGACTGAACTGAAACATGTATWTCTTAAAACATGCTCCAAACCCTCACGGATTATCTTAGTTTTACAATRGAGCTCTCTTTTCCAGTCTTCTGATTTGTCTTTTGGAAAGCCTATTTCCTATAAAAGACTCCAAAGTTTATCCTTCAGAGTACTTTCTGCTGTAATCATATTGTCAACAACAACCCTAATTTTATAGTCTTCACCAAGATCAGTTACCTTCAGTCTTCCTGTTTTCTAAGGAAAACCAACACATCACAATATAAGTAGAGTGAACATTGTGATGGTGAGGAAGTCAAAAGCCTTTAGACCATCACACTGCAGTCAGTATTAGGAACAGGATGGGCCATGTCTGCTTCAGCCCCCTACCAATTCTGCATTTCATGCCATGTCAGTTGTACTCCATGCTTCATTTAAAAAATTAAGCCCACTTCCACCGTCAAGTTATTTATACCATCTAGAATAATCTACTCATTACTTTGATAAATATTGTTCGATTTCTTTTTCTTCTTGTTTCAAAGCACTCATTATTCCTACTCATGGTTTAAGYAAGCTGGCATGTTTTCTAAACCTAGTTTTCCTTCAGTGTTCTCAGATATATATTATATTCATGTTTTATCATCACTTTKGCAAATCATTTCTTCATTTTACTGKTTTTTTCTATATTAGCAATTCCTGTTCTTTAATCAACAATTTTTCCTGAACTTTTCTCCTGCACCTTCACTTTTGGTAACCAATGTCAACTTCTGATGTGCATAAGAGATCAGTATTGCCAAAGTAGTATTTACAAGTCTCAAATACACCAAGATAAGGTTAAAAACACAGTGCTTAAGCAAGAAAAAAAACACTCGAATTTCTGTAAGAGACTTAGAGCTCACAAATGCCTTAAACATTGTTTAAGATCACCAGAGGACTTTGCCCACTGTAGCAAACTGTGCAAAGAAGCAATTGCCTGTCTGTGACCACCAAACTGCCCCACCCCTGAGCACAGGACATCCACATTGCCACCTAGGCCAAGGGCATTGACCCCTTCTGAGGGAGCAGAACTGGCTCAGTTGTGATGTGAGAGGCAGCTGTCATGTTCTACAAAGTGCCATGAACCACCAAAGGCCCCCTAAACACCCCAGACTCATTTTCCACCTAAGGACTGCACGTGACCCTCAATGTTAGAACAGATCCAGCTGTTGAAAAAGACAGTGTGAAACTTCTCCCAGTGGGGGTGCTGGGCATTTCAGGTACACCTGAACATACTGAACCCACTGAGCTCCATGTTTTGTGGCACCCCCACCACCAAGAAGCCCAGAAGAAGAGGACCGACAGGACACCATCTGGAGCCATGAGAAGTGCCATCTTTCTATCAAATCCATCTCCCTGTGCTCTTTCTGCCCCATCACCTGTTATTTTTAAATTTATTACTATCTCTACCTCACATTTATTGTTGAATAAAATCTGTACTACTGACTTTGGCCTYCTTTTCACCTTARTTCAGGCAGAGGCATCGCTCTAATAATCAACAGCTTCGTTTTACTTGTCTTGTGAAGTAATTAGTTTTCTTACTTAAATGCCAGAAGCTAAAAACTCATTGAAAATAATAAATGAGACTCTTATAATAGCATCAGAAACATAGGAGCTTTCAAAAAAGAAGATACTAATGATTTTGAATTTCATTTTTCAAATCCACAGCAAGTCAAAGCAACTGTACGAATTCAGTCTTCACCATTATTCTACGCTTAGTTTATTACATAATAGTCCTCTAACTATTCCTTGACAATCCCTTCTCCATTATTTCACACACATTTCACATTCTAAAACCGTACTGTTTCCACTATCTCATCTCCTCTGTGTTGAAGTATTGCTCTCTTATTACATTAAACACTAGTTTCTCCATTTGCATACTTTCTAGATGACATTATTTATTATTTTCTCTTCTATTTCTAACTGCTGGATCTTTAAGTTATCATCCAATCTCACAGCTCTTCCAGAATGTAATACAACCTGTGAATTTATTTGCCATGCTGCTTACAGTACCTTCTGGATTATTAAGGTGTTAAATAAAACCAGGTGCACCAATAAACTCAGAAATATCTCCCTAYATAACTCAGTGCATCTATTTACCAACTTTTGTGACAGACAGTGCTCATTTCTAAGATAATTTAAACTATTTTTTCACAAGTAAGCTATGGCAACCTATGAGATTAAGTTCTTCTCCTGGATRTTACTATGCAAATACAAAACATAAAACCAGTGGAGTCTATGGGGGATCAGTTTTGACATAGATTTCTCAAGCAAACATTGCTGTTGATCTTCCCYGCATTACTAGACCTAGACTTATTTTATAAATCGACCAATAATGACACTAGGAAATCTGTTCTTTCCTTAATAGATCCAAAATACATATTGCTCACAAACACATTTATACACTACTTTGATCAAATTTATCAGAAAAGATAATACAATATGCACACGTTAACAAGACACTAATTAACAGCTTATGATTCAAAGCATACCACTGTCAGAAATAGTGAAAGAATACAATAATCGTGGGGGGACTAAAATAAAGCCCAAATGATCTATTTTCAATGTCCTAAAGAATGAATGAAGGATGAGGACAGACTCCAATTTAGCACAAAAAATGCCTTCATCCTGAGGTAGGAAGAAAAGAATTACTCTACACTGCCTAGTTGCTCTTCCTTTCCTTSAGTAAAGCTTTTTGTGCTTTGGTCCCTCATACATCCATCAAAATTAAAAACAATCAAGCCAGGATTTGTCACTGAGAAAGGCTCTTCTCCTTTCTTCATTACAATCAAGAAACTGCTCTCCTCCATGCCTTAATGGACTCGGCTGCCTTCGACACTGGTGGAAAAAGCCCTGCCTATCTTGTTTCAATCTTCTGTGAGTTCCTGGCTTCAATTTACTCACGGGGATGAATCTGACTTGGAATCCCCCTCCCCCAGTTCTTATCTATTTATCTTCCTTAAGAGAGAGAATTTTTTCTAGAGAGCCGGTCTTTCAGCCCGAGTTGAGCAGTGCAACAGTGACATCCGATGGCTGCCTACATCAGGCTCCAAAAAGCTCTCCCGGCTTGGCAGTGGCCTCCCCTACCTTGGTAAAGAAAGCTGATGATGTCTGAATATGACCTGCCCTCAGTGCATTTTATCCATTTACCTCCACATTAAAACTACCTCGACATTTTCCCCCATGTTTCCAAAGCACCAGAAATTGTCTTCAGACGCAGCCTTAGACTCAGACTTACTGAGCCCTSCCTGCACTGCCTGTTAGCAAGCACTCTCAGGAACAGAAGGTGTGTAGGTGTTATTATTTCCTCATTCATGGCTTCAGGGGAGGCACATGTGAGGCATTTTTWATGATGCACTGGAGCCTAACAGAAACATGAGAGGCAGAGTATGGTGTGCAGGTACAGCATATACAAACGGAGTGGAAATGTTATGGGAAGTGTTAAATACAGAATTGCTATTTAGTTCAAAGGGATCCAAAATCTATATTCCTCAGAGACCATTCAACTCCAAGGCTAACTGAGCAAACTAAACCTGGGCTTTCCATTGCCTCCAGTCTGAACCCTAATACCCGAAGTGAGGAATAGCTTCCATAGTTTGATGGCAATGGATTTAATTATGCAACTTTTATTATGTTTATCTAATGCTGCAATACAATGTGGCAAGGACTACAGAGTTTTATTATCCTTTCCCTTGCAGTAGGAGGGCTCTATCCCGATGCTCCCCAGGGTGGCTGGGGGCTCCACTGGCCTTACCATGTACAAATGCTCTCATGCTTTCTCTCTACAGACATAAATTTTTTCGGTCTTAACTGAACAGTTTGGTAACTTAAGTACCAAAACCTTCCTCAACAAAAGACAAACCTGACACAACAGCCAAAGGGAGCAGCCCAAATAAATTCCACTACACACGGTCAGAGGGAATGCACAACACAAAGCTGTTAAGACAAAAGAACCAGTGACTATCCTGAGCCAGGGTTCTGTATTTGCAGAAAACCAATACATTTTTAATTCAAAATATTTACTTCACATGCTCACATAAAGCACTTCAGAAATAAATCAAGACTGAGACCAAAAGGCCCCAAGACAAGTACACTGTCTGACAGGTGGAGTCAAGGTGCAGCTCCAGTCTTTGTTGTTYAGTCTCTGGTTGCACATGAAGTATTAAAACATGTGCCACCTTCTACTCCATCCATTTCTATCATGAAAAATGTTAKGTGGATAAAGCTTTGTTATTAACTAATGCAGTAAGTAGGTGATATTTTTTAAAGCCTGAAACATCTTCAGCTGAGCTGTGTTCGCTTTATAACTTGTACCTATTGTGTTTGTAGGGAAAAATCAGGAACTGCCACTCTTCCCACAGACTATTAAGAGGACTKCAAGCCATGTATAACTATCCATTTTTAGTCTAAAGGTTTTCCCTTGTGTGCAGAACGCTTTCCAATTTATACRAAAACACTCCTTTCCAASTAAMAAAAAACCAAAACCCAACCTGAAGCGAAGGAATTTTGCCACTTTCCTTTCTGCTTCCTATTTTCCCCCTTTGTCATATTTGTCTATTTTATTCTGTTTCTTCCACTAATGAATCTTACTTTGCCCAAGTCTTATTTTCATTTTGTTGAAACTATTCAAAGTGCCTCAAGCTGCTAAACAGCTGGCAAAATACACAAACATTTAAGATTTTAGTCTGAATATTAAATCACGGTTCCTATGAGAGAACAATGCGGTCCTTTCTGATTTAATACCTYCTTTTGAACTGTATGTCATTTTTGCTTTCAAATTAATCTGAGCATAGAAAACAGGTTGAATATATTTTTATTAGAAGACACTCCAAATATTTAGACAGTCATTTTAATCATGTTGTGGCAAAATTATTATGCTTGTCAGTCTGAAAACATACAATTTCCATATTTCCCTTGCATTAACTCTCTTTAACAAAGGATTATTAAAATCTTAAATGCTATTTACTCTTCTTTTCCCCTCCCTCTCTGGCATGCATACTTAAAAGAAGCCCTAATAAAATATTTGGGCTGCATTAAGAAACATCTGAACTCCAGTTACAATTCTAGTGTAGTCACAAACTTGTCATTAAAATGCAKAGCACAGTGCTAGTGCAGCTGTATACAGCTTTTATTATTCAGACTGCTAAATAGATGAAACATATTTTAATTCAGTGTAAACTGTGCAACTAGAAACACGAGAGTTTGAGGCTTTTTTTATTTCCTCAGGAGAAGCCCCGATCCTTGAGCTCAATAACTGCTCTTGGCCAAGGGCCAATCTAGATTTATTGCAGGAGTCCCTGTACTGCCTCTCCAGACACACATTTTGTAGTACATGAAGAAGCTGGTGGGAAAGGCAAGTTTCCAGCCTCCACCACCTCTTTTTATTAACATGTACCTGTTAATACTTTCAGGCTCTCACTCCATATTCCCCAGGTAGGATAGAGGCAGCTGCCCTCAGACTGGGAATCAGCTCTGGTMCCACAGGACTCAGCTTGCAAGGGGGTGCATCAGAGCCCCAGGCCTCACTGAGTTAGAGAACCAAAATGTCCCCAAATCTGCAGATTCAGACACGTGCCACACCTTTTATTAGTGCCCTGAGGGGACCATTCCAGCTTAAACACTCTCCTGCAGAGACTGAGTCAATCTCTATCCTGACCAAATTCTAGCAGACCAGCGCATAAACAAGCTTGGATACAAACCTCATGTCWCAAGCATTAATCTGTATTACTAGCTGCTAAGCATCAATTATTTATAATCACAGCCTGTGTAATCATCCCTAATTTTTATTTTGAATTTAATATATCAGGAGAACAATAAAGCAGAAGAAAAGCCCCAAAGCTCACACACAAATCTTCAGGAGTAAGTTGCTGAAATAACAAGAGTCCTAGAGGTACAGTAGAAGAGACAGCAGCAGACAAAGAGTTTGGCAGATACATCCCTCTTTAAGTCAGTTGTGCAGCAGAAATGCAGCAGAAGAAAATAGTGCAGGCTCTGAAGGACAGTGAGTAGAGCCCATGAGCCAGATGAGCCATCAGTGTGAGAATTAAAGGATATAACCCTAAAAGGAAACAAGTCCTTTGCCAGATTTCAGCCCTCTGTAAGCTGAGCAACAAGGAATTTTCTGGCCCATTGTGTGCCCTTCTATTGAGGTGGCAGCAGAGTCTCATTATCTCCATGGGCTGTAAAAGTGCCTCTAATTAGCCAGTCACCAATGCTCTACCAGAGGGTATTTTGGAGTAGATATATTCTAATTGTCTCTGTTGGGTGTCTACAGCGATTCCATAGAAAACAACCTTCACACAGGGTACGCTCAGCTTGGAGGCATTCCTGTCTGCTCTTGCACTCATTCACAGCATTTTAAGCCTGGATGCCACATAAAGCTGAGATGGACGTGCTACGATTAAAGACAGAATAAAAATGAAATGAACCAATAGAGCAAGGTTAAAAATTGGAAGTAGCAACAGTTAATTAGTTCCATAGTAGAAAAGAGAGAAGCCACGGTGCTTCTGCTCAAGAGGCTGSTGCTGCTATTAGACTATGCTATTAGAACGTTTCAGGAATGGATTTCTACATTTCTATTATTTAAAAAATAATGTGTATTTTATTATTGATTTCCAATAGATAAAGCTTCTGTATTTCTCAGTCTTCCTATAGCAATCTGTTGCTCCTCTGACATATACAAAGACAGTCAATACCTACTTCTCCCATGCCACAAAAGAGGGCTCTGTAATGCAAAGTAAAAGAGAACATTCATTAGCTATGACAGAAAATTACTTGACTCACAGTCTTCATCCTCTTTTCCTCTGCTCTCTAMAGCAGCCATAAACATTCAATTGACTTTTATCCCTTCCTTGTCATATKGGTGATACAGATGCCCACTTAAACACAACAGGCTTCCATCCTTCACCTGGATCCAAAGTGCCAAGTTTTCCTGTATCCCACACCTACAGGACTAAGGGAATGCATAAATGTCTTACTAGACATGTAGATTTATGGAGTAAAACAAAAATATTGGTTACTTAGAAAAGCCCTCATGCCACTCTACTTTCAAAATGTGTAATTTCGAAGGATCTTAGTGATAGGTTCTTGGGTAACATCTTTTAAAGTGCAAATTATTTCCTGATTCACACATTTGAAGTAAAAAAAAAAAAAGTTAAGCTAAACAAAAAGTCATATATATATAACACAACATGTAAGTGACTCAGATTCCAGACATTTCACTTTAGATATGTTATCATCTGCCTGCTAACACGATTATTAGTGCATCTGAGAAATGGATCAGTCTTTGCCATCTTTGCTGTTATTTTTCAAGCAGACAGTGCTTCTCCAAGCACTGCCACTGGACCTCAGTGGCCAMCAGGCAAACTCCAGTCTAGACCAGTTTGGGCTGCAGCAGTTTTGGTCCCGTGACAGGTTCATTTCCAACCCCATCACTCTGAGCTAACTGGCCCCCAGGCAGATATCAGCCACTTGTAGCACTAGAAAATTTTCACTCTGCTGAAAGAAATTTTACTTTTCTAAGTCTGCTTTGTCATTCCTCTGTTCTATGATTATCACTCAAAACTTTTAGATGGGAGCAAAAATCACTGAATAATGCTGTCATGGTAGAGACTCAAACTTGCACCAGTAACTTCAGTATGTTTGTATTAATTTTGGCTACATATATGTGTCACATCCAAGAGTACTCTTATTTACAGCAGGGTGGATATTCCAAAAAGCTTTCTCATTTTCCATGCAATTCACTTTTTTTTGTTGACTGTTTATGAGAATATTTAATCCACTTTCTTTAAGTTTGAAGGTTACTGGAGTTGCCATTCACATTTCACAGGCTCATGCATGACTTACACTTTGATCACAAATGCAAATCAGCAGCATATTTTCATGAATTTATTGCTTTTAATCAAAAATTAGGCTTTCATGTCTGGAGATTTATCTAGATACTTCATCACTTCAGAAAGGACACATCTTAATGAAAAATCACAGGACGACGACAACACTGCTTGAAAAGTTACTATTTTGTCTGAACACAATGTTCTTCCATCCCTTCTCTAAATCAGATGTCTATATGTCTAACAATAAGAATATTTTTCAAAAATAGCACCCAAAACAATATCTAAGTTCCCTTCAGCTCTAAGAAACATGTTTTGGTTGACTGAACAAATTACTTAATATAAAGCATACCATAACTGAGTTTTCTCTGCCTTTCACTCCTTTTAATCTTGCTGCTATGTTATTTACGTTCTGTTCAATAAATAAAATCAAGATTAAAAAGTTGAGCTGCCTGAGGGCACTCTTTGTTAACAGAGATTTTCAACTGTACAGCTTGTTTTCAACTTTTAATAACATCAAGMGAGACAGTTTGTTCTATAAACTACCCATGTGATGTGTGTATAATCAGTGAAACCCCCCAAAATTGATAACATTTTCTCTTCCATGTACCTGCCATCTACTTCTTGATTGTCCTCTGTGATCTGAATGAACACTCCACTCCAACAGCACCGCACCAGCTGACTGGGAGAGGACCAGGAGAGCAGAAATTCATGGTATGGACACAGAGAAACCCTCAARGGTGATGAAGCAGTGTTTGAGAATTACAGAGCTGGTGCATCTCACCAGTGCAGACAGGGAGCAGCCTCTGGGAGATAAGCTGGGTTGGTTTGGGGGCCTATGTTGTTTATGGCCCCAAGCTGAGTGGGATTTGTTGCCAAACCAACAATCATCACTGTTTATTAGAGCCATTTTTCCTCAACCAGTGAAGTGAAAATGACAAGAAAATAAACAGTTGTCTGAGAACATAAGGGACCAGCAAGCAGTCCTTTGCAACAGCATGGAAACAAAAAATTAAAAAAAATAATAAAAAAAAAAAAGAGCAGCCATTAAGCTTCCTTAACACAGCTGGAACTGGAACTGGCTTTGCTTYTGAATTGCTGCAGAAAGCAACGGAAAAGCCCAATTGACAAAGAAGTAGCTGTAGTAGCCAAATTACAAATGGCTTGGAAAGAGCCTTTTAAGCTGACACATTTTTCAGCATCCTCTGAAGACTGATATAACAAATGGTGCACTTCCTTCCCAAATTGGGGGTTAAGTGTGCAAGAAAGACCTTGTGCAGAAAGTTGTCCATCAGGATTTTTACCCACTTTCCCTCTTTTGCCTGGATTCTGCTGCTTCTCTCAGCATGCTGCAGTTCCAAACCAGTTCCAAACCAGTTCCATGCTGCAGTTCCAAACCCAGAGATCTGTGTCTTGTGCCACGCAAAACTTGTGCTGGTCCTGTCTGCAGTATACGTACGCCACAGGCGCCCACCCTCTTCCACTCCTCGTGCCTGAGAGGGACCAATCTGACTTTTATTTATGCCTCAACATATGCCRTACCGGAGGTGAAGAGTTGCTCTGGGGGCTGTACACATGCTGGCAGCTGATCAGGGGACAGAAAGTTTCCACGATAGTCTGMGAGTGAGTGCCCAGCTCCTGGTGGGGCACACACCTGCATACCCATGGAACCAGGCCGTGGGAGCAGCTTTAGCACATAAAAGCAGCTCACTGTGGCACAACTCGAGTGTTAGCTTGGCCCTACTCCCCCCCTTTTTTTCCTCTGTGGTCCTGCTCCTTGCCTGGCTGCGCTCCCTGTCCCTGTCCCCACCTGTCCTGCCGTGCTCCCCCCTTGCCCCAGGTGCCCCACCACAATGACCCAGTGCTCCACTGTTATTCTGGAGGGGTGGATCTGTCCCTGTCTTCCGTTTCTCTCTCTAGCTCTCATTTTCCCCTCTCTGCTTTCTTCTCTATCCCCTTTCAGCAGGAACATTTACCCTTTATCTGTAAATAGTTCTCAGATACAATATTGCCACGTTAGCACTTGATTCTCATCTGAGAAATCTATCAACAAGCATCCTCCCAGACTCCCCTTTTTGCAGCGGGGTGGGACAGTGCCACAGATGTATGTGAAGGTCAGGAAGCACACCTGAGAGAGGGGCACAGCTACAGAAAGTGTTTTAGGATTGTCCTTGTTGGTTCCTCCCTGACAGATTGCCAAAAGACTGGCATTGTTTGTTTTCTGTGGCCAGAAGATCTCCTGACAATTAAATAGACACAATGTCCTCTGTCCTGAGCTGAACAGGATCTTAGAGAACACCAGGACACTAAGACAGAGATCATGCAAACCATCTGCTCCTCTCCCTTTCTGGGAAAAGAGTTCCTTCCTCTCATTTGTCTGTTTCATTCTTCCCTTTTCTTCTTTCCCTTCCCCATTAATGCAGTTACAAGAAGAAAGTTGTAACCATGATAATGCTGCACCTCAGGAAAATGGGAAATGGCASAGGATTACTTTTATTATACCTTGAAGTGTCCAAGGCTTAGGGACTGCAATGCTGATAAACAGCACTCCTAGCAATTCTGCTAGAGCTCATATGACATATTCTGCTTAGCTCATTATGACATAATTGCACTCTTCCAGGTGCACTACTTGCCCTGCAACCATTCCAGAGAATTGCTAAAAAYTAAAATAGAGAAATAATTTAAAAGTTCACCAGCTCATATAAAGGTTCTTACTTTAAAAAAATAGCACCAAACTCTACTTTCATTTGGGTATTCCTCAGAAAAAGAATCACTAACTGGCTGAGAACCCATYTACCTCCACAAATGTACAGAAAGAAACAACTTGAAATTACTACCAAATAGTCTCTGAAAAAAATACATTTTACAGAGACATCTGACCTACTGTTAATTCCTGAGGATTTACTAAGAAGCTCTGACAAGTATCTGAAATTCCACATTCTTGATCATCAAAATACACAGTCCACAATCAAAACYTTGCAATCAAAATGGAATTAATTCTGAAGTTTTCCTTTTTATGCATCATCACATTTTTCAACATAAGGAAAATTTCTTTAAAGAGTTTAAAACTTGCACTAAAGAGTTTAAAATTGCATTTAGTCCTGTAATGTCTAATAACTGACTTACTTAAATGTTTCTTAATAATGAAGAGCAAGGAAGCTTCTTGAGAAGAAAGAACAAAAGAAACAAGCAACAAATAAAAGTGATCAGCCCCACGACTGTCTGGAAATGCATTAATTCATCTTTCTGGTTTTGAAACCAGATGACAATCACCTGCTGCTAGGCCAGCTAGGAACTGTGAGATTTTAAGAAGCATAACTCATTAATTCTTCTTAGTAATTACCTTCACAGAACTCTTCCAATCTTTCTCTGTGCCACACAGTCCAATAGTGCCCCTGTTTCTGAGGCACAGTCTGCACAGTCTGGTTCAGTTTTGGTCTGTGGATTTTAGTAGAAACTAATTGGGCTTGATARGGGTCAGAAGGGCTGACCACTCCCAGCTGTGAGTAGGACCAGCCCCCACATTTATCTGGGTTTGGCTTCCGGTTGTGCTTTTGCTTCTTGAGATCCTTTCTCCTTTGGCTCTGCTCAGCAGGTACCACCAGCACCCAGAGATGAGGCTTTCCCCACCACCTCCTGAGCCAGGCTCACAAYAGGCTCCCAGGCTACTTTAAATGCCAGCAAACACATTTTTTTCCTAGCTTCAGGAATGTTTTTTTTTCCTATGAAGTAAAAGTGAGAGATCTATTTCTACAAAATCTATAATGGTTTTTCCCTTCTGGCTCCACACTCCAGGGCTGGCCTTTCCCAGTGCTCCCTTGCAGGGTGGGGTCTCCCTGCACAGGCTCTTTCTGAGCTTTCTCAGGTCACATAGCACTTGGCTCCCTTGTCTCTCTAGTTGCTTTCTTGCCACTCATTTCTTTTATCCTGTGCATATCAAGCGAGGTGTCATTAAAATAGACTGCATTGGCCATCAACACGATTTCTTATTATTCATCCAGCAGGATGAAATTGTCATACCCCACACTGGTATCTAAATATTTCCTTCAGATAATGACTGAATAGTCCTTGAAATTGTACCCATTATGCTTCCGACCCCCATTTGCCACCTGCAGTCATCATCTTTGTCCATCTGCACTCCTCTTGGCTGTTCATCTTTGTCAAATTTACAGCAAACACTCTTGGAAGGAACAAAGCACCCAGCACAGTTGTAAAGATGAGAAACCAAATGGGGGGTGGGGCTGGGGGTGTCTCCAACAAAAGCCAGGTGTAGAAGTTATTAATTAACTGCAGAGRTACAGCACAAATTACTCAAAGTACAATTCAAGTAATTGGCACAACTCATTTTCTTGACGCAGCTGAGAATTATATGCTCCTACCTTTTCACTAAAGCACTACAGAACATAAAATTATTTAGAAAAGCATGTTCATTAAATTCTACCACATCGTGAGAAGCAAGCCTTAACCAAAGTATTGAGAATAAAATATTCATATTTCAGATGATACAGGYAGTAAATTTTGACAGCATCCAATCTTAGGACTGCAGTATCTATACACAAGGCCCCAGAGTAGTTGTGTTAATTGTTTCTTTTTTAAAGCAGTGCTTAAAAAGAAAAGCTTTAATTTGATCAGATGAAACTTAACGAAGGTGATTTAGCCTATAAAGTTAATCATCACTTTGGTGTCACTTTCAGAGGATTTGGAGAGTTTCCAYTCTGAGGCAGGAATGCAAACTTCACAGAGAAGGGCACATCCATGTTTCTCCACTATCAGCTCTGCAGATAAAGAAGAAGATGCAGTGTCTGATTCACAGGCACACTGCTTTTCCCAATTGCTTTATGATAAATATAATCTTCCTCTTCTTGGACTTATTTGTAGATAAGCCTCTATTCCACACACCTATCTGTGTGCTCTCCAGGCTCCCCAGTGTSTATTTCTGCACTTTCTAGAGCATCTTAAAGGTAGGAAGGTCTATTAAGCCCTCATCTGTGGGCCAGGCTTTTCCCTGCACTCTCAGAGCCTGATCCAATGTCCACATGAAATCAGCCTGGGTGTTTCCAGTAAGTGCAGGGTGCATTCTGTCACATCCCTGGTTGCTCACATCTGTCCCCCATTATTCACCCTGCAGAGGATACAAGTGTTTGAAGGCCTCACACACAACTGCAGTAAGGAGAAATTATTTTCCCCATTTTAAATTATATTCCTGAAGTAAATGCAGCCTGGGGCTGTAGGAGCCAAAAGGACTGCCCAGAGATTTCCATGCTATTCCACTTTTTTCCTAGCAACCAAAATCACTAGAGAGWTCATGAGTGCAGAAACTACAATTAGAGTTGCCACATATTTTAAAACTGTTTTCTGCATCATGTCCAAAAGTAATTTCTTTTCATTACATTCATATTGGTAATAATAAAGAGAAGATAAGGTCTGGTGCCAAGGTAGATTATCTTGTTTCTGTAGGAGAGGAATTTGGCTTTGTGAATCCAGCTATTTGGTATCACACACATATGTGTTCACAATATTCTCCTCCTCCAGCCAAACAGGCCAGCATGAGGGGCAGCAAACCCAGTATTGTGATTAATTAATTAGCAATGAACAGTAACTCTAAGGATTACACTTTAGTCACTGCATTCAGAACATCCAAGGCAGTTCCTGCAAAGTGCTGGAACCCACAGTACCACATTTAGRTTGGAAACCCAGTGCCATGTTTGAGCTTTCTCATGTTTGCTCTTCTTGTGACATGTTTCCCACTGCTTTACTACCAGTAAAATTAACCTGCACAGAAACACAGAGGCACTTTCATCTACCAGATCCAGTTCAAAGCTGTCAGATCTCAGCTTTGAATTCTTTACTTTTGCTCATTCACATTCCATCAATTGCCAGCAACTAAAAGTGGGGGTTTGTGTATCAAGTGGCTCTTACTTGTGAAATATATAACATTTTGATAAATACTRTAATTTTAAGTGTTGTAAAGCTTGCTTTATACTGTTAATGAGGTCGTACAATAAAGAAATGGCAACTACAACGAATTTCTTTACAGCTACTTTGCTTAGAAAACAAAATGCCTGYACAAATTTGCCAGTTAAAAATCAAAATTGTCCTAGACTACATGTAARCCTTTAGTACAAATAGAATTTCTGACAGATTTATGTTCAGGATAAAAATGTTACCTGTCAAAAACAACCATAAAAAATTAAATACCTGCTTAATGTGCAGCTTCAAGTATTGTGAATGTAGCATTCATTATCATAAACACAGTAGTATGATCTAATTATGTATTCTGTACTAAGTTTGTCAGATGACACAACTTGAAAATGGCACAACTAAATCAAATATGTTCTACTTACCTATTGAGTGTTAGTGAAATTGCACATAAAAAGGCTTCTTTGCAGTCAATTTTAAGACGCTGCAACTTTGTGACAGATTTTTTTTTTTATTTTAGGATTTTATCATCAGTTTACCAACTAATTTTACAGCCTTTTCCAACATGAGAGTATCTTCATATCCAAACACAAATAGATGAGTTGTTTTATGAATCATCAATCTTATTAATGTTTTTCTTCACCTCACACACACTGACCAAGCGTGCCCACCTTTTCCCCCTGTGCTGTGATTCACAATTTAGGCAAAGGCAAGGTGATTCTCTACAAACCACTTAACTGAAGTAAAGCAAGGCAAGAATGTGAACGGGCCAGTTTGCCTGGGTTTGTGCTGGTTTGGGCTGGGATAGAGYYAATTMCCTTCCTGACAGCTGGCACAGTGCTGTGCTAACCCACCCATGAGCAGGCTGGGGGTACACCAGGAGCTGGGAGGGTCACAGCCTGGACAGGRGACCCCAGCTGACCCCAGGGATAGGCCAGACCATGTGGTGCCATGCTCACTAAACAAACTGCGGGTACACTGCTCAGAAACGGGCTGGGCATCCCTCAGCAGGACAGGAGCAGCTGCACTGTRCATTGCTTGTTTCTATAGTCTGTTAAATTTTATTCATAATAATTATCATTATACCTTCCACTTTGCCCCATYAAACTGTCTTTATCTCAAGATRAAGACAAATTTTACMTTTTTTTTTACCCAATTCTGTTCCCTATCCCATTGGTGTGGGTGGGGAGCAAGCAAACAACCATGTGRTGTTGAGCTTCCTGTGAGTTTAAACCACCACAGCTTCCAACATCATCATGATTGAYTTCAGGGGCAAAAGTAAGTGGTTTGTACCACATCTCTTAGACTACATAAAAAATAGCCTTTCCTCTTAAASTAAAGTCAGAGGTAAGAAGCTCTAAGTATAATTGTTTTCTCATTTACTAGAGAGGCAGAACCAGGACAAAATAAAGTRACTAATCTTTCAACATTTCATGAGTTTTACTTCAGTCATTCTAGTCCCTAATAATGGATCCTTGGGATGTCAAATAGGTCTGACTTTTGCTTTCCTCTCAAAATTCCTATGCCCTCGACTGTTTCTCTCAGTATCARTGGAAAAGCACAACTTCTGCTGCCTCACCCTTCGACTGGAGCCATTTTCTCTGGAATGATCCCTCCCTGCCTCTCTCAGGAACAGATTTGCCCTCCCAGCTCTGTGACACAATCCTYGTTCACCAGGTGCATTTTTAACTGTTCTTCAGAAATGAGCAGCTACACCTGCTGTCTGGGGTGGTCTGAATTTTCTACTCCTTCCATTGCTCCCTCCCTGCAAAGTCAGGTTTTGATCATTGCTTTCTTCTCTGGCTCCCAGCTTTGCTGTCAGTCTGAACACATTCTCACAGAGCCTCTTTGTACATGTGATGACGTCTGGCTGGAGCACCTCAATAGGATTGGAAAAACTGTGTTAATACAAGGAAATACCCTAATTATCATCATTCCATTCCTGCTACTTGCAAAACTGATCCTGGSGTGACAGTCCTGTTCTATTTGACACATACACACAAAACATTCAGCCAAAAGACCATCTCTGTAAAAGAGGCTGTAAAAATGGGCTCTGAAAAACCACTGTAGGTTCTTCTTGATTTAAAGGAAGGCGTCCCATTTATTGAGATATCTGTATTCAGGCTTTTTCCTGATTTTTTTAAACTTATAAAAGCAAATTTATATCTATTTCATGAAAAACAGGGCAAAGAGCGATCTTCCTACATGCATAAAAAAAGTAACACGAGGCTGTAAAGATACAGAGAAGAAAATGGAGGAAACAGAGCATACACACACACTTAAAAGTTATCCACATAAAAGCTAATATTTACTTCCTAATCCCAATTTTATGATGACCACAACAACACAAACCTAGGTATAGATATCTATGAGATACAGGCTACAAGCATCTGTGAATATCTACTGCCCTCAAAGCACAGTAATACAACTTTTCCAGTCAAAGGAAATGCTGGGCTTAAACATCTTCAGAAAACAAGTACCCAAATTGCATCTTAGTAATACAAAGCAAAGGCCTAAATTATTTTTACCTCAACATTCAACCCACCATGATATTGTTCAAAGAGAGTGATGAATTAAAAAAGAAAAAAAACAAACTTCAAAAGTATTGAAAACTCAGAAACTCTCTTCATAATGTTGCAGCTAAATTATGAATTAAAATAATTCCATTATCATGTCACACAACTGGGGCCTACTGGGGAAATATTGGCACACTACAAATTAGAGTTGTAATAATACAATTCTTGATTTCTAATACTTAAAATTTTCCCCATGGTGATTATGGTAAGAATAATAATAATAATGTGCAATAACTGTAATTAATCTAATTAGTTCATTAAAATGATGATGGCTATTAACACTATAGGTCATAAATTAAAACAAGACCTTCTCTGAACATTAATAGAGATGAAATATGTTTTCCTCTGCACAATGGACAAGGCACCAGCTGCTTCTTTGGTGAAAAAAAAATAGCRCAATGATTATCTAAAGATGCAAATGGAGTTTCTTTCACTACCCACTGTGAAGGTTGAATATCAATGAAACAAAACCAATTTTTCTTCAGATGGAAAGGAAACAATCACAGCAGAGGAGGGAGAGCTTGTCATTTCCCAGTTCAAGGCCTATGACCTGGCAGCGCTTCCCCAGCCCTACTGTTCCTCCTCTGTCCCCTTCCTCCTAAGAAACATCCATGTGAAAAGCTATACTGATTACTAAACTTTTACTAGAACATTTCCTTGTTTTCTATAATATATTTATGGTGCTTCATTCATGAGCTTTTGGGTATTCATTTGTAGGCATTAACTCTACCTATGTGAAACATCACATATGATAATAACTATGTATCTTGGTACMTGGAGGTGAAAACCTTGTGCAATGTTGCAAAAACATATAGTAAATCAATTATTTATGTYCTTTTTATTGCCTCACGGGCCAGATAATTCTGTGTTCCCTCRGGCTTTAGCATTCCTATCCTGTGAACAGATTACAGCATCCATCATTTGGTTGAAATCYACATACCAAATAAATATTTCTTCCATCTGCCTCCAATGAGAAATGCCACCTCTCTTCTACAAGCACTGGTATGATTCAGTCTTCAAAGAGCTCCAGGTTTCCCTGCTAKAAAAGCTTTAGAGTCTAACCCAGGCCAAGGAAAATGGTTCCATCAAGACAGGACATTCCAGTGTCTGCTCATATCTATTCCAAGCCTTTTGAAGAACCCAAATCATCTTCCTTGAAAACAGGGAATTCATGTGCAGGATATTTTGGAAATACATATGATACTACAATGCATCCTTTCCTGGGTTTCCCAGGAAAATGTTCTMGTGGAAAATGCCATTATGTGAAGCTCTCCATGAGGTCAGCCTTGTGTACCCTAAATATTGCCTCCCTCTCCACAGCCCAGAGCCAGATGGAAAATGACATCCTACAGGGAACAGCAAGGCAGAGACAAGAGCAAAGTGGAACCTGTAGAGAGATTTTGCCAAATGCCAGAATTTGTAGAGGTCACAGAGAGAAGAGAGGTCACAAAAGATAAAAAATCCTCTGTGGCTTCTGGATTAGCAGACCTGTTGTTGACTTCAAGCCAAGTGACCTTACACAAGTTATTTAACACTGTCACAGAGGTTTTGGCTCTTTAATATCCAAATATTCTGTTCAGAAAATATGTTTACTACATCCTGAGTTGTATCCTTCACATATTTCTAAGGGTAAGCTTCAAAAATGAGGTTTCAATTCATAGACAGACAAAGGCCAGCAGCCCTTCTGTAACACAGCTGCTCCTTCACCAGCCTCCCAGATATGTGCTTTGGGATGATAAAATTTTAAATTCACTTATTTGGTMATTTCCTATCAGTTGATACAGACATGAGTGAACCAGAAATATGACAAAATTCTAGTATCTCCCTATCCAAAAAATAACATGATAAAAAGAAATAATCTAAAAACTTGTAAGAAATTACAACCAAATGCACTTCAGCTGGGAAATGGCATCTGATTTTGTTTTCAGATATAAACTCAGAGAAGTCACAAAACAGGTAACTCTTGAAGGATGGTAATTAGTAAGAATTCATGGAAGCTGTCTAGGCATAGATTTATTTTTGTTTAATGTGCAACTTCAGTGGCAATCTTAAGTTAGGAAAAAAAATGTTACTTTCTGTGCAGTTTTAAAGGAAATAATGAATAATTCAATTTTAAGGAAGGAAGCACAGGAACAATTGACTCAACTTTACCTTTTCACTGTATTATTTATGCTGGCCTTTATTTCCATAACAGATAAACCTCTCTTTAAAGAACTAATACTTCTAGAACAATTGTTTTTAATTATAAAATAAAAAAACATTTTCCTAGGACTGAATCTCATTTTGTGAAATAAGCTTGATAAAAAAATAGGAAAAGACAAAAAACCCTAACATTTGAATAATATTCAATAGCAATTTTGGCCAAAGAGTTACAGACTTAGCATTTTTCTTCGTATGAGCTGTTCTATGTACAGGAAGAAAAACGCTGGTCTGTGGAAACAGAGGGGAAGGTCCCAACCTCTGAAAAAACACAGAACTTTAAAGTATTCTGCTTTATGCCATCATTTTCCTTGGCCTTACACTTCTCAGAGCCTGGCTGCTATTAGAAAGGTAAACTGAGACAGAGACGAATGATTTCTTCTACAACTCACAACTGCTTTTCACTCTGCTTTGTGCTGTTCTTAATAAGTCA
Organism: Cardinalis cardinalis; assembly: GCA_014549065.1. Lineage (NCBI taxonomy): Eukaryota > Metazoa > Chordata > Aves > Passeriformes > Cardinalidae > Cardinalis > Cardinalis cardinalis. Next base: position 3,620,944 of record JACDOX010000032.1, read on the forward strand.
ACTACAGTTCATGCCCCATATAGAGTGTATTATAGCTCTTCCTTGTAAAGAAACACAGTAACTAGGGGGGATAAAACATTCTCACCCTCCCTCAAAATTATAAGCAAATTGTTATAGCRCTAAAGATCTTGTTTCCAAAATCATGGCTATTCATTCTTTTATTTTCCTTCCTTTTTTTAGTTGTATTTGTTGGTGTTACGGTTCATGTTTTCAACTTCTTTGGAACAATGAGAAGCAAAAACAAATATRGCACTTTAAAAAATGAAAAGCTGGTTCTTGCAAAATACTACCAACCTGGCAGCTGGAGCTTTACAAATATCAAATATTGCAAGTAAATAAAAACTGATAAAATAATTGTTAGAGAACATTAAAGACAAATTGCCTTCGAGGAGAAAAGTTTTGTGAACAAAACCCAGAATTTGAAGAGGACCAGCCAGCTTCTTCCTCTTGTCTCACATCCTGCACTTGTAACTTAATTGTTATTCCTGAGATTTGCATGCTGGTCAGCACTAATTACAAAACCTTGTTGAAGATCCTATTTTTAACTCTGGCCTTTTCTGTCGGCATTAAAAAAAAACCCAAAAAAACCAACCAAAAAAAAACCAAACAACAAAACAAAACTAATATCCAGGCTAGACAATTATGAGGTCTAAAAATCTTACCAAAATCYCTGTGTTCACTTGGAGAACCTTTACTTTTGTGAGAACTTCACTTACAGGGACCAGAAAAAACAAGCTGACTGAAAGCTCATGCATAAACAGACTTGACTTATGTCTTTGTTGGTGCAGTGCCCTTGCTGATCTCATGAAGACAATGGAATGTCAGAGAAACAAACAGCAAGAGCTGCTCATAACGCCTTCAACACAAGGATTTCTTCCTTAAGGCACACATATCTCAGCAAACACTGCTGGCAGGTTTCCCTTTGTTCATCGTGTTCCTGCTGAGTTCAGATGTTTACCTTTGCTCACTGCAGTCAGAAAAAGCACCAAAGGTTTGCTGATTTGTTGGTGGGCAGAGCTGTGTGAGCCCAGCTGTCCAGCCTCTCTGGCTGCAGAGGGGAAGGAGAAGTAACTGCAACTCCATTTCAGTGCCTGCCAGTCACGATGTGCTCCACYTTTGAGTGAGGAGCTGAAACAGTTTTCACAGAATCACRAGGTTGGAAGAGACCTTCAAGATCATTGAGTCTAACCCATGCCCTAACACCTCAACTCAGCCCTGACACCCAGTGCCACATCCAGGCTTTGTTAAACACACCCAGGGATGGKGWCTCCATCACCTCCTTGGGCAGGCCATTCCAGAAYTTCATCACCCTTTGCATGAAAATTTTTTCTAATATCCAACCTATATTTCCCTTGAGCCTGTGTTTCTTTTGAGCCTGTCTGGATCAGGTGGATCACTTCAGATCATTCAGTGCAGGCCTGTGCCATYACAGCTACACTACACTTCTGCTGGCCAGCTGCACCATCCTTTTTCTATTYCATGAAAAAATCTTTCATTCAGTCAGGACTTTGGCATGAACATGAAACTGGAACCCCTGTGCTGAGAACATGAATGAATCAGGATTTCTAAAATGCAGGTGCTCAGCACTTTCCAAGGATCTTGGGAGGATACTCAGGGTAGGTACTTCTGAGCATGAGGCAGCTCAAGTCAATGGTCAGACTGGAGCACCTTATCCCTCGTTTGGACAGTTAATGTGGTGAGGAGCTCATATTCCCCTGCTGGGCTGCAGGGATCCCTGACACACAATTTCAAGGCCAAAGCTGGGCCAGCACAGGTTCTGTCTGGGGCTCCTGCACCAGCCCCAATGTTCCACTGCCCTCCTCACACCTCAGCCTATACAGCCTGTCCAAAGAAATCCTTCATTAGTTTAATTTCAGGGGGAATCAGGTCATTCTTGCAGATCTGTCATTTCCTAGATTTTACTCTCTGTGCTCTAGGTACAATTSTCTGTGCTCTAGGTACAATTCTTCTTTGTTGATTCCCATGGGGCTGAGAATGTGCTCAGACAGAGGAGGAGAACATCTCAGCTAAGTCTGACTTTTTTGCCTACTGACCTTCATGATTAGATTAAATTCTGATGTTTGGCGTTCAGAATTCGTTCTATTAAAGAACACTGAGTATAAATTGCATAGTTGTGTCACTAATGATAATTCTAAAAAATGAAACACTTCTGCATATGAAAACAGTAAAAAAAATTCAGCATTTTTTTCTGGCTTAAAATCAAAACATGAGTTATCCCTCCTGCACTAGAAACAAATAGAACAATTAAAAGGAAAAACAACTTTGCTTGAGGGAAAAATTATTACTTTTTCTTAATCAAATTCGTGAATTTTAATCAGTAAGTGCCTTAATGTGTGAAGGGAAAATGGCAATTTTCAGAGCTCTTCTCCCTGGAAGGATATTATATTATATCTTTTCCATTCTGAATGTCCTAGACATATTTTACAAGTGCCTACTGACACTTTAAAGTTAGGATTGAATTCTGTATTTAAATTGCAACCCATCTCCAGTTTCAGGTCATTGAGATACAAAAGGTCGTGATATTTGCCTTTCATTTTTCTCCTCTCAGAATACTAAAATTTGAGACTATAAAGAATGCTGTATGAAATATAATTTCTTGCCAATTGCATGAAGAATATACAGTGATTAAGTAAGTAGTTTGACCTGCATTGTTTAATCCTATTCACCTAGGATCACCTTCAAAAATTTGGCTTCTCAATGCAAGTATGAATATTTTAAAGAGTACAGGAAAAGATTCAGGGTGAAAAATGGCCATGAAAGATGAGAATCTTCTTCATCTTTGGGTCAAAAACATTGTCTCTGAATAAAAACAATGGAAAAAAAAGATATAAGTGACTTTTCTTTTACATCCAGCAGAGAATATTTTATTTTCATTGTGGGACCTGAGAACATAAAATATGATAAAAGAGAATGTAGGCTAGATGGGCTTCTTCCTCCCATCCCCACAAACCTGCAGACAGGTTTCTGAATAAAGCTTTCAATACTAATTCCTCACAATTCCTTTTTACTGTCCTAGTGAAGAAAGTAGACAAAGTCGGTAGATCTTGCATCTACTTTACAGCTGCTTAACACCTCCAGATGGAGGAGGTCACAGGGCAAATGACATTCAGAGGCAGCATTTCTACTGAAATTATCAGATTCACCAATTTRTAGGAACTGAAATTCACCATTATTATCACCCAGTCTGACCTCCTGCATATTGACAACCACAGTCTGTTACCAACTTCTTCCTGAAGTGAGCCTSTAATATCTATTCCAGCTACTCTCTATCTTTGAAATATGCCCATTTTGATTTTGGCATATTAAGGAATGCATATTCTCATTTCTCAGTAAATTTTCAATTGGGCAAATCAGTCTCACTATTAAAATGCAATGTCTCAGTTCTAGGACATCAGGTCCCTTATTTTTCACGTACTATCAGTACACTGCCAAAACTTGGCACATCCCTTTTGCCAAGCACATATTTGTGCCTCAAAACAAAAGTTGCCTTTTAGCATCCCGTAGCAGGGACTCCTCAAACTCAGAATAGTCCATAAGAGTCACTGTGACAGGGAGTACAAGGACAGTTCCTGCCCAATTGCCGGCTCAGGAGAGCAGCCCTGAGGGGACCCTGTGCCTCCTGTGCTCTCTGCTGCTCTTCCTCTGTTCATGTCAGGGGCTCAAGGCACATCTCAGGGTTTCAKTGCATGCAGCAACACAGATACATCCCCAAAACACCTTTGAGTCTTGTCTCAAAGCAACAGCTCTGACTGCTCCCATCAGGCTCCCAGTGACCCACACCAAACCTCTGCTGGGGCACATCTCATCCTCCAAACACTGAACTTGTGAAAATGTGCGTTCCTAACACTCCCACACATGTACATTCACAGCACCCAAAAGCCAAAAAAGCAGCTCACAGCTGTGATATCTGCTCCCTTCGCCCCTGCTTCACCCCTCAGGTGTGCTCACAGGCACAGGGAGGGTCTGAGCTGGCTGAGCTTCCCCCTTCCCTCCCTTATCCACCTCAGAGGTCAGAGCCAGCCCTGCAGGGAAGGCAGACAGGGAGGCTGCTGGTGTCGCTGGCCGGGGCTCTGTGCAAACCMCGAGCGGGACGGGGCTGCTGTGGAACGCGCCTCGAGCTGTTGGATTTTTCAGCATCASYCTCATTMCRTGRTTATGACAATGGGAAGATGSCAGCAGCTCACATCCCAGGCARCAGACACAGAACTTMATGTTACAACTTACTTTATAAGTTTCTTGACCAATCACACAAAGCRAAAGCACATTGACAGTAGTTCTATCCAACCACTATAAGCACACGTACCTTTGGTTAAAACAATGCTTGCTTATTTTGAATACAATACCTACTTGTAAGCCTTAAAACACAATGCACAGAGCTCCATTATTAAGCTTCAACCTTCCTAATATCTTGCTAGATAAACTTTTCTGTAGCTTAGAGAGTTATTCTATACAAGCGTTAATACACAGACCATTGTTCTATTTGTCCTTGCTTTTCTACAGTTTAAATAATTTTTCTGCTGACCAATCTCATGGCTGCTGCTTAGGTCTAATCACAGTTCTACTGTCTCTGAGGCCTGCATCTTGCAGCTTTCCCAAAACCCTCTGATTTTGTGGATTCCCACAGCAGGCAACAGGGAAAGGGTAGCACAGAACAGCTGCCCACGCACAGGGGCTCCAGCCCCTTCCCCCTGGCAGCCCCCTGGAGCTGGGGCTCAGCCCAGGTACCCAGGGGCACGAGGGGCYGGGACACTCCCTGGACCCTGCCTTGCTCAGAGCCAAAGCCGTGCTGAACCCAGTGTGGGCAGTCAMAAATCACATCAGAACCCACCAATTCCACTAAGAACCTCCTGATCTCCCTTGGAGGAACTCATCCAGACTGCATTCCCCAGCCAGTAAGGGCTTTCTATTTACACAGCTGTGCATCTCCAAATAGAACTGATTTTTCTTTTTTTTTTTTTTTTAAATCTGCTTCCTTTGAAGTATTTAGCAGGTTGACAGAGCTTTCAGCTGCAACTCTTGCTCCCTCACTCTTAAGCCTAATAGCTCATCAAGATGTAGCTTGCCAAATCTGCTTCTTCTCCTCCTCCCCCATCATTTCCGTTGTCCTTTTCAGCATCCAGCAATTTAAGGAGTTTCTGCTTATGAGGTTTAGAGGCAAGAAACTCATGAGTCTGCTGATAATGCATCATGTTACTTACTGATTTTTAATCCTGAATCAGGATCTCCTCCCTTTTAAATAAAAGTTGTATCTTTACCACCTATTTGGTTTGTAAAATTTAAATTTGACTTTGTGCTATGACTGCTRACCTAACGCCTTCAACTGCTGAAAACCACTTTGTTCTCTTTTCATAAACATCACCTACAAATAATCTATTTTACYTCCTTGAATATATTGTCCAATCATCTTGTACATTTGTGATTTTACTTTTATGCAGAAGCTGCAATTTATTACCATTAAAATCCTGTTATAGAGGATTATTTTCAATTTGATGAAATTTAGCTTCTGTGCTTGAAAACAGGGAAGGAAGATGGAAAGAAAGACCAGGATGGACTTATTTTCCAGGATGCTTGTCTGCATTCATGCTAAGGGTATTAATGGATTTATTTCCTCAAAGAGGAGTAAAAAGAGAGTTAAAGATAAAAGGAAGACAATTAGTTTGACACTGAAGGACTGAGAACATTTTTTTTAACAGTATTTAGAAAAAAAGGAAAAATATAAAACCCAGCTTATGCCAAAACTTCCTCCCACCCTTGACTCCACTGTGGGTTATATAGGTATGCTAGATTTGCAAGCAATTTATTATTGAAAAAAAGAACTATTAATTTGTTTTCTGTTAAAGAGATAAAACACATAAATAACTCTCCATTCTTTCACTTTGAAGTGTCAGGTGYCACTTTACAGTGCTAAGTTTATTAGCCTTAAAAGTCTTTCTCTTCTTTTGCTTTGTGCTACTGCTCTTTTTATCATGTGTCACATTTATGGAAATTTTAACTAACATTTCAGAGTGCCCTGTTTATACCACAGATGGTGTATTTTTAATTTATATATTTATTTTTACTTACTGTTTTCTCTTTTCCGACTCAGAAATTTAATGAGCTCTCCCACACCCCATCCCCAGGGGAAGTAGGAAGACTTAAGAGGGCACATTAAAAGAAGTAGTTGATTTTTTAGCTGTTAAATGTGAAATACGTAATTTATAGCAGAGAATTTGAAGCCTGTGGCCACTATAAAAATGCTCAAAATGAGGACAAGATGCCTTTAGTTGTGGGGAAGAGAAACTTCTTCACAAGTCATCCTACTAAATTTAACAGGAATTCCTGTGGACCAGCTGTGTGTGAAAACTGAGTGACTACTACACAGTAACACATCATAAAATCAAACAATGRTTTGTGTTGGAGAGATGTTAAAGCTCCTCCAGTGCCACCCCTGCCATGGCCAGTGTCACCTTCCACTGCCCCAGGCTGCTCCAAGCCCTAACCTGGCCTGGGGCACTTACAGATTGCCTGGGGACCCTGTGCCAGGGATCCAGGGGCAGCCACAGATTGCCTGGGGACCCTGTGCCAGGGCCTCAGCAGCCTCTGTGACACTGCTCTGCACCCCCTGTGACACCCTCTGCA